>JAKSZT010000663.1:635786-652726 GCA_026826555.1 Tolypeutes matacus
AATAGCAATTAACTGTGGAGAGGTGAGCCTGTGAATTTTCAGTTTTAATATTTTTACCCTCATATCTTTTAAATGTTATAAAGTGTATATTGCTTTTTATTTTAATTGAAATTATGCTAAGAGTGGCCTTCTGGGCCAGGAGATTATGCAATCCCTCCCAGCCCCAATTTTAATGCTTTGGTAAAAGATAGATATTTTTCAAAAAATATTTACAAGCCTGGCTTCTATGTTGCAGACCTTGAGACAAGAGTTCACGGGTAAGTGATTTATTTGGGAGGTGATCCCAGCAAGCAAAGGATAATCAGGAAAGTGAGACAGAGAAGTGGAGGCAGCCATGAAGTGCATGTTATCAGGTCATTCTCCTGGATCTTAGTCCTCTACTGGGGATCTCTGGGTCAGTGTGGCCAATGTGTGTCAGAGTCATGCCACTAGAGGAATAGTCTGCTGAAGGTGACACCCAGTAGTGATAATTCTCTGGCCATTCCAGCCTCCCAGGGGCCTGGGGAGTCCAGGCTCTGTATGCCAGAGAGAATCATCAGGAAATTGGCAGTCAGGGAAGTTGTGCAAGACAGTCCTAACACCTGAGGAGGTACTGGTGGTGAGGCTTCAGGAATACTTCAAATACCTTGGTGTGTACTTAGAGTGGCGTTATACTTTACCTTATCTTCCTCTGATTTAAAGTTTCTAATGCATATTGGCTCTCTGCTGCTTGGATTTGGTCACTTATGTGTGAAGAGGTCTGATCAGTGATTCTAGACAGGGCTTCTCTGGAAGGGAAATAACTACTCTGAGGCTGGTTTGAAGGTAGATATACTTCAGGTATACAATGGGTGTAGTGTTCATTTTTGTTTACCTACCAGAAGATTTTCTGTTTCATAAAACATCCTAAATTTGTATTTAGGGAATTCCCCTCTCTGCTGAACATAACTTTCCATCCACGTGAATCAGGATAGACATAGGCAGTGTAAGTCAGGTGTTGGAAAAAATCAACTAAAGCAAGTGTCAATGGATTTTCTGTAAAGAGCCAGATACTAAATATTTTAGGTTTTGCAAACTAAGAGGCAAACTGTATGGAAGTTATATAACAAAAGGAAAAAAAATCCCAAAACTTTTTATTTAAAAAAATTGAAGTTATAATAACAATTGAGTATTTATTTTGTAATAAAAGTCTACTAATGAGGAGAAAGGAATTATTTTCTCTTTAGCAGATAAGATTTCACTCATTTGGGTTAAAAGTTAGAGTTCCTTATCATCCAAATCAATTGCAATTGTTAATCTGTTAATGCTGATCTGTAATGAGATTTTATGTACTCTATCTTTGAAAATGTCTTTTCAGACAGATAGGCACTGCTAAGTACTGATACCAAGTCATAAGCATTTGATTTTAACTCAGGATATGCATCATTTGCAAGTCTATTAGATTTTTCTATTGACATTTGCCTTTTAACATGTCTTTGCAATGCAGATTAATCACCTCCAATTGAAGATTATGTGGAAGCTCCACAAACCTGTATGGTTAAATGGATTTTGAAATATGGAAATTTCCTTTTCACTTGTATTGAGATCTGAAAAATGCTTCAGGACTGTAGTTTGAGTTTGGAAAATATTTACAAATGTATGTGATATTGGAGATCTCACCTCTTATTTTAACATTCACGAATCTAGAAAGTATATAAAGCAGTTTAACCTTACTTGTGATTCTAGCAATGTTAGTTGTTTTCAAAGTGACTTTACCACAGTATAATTTCACATAAAGACACTGTTTTGCCTTGTAATTTTAGGTTTAATTCATTAAGAAATATTATCAAGCCTACAGCAGAAACTACTTTAAAAAACATGCAACGTTTCATAATAACAGTTGTAGATGGTACTCATTCAGAAAAATTTCAATCTCAGTGCTGAACTCAAACAATGTAAATAAACCTTATCATTTGTAAGCCATCAGACTTCTGTGTAATAGGGCAAGTCAGGACATTCAGCTTCTATTTCTTACAAAAATTCAGAAAAAATCACGATTACTCCACAAGAGTAAATGAAGTTCACCACTGACATTACCAATTCAATAACACAGTATAGATTCAGATGTTTTATATAAAGTACCTGCCAATGAATAATATAATGAATAACCAGAGGATTGTACATCTTACTTTTTCACAAGCATTATAAATTTGTCCAACCAACTTATTTTGGTTCTATACGTATTTTTACTACTTTTAGTTATTACACATCTTAGCAGATTCCACTTCAGGTCGTACTGAATTAGTGTTTTCTTAAATTCTTTGAAAATATTCTTGCCTGTAAATGTTCCACAGAGAGTATTCATAGGGGTTAATTCTTGACACACTTCAAACTCTTCATTGACCCTTAAACAAATAACTGAGCAGTATAGGTAGCATCTGTCAACTCACCCAGGAAATGCACTCAAATTTGTTTGTCTTTATTTTAATTGGCAATAGATGTTATTACAAATGTCCTCAACTCTTCACTTAATTATTCAATCAATATGGTTTAATTAACTCATCATAAGTAAATGGCTTTTCTTGCTTATTTAACAAATGAGCCATCTGAAAGTTTACTTTGTTTGCATGTCCATTTTTTATTGTTGTGAAAAATTTCTACTGAGATGAGAAATTTAAAAAAAAATTTTTCTGAGCAATATTTTCCTGTGTGTTGGGATATTTTGATGAGTGCTCATTCTGGCAATGTCAACATATGATGTATTCTTTTACCATATCTATAGTGCCACTGCATCATAAATACAATAATACCTTTGGGGTATTCAGTCTACCACACATTCAAAGCCCACTTTTCTCTTCTTATATTGTTTTGAAATGATGGATATGCACTGATAATAAAAAACAAATAAAGAAAGCATTGTAGTGTGATAATATGTGGTCTTAAATGTTGTCAACTTATAACTATGTCACTGCAAGTTGTAGTGAGCTGAGCCTGATAAGAAAGCCATATTCAGTCTTTGTTGCAATTACTTAATTTGCTTTGTATCATCAAAACAGCTATAGACAATATGCAAATGAATAAGCATGGATATGTTCTACACTGAAATTTAAATTTCATATAATTTGCATGTGCCATGGAATATTAATCTTCTTTTGATTTTTTTTCAACCAGTAATAAAATATAAAAACTATCTTCAGCTATCAGGCCATACAAAAATAGGGTGGTAGGCTCTATTTGGCACTTAAGCCTAGTTTGCTGATTTACTAGCATAAACCAGTAGACAACACACTCTGCAGACAAGATCTGCAGATATACTTTGTACCACCAAGTGATTTTTTAAAAAGACAGAGAGCTGACAATTAAAAATAAGAAATTAACACAAAACCTTGCTTTCTGTCTCCTCATATAAAATCTAAAGGTCCAGCAATACTGTGTCCACATGACAATATTCCGACATGGCAACAATTTACTTCTTTTTATAGAACTGCCCTTCAGGCCTACTTCAATCTTTATGCCTTTGAGTTTGCAATCCAAGTATACCGCTAGGTTTTCTCTTAAGTCTAAATGTCTTACATTCTTTCCACAATTCCTTCTAGGCCATAATGTTTCAAATCTTTACTATCTGGAACCCTTTCCTTTGCACCAGCTTTTTTCTCACTTGGTATATGACACAGAGAACATTTCTCATTTTAACCATTTTCAAGTTTATTATACAGTATTATTAATTACATTAACACTATTGTGATGCCATTTCCATTTCCTCTTTTACATCACCTCAAACAGAAACTGCACTCCTTAAGAAATAATTCCCCCCACCCCCCCTTGCCCCTGGCCCCTGGCCCCTGGTAACCTGTAACCTCCTATCTTTCTCTCAGAAGTTTGCTTATTCCAGATGTTTCATATAAGTGAAATGATGCAATGTTTGTCTTTTTGTGTCTGGCTTATTTTACTCAACATGATGTCTTCAAGATTCATCATGTTGTAGCATGTATCAGAATTTCATTCCTTTTATGGTTGAATAATATTTCATTTTGTTTATCCATTCATTTGTTGATGGACACTTGGATTGCTTCCACCCTTTGGCTATTGTGAATAATACTGCAATGAACATTGGTTTAAAATTATCTGTTCAAGGCTCTGTTTTCAATTCTTTTCAGTATATACCAAGAAGTGAGATTGCTGGGTCATATGGTAATCCTGGGTAGAGGTGAAATTGTGTGTTTCAGTGTTTGCTCAGGTTTCAGATGTTTGTTGTCCTTAAAGCATATACTTTTTCAGAGTTCTAAGAGTATCATCAATGTAAACTTTGCCTTGTCTCACAACACAGTTGCTTCTCCAAAATTTGCCACAGTCATATTTGATTTGTATTTTCTACTCTGTGACTACAGTTACATTATATATTAAAAGTTAATAAAATTTTCCCATTTGAAAAAAAAATACAGAAAGATATGTTTCTCTAGTCACTTCTGATTAGCTCTAATCTGGCTCTCCAGAGAGAAAGGATATGACATTGGACATTGAGTCTCTCTATTAAAAAAGCTGATTCTCAATAGTACTAAGGGAAAAGAAAAACTTCTTTTGATCCTGTATTTTAAACTTAGATTTTATTTTGCACCATAAAATTTTAGTAACTGTCTTCTAGGTTTCAAAGTGAATGGAATTAAGTATTTTGCTCATGATGTATCTCACATATGTAACTTCAGATTCCTTTGTATCTGCAAGAGCTTTGAAGACTGCTTATTAAATTAGTAATGACCATCAGTCAAAGACTGTCAACCTTTGTTTATTCATGAGCCTTGCCCACACATCAAAAATAGATGCCACACTCCTTTCTGTTCATGAGCATAATGTAATCATATGACTATGATTAATAAATTCTGTGTTTCACATGGGAGTGTCAATAATCATATCTCTTGCTTCTTCTAGGCTCTGTTTTTTAAATGCTAATGAATGAAGAGGTCAATTTATTGCTTATATTTTCCAAAAGGCTGATGATAATGGAAACACTTCTGATCAAAATACCTTACCCTTATTATCCTAAGTTAAAGCAAAGTTTGTGTTCCAGAAATAGAAATGTGTCACTAGCCCAAACCCATTTAGAAGTGATCATTTTATTTTTCTGTTTGATTTTTTGTTTTATGCAATTATTAGATGGTATTTAAAATTAAAGAATACATTTTAAAGAAATTATACCCTTTACCTTTTGAGTACATGTGAAGGAATCTGAGTATAAGTCTCTATATTTAAGAAAAAATTAAGAAGAATTAAGAAGAAACCACAAAAAGAAACAAATGTGTAATACAATTGGCAGACATATTGCTATTTCTCAAGAAAGTGTATTTTTTCCATTAGTTCATTCAGTGAAAATATACTGAGAAACCACTATAGGTTATACACTGTACAGGGAACTGAGAGGATAGAAAATTTCTAAAACAAGGAGTTTTAATCAGTAATTTGCTATTTATTAGGTAAAATAAACTTAACTGTAATCAATCACATGAAGGCATTAGAAGTGACAGAATGGAGGAAGCATAACTCAGAACAAAGCTGCTTGGTGACTGCCTTGAGGGATCAGGAAGCTTCAGTGAGGACATAAAGTTTAATTTAGTTCTTAAAATGTAAAGAAATAAGGAGGAGTTTACCAGTCAGATAAGTAGGGCAAGGACAATCCTGGATGATCTCAAGCGAGTAAAAAGAAAGAGTGACATGGAATTCATAACCCATTAGGGAATTTTTGAGTTATTCATTATTGATAGAAGATGGGGGAGAAATGAGACATGATATTGAAGAGGAAGTCAAAACTTTACTCTGTGTGTGTATATTTGTGAGTGTGTCTGTGGCTACATGAGTATGGATATAAGTTAAATCATTGTTTCTAAGAATTAAAATGGCTACCCAAACTATTTATGTATATATAAAACATAGCAATACAGGAGCAAATATAAGTGAGCAACAGATTTGCTGTTATAATCTCCCACCCCCATTGCCTCAACACTCTGTCCCCAACATTCCATCCCAAACAGCATATATAAGCAAAAATATATTTGTCCCAGAATAAGGTATTCAATGAGTATGATCCATATAAACTAATGCCCTGGTAAAATACAAATTATAATATATTCATGTCTTTATTATCATAGTGACTGACTCTATTGACAGATTCAACAAACTGCTTAAGTTGGTCTAAAGTACTTTGTTTATTAGCTATAATTTACATGTAGTAAATTGACCCTTTTTAGTGTACGATTCTATGGGTTTGATAAACACATACACTTATTTATGTACCCAAACAAAATACAGTATGGTTCTATCACCCACATGTGTAATTACCAGGATGATCAAAATATAGTATGGGTCCATCATCCCTCAAAATTTCTTCATTCCCCTTTGTGATTACTCCATTCTTCAAATCCCAGCCAATGGCAGCAAGTGATACATTTTTTTGTCCCTATAGCTATGCCTTTCCTAGAAGGTAGTATAAATGGAAACACTTTTTGTAATCTTTCCAATCTGGCTACTTTTACTTGGCTCAATGCCTGTGAGATTCATCCATATTATTAGATGCATCAACAGTTCCTTCTGTTTTACTGTTGTTTTATTCAATTGTATGTAATCACCACAGTTTGTTTATCCACTCACTAGTTTAAAAACATTGGGTTTTTTCCAGGCTTTGCCAATTATTTATAAAGCCACTATATACATTATATAAAAGTTGGCTTGTGAACATCAGTTTTCTCTTAGGTAAATATTTTGGAATGAAATTGATGGGTGATATAGTAAGTATATTTTTAGCAATATTAGTAACTGACAAACTGTTTTTCAGTTTGGCTGTAGCATTTTACATTCTCTCCAGCAAAGTATGAGAGTTTCCTTGCTCTTCATTCCAACAAGCAGTGGATTTTTTCAGATTTGATTTTTCATAGGTATGTAGTATCACACTTTAGTTTTAACTTGAATTTCCTTAATGACCTGTGATGTTGAACATATCTCATGTCCTTTTTGCCATCCATATGTCTTCTTGGGTGAAATATTCACTCAAAACCTTTTCCCATATTTTTAGATGGGGTATCTTTTTAAATTGTGTTTTGAAAATACTTTTTATATTCTGAATACAGTTCTGTTCTGCAAAAATCTTCTTTCAACCAGTAGCTTTTCATTGTCTTAATGCTATCTTTCAAGGAGCAGAAATTTTTAATTTTGATAGAGTCCAAATTTTTGTGGTTTTTTTTCTTTATGGATTGTGCTTTCGATGCCATACCTAAAAAAAATATATTTGCTTAATCTAATGGGACAAAAATATGTTTTCTACTTGGAATTTATTGGTTTTAGGTTTTACATATAAGTCTGTGGGTCATTTTGAGTTAGTCTGTGTATATGCTGCCAGGGATGAGGCTACGTTATTTTTTCTGTTTTCTTTTGCTTATGGACATCCTGTTGTTCCAGAACCATTTTTTGAAATGACTCTTCTTTCTCTATCGATTTGCCTTTGCACCTTTGTCTAAAATCAATTGGCCACCCTCTTCCATGTTGTAGCTCCACTACCTAGAACTCTTAGCCTCTAAGGTCATGGCAGTAGAGAAAGAGACAGATGGAGGACTGTATTTTGCACTGTATTTTAAGTGCCATGATTGAAAGTGGCTTACATAAGTGCTTCTCATAATTTAATGTGCATCAGAATCACATGGAATCTTGTGCATCAGAATCACATGGAACCTTGTCAAACATTCTGATTCAGGATGTTTGAGATGGAGCTTGTGATATGCATTTTTAGGAAATTCTAAGGTGATAGTGATGCTGCTGTCCCATAGACCATACCTTGAGAAGCATGGGCTTACCTCCCTTCTGAATACTTCCCATTGGCCTGAATCCTTCATTTGCCCCAGTTTAATTGCAAAGGGGTCAAGGAACATGTGCCTAGGAAGAGACATTATCTCTGCCACATGAGACTACAACAATCAACCTTAAAGAATCAAGATGGAAATGATCTCGGCAGCTGCAGGGTCACTGTGGTTAGCTGAATTATGGCTCTCCAATGATGTCCACATCCTAGTCCCTGGAACCTGCCAAGTTACCTTATGTGGCAAAAGGGGCTTTGTAGATATGATTGAGTTAAGGATTTTTAGATTGGATGATTAGCCTGAATCATCCTGGTGGGTCCAATGTAATCACAGGGGCCTTCATAAGAGGGAAGGAGGAGGGTCATTGACAGAGAGGGTGATATGATGATGGAAACAGAGAAAGGGAAGCAGGTTTTCTGTTGCTGGAAACAGAGATCAAAGTGACATCACTTGTGGAAGGGAGCCACAAACCAAGGAATGCAAGCAGCATCCAGAAGCTAGAAAAGGAATGGATTATCACCTGCAGCCTCAAAAACAAACAAACAAACAAACAAAAAAAAAAACCAAAAAACCACTCCTGTCATACCTTGATTTTAGTCCAGTGAGACTCATTTTGGACTTCTCATCTCCAGAACACTCTCAGGGAACACAGGAATTGGTTAAACACTCAGAAAAGCAACTATTTTTTTTTATAAAGCCTGGACTGACATTCTGAACGTGGCTGAGAAACTCCTAGCCTTGGAGGAGGTTATGAAAAGGACACACAGAGCCAAAGCTGAGGGTGGGGCTTTGGACAGTGGGCTATGATTACATGAGTTTGGAGCTTTCTGATATTTGAATGCTTTTCTCCCTCTCAGGAGGTAGCATAGACAGTTTTATGTTGAAGGGAGCAGCAAGGTCTTAGGGTCAGGACATATTGTCAGCTTGGGGTCTGAAAGAAACTGCTGAAGAAGGAACCAAAGAGCTAAATTTTTCAGAGCTGAAGGAGATTTTGGAGATAATCTATTCTAGTAGTGTAATTTCCTGGTAAGCAGGCCTCTCCTCCTTGCTCAACATCCTTGAACAAAGACTCAATCAATTATGACATCTGTTTGCCTTTGCCCATTGAGTTCCAACACTTCCTCAGAATCATTTTCAGCCAGCACTCCACACAATGACCATCTTGGCAGACATGGATGTGCCTGCTCAGATCTTCCTTCAGGAAAGCACTCGCTGCCCAGCTGCCAAGAGTATGGCACCCTTCAGCTGTGAGCTCCTTCAGGGTCTGTTTCAGCTTTTGAGAGGAAGTAATACTCTTCTCTGAGTGGTCCCTGGTCAATGGCTGAGCAGGGCCATAGTATAAGGGCCCAGTTGTTTCTGCCAAATGTGGGCCACCTCTAAAGGGCAATCAGTGCTTCAGAGCTTCTAGGTGGGCTGGAAGAAATGGTTTCCCCTGCCCAAACCCACTTATTCCTCTTTTCCTCTCACAGTTATTATGCTTTAATAAAAATATTCCATACCAAAAAATGTTTATCAATTGGCCAGATATTTCAAACGTTTGATAAACTTTTAAAAATGAAGCAAATAAAATAATGGACCCAACTGATTCCACAGAACTACTAAGCAAGCTACCTAAATTGGAAATGAGCAATCCAAAAAGATAATTGAGGAGATGGGGAGAGAGAGGCTTGACAGAATACAAAAGGCTCTAAAAACATAAGATGCCCTAGGCAACAACAGATAGCCTTATTAAAAAAAAAAAAAAAGCAAAGCACTGCTATAACCAAGCATCCACATTGCGAAATTTCATGACATACATTTTTACTAAAAATGGAATAATTGGAAAAACAACTACACAGAAACCTAGCCAATAAATCAGGAGTAATATTGGTAATATTAGTAAGGAAAATAGTAGAGAAAAAAGAAGAAAAAAGTAGAATTACAGATTATTACAGGGTTAAAAAAAAGAAAGAAAGAAATAGTGAATGAGACAAACTTATACACTCAGTGAGGAAATTTCAGATACCTAAACTGTTCAGGAAGGTGGGGTTTCCTTCTGTTTTCCTCCCAGGTTCCTGGACCAGAAGGTTGGAGAAGACAGAATTTGAATTCATTGCTCTTGGACTGTCCCATCAGACACACCTTATGCTGGTAGCCCTGGGACAGGGTTCCAGTGCCACTAACGTCCACCAAGTGGCCTGGAAAGGGGTCCTCAAGCACCGAGGCCGCCCTGCTCCTCCTGCACAGCTGCACCACGATGAGCAGCAGCACCAAGAACAGGAAGAGCAAGGAGATTGAGGCCAAGGCCTTGGCCACATGTTCTTATTAAACATACAAGGTTGGATTATTTTTCCATGGATTCACTGACTTCATCTGAAGCTGACACTCCACACAGGAAAACAGTGGACAGGAAGATTTAACCTGTAGTGGACAGGTCCATTAAGAGCCAGCATACATCTGAGTAACACAGAATGAGTGAAGACCAGCTTTTCATAGCTCTGTGTGTAAATATTACAAAATTTTTTCTTTCTTCTGATTGACTTTATATATACCTGTGGCACAGTTGCCCAAAGAGCCATTGGCTGAAAGGAAGTTTCCAGATTCAAAGCCTCTGTTCTTAGTCAACAGTTTTTCATAACTTAACTGTCCAAATCCAAATCCTCAGCTCACTTCTATCTGCACGCTGTGTTCCCTTGTGTGGTTAAGGACATAATTTATATAAAAGTCATCTCTCCATCACAGGCTGTAATTCTTCTTTAATTAGATTGTAATTAAAACTAAATAAAGAAACATGCAGATGAATAACTTCATAAATTTTTACTCCCAGAAAACGGTTATTTTTTCTTTGTTAATCAGTCTTAAATATATTCAGAGAACAGTTTTCTTCATTTTGATAGTAAACCACTAACTGTGTATGCTTGTGTCTTTTCCCCTGAAAGTCTCTCACACAGAGCATTTTAATTTTCCATAGTATTGATATGCTGACCTCTGAGACCATGTAAAGTAAAGTATTTATGATCCTGAGCTTTTTTATGGTATTGTTTCAATATTTTGTAACATTTATATTTCTTGCTGATGTTTTTGGCATTAAAAATCACTCAAACTGTGCTAAAATATTATGGTATTCACTAACCATACCATGGAAAGATAATTCAATTCAATGAGGTTATTCTAGCTCATCATGTACAAAAATGATTGAAAGAAATTGTAGAAGATTCTCAGCTTTCTACATTGACTGTATTGAGACTTGCCCCCATGCCCAATATCTTGATATAGAAAAACCTTCACTTGAATATAGAAATTTCTAGTTTTAAGTGTTTAGAAAGTACTAGAAATGAAAGGACTAATACAATGGTCCAAGTTATAAGAGAGCAAAGCACTGGTACTGGTAAACAGCTCCTCTGGATCGCCAGTATCCTTTACCTGTGATACAGACAAAAATCAAGTTTCAACAAAGAGTCAGCGCTCTTTCCCAAATTCAACACATCTCTAGAGAAGCCCAACAAATGATGTCATCTCAAACTTAATTAGCATAGTAGAATGTGCTATTATAGATATAAACCGGGGGTGACTTAATGTCCAGATATTCTAGTTGTCTGTAACTGTGGATACCCACAATCCCTAAGTTTGAATGCAATGCTTATACCATTTTCAACTTATTTCACTATTTCTATACCAAGCATAAATAAATACTTTTTCTTGTCACACTCAGACTGAGATATAGATTATAAGAGTACCCAGTATGTTTTGATCTTTTGTATATTTTCACTTTTATCGGTTAACCATTCATGTTTGACATTAATAACATCACATAAAGCCGTAAACGATGAAATAAAAAGCTGACTGGTCAAAGCACCAATATATACATGCTTAAAGGATGTGTGTGTGTGTGTATGTTTAAATGATACAGGCCAAACATGTTTTGAACTACAAATGATTGGGACCTTACATTTAGTGTACCCATCCAATAGAAGTCACAAATTCCATCTAAAGATGAAAAATAGATGTTTCACGTTTATTCCTTGTAGATAAGTAAATGCTGTTGCAATGTACAAATGCAGTACAGGGCTTAAACACATGGGCTCTGGAATCATATAGTCCTGGGTTCAAATGGAGCCACTGCTACTTACCTGTTGGGTAGCTTTGGGCAAATTACTTTCTACAGCTCAATTTTATCATTTGTAAAATGGGTATGTGGTTAACTGCTATAGCAAAGACAATAAAATGACACTGAATTGAATCAGATAGAAGTTTATTTGTCTCTCAGATAATACCTCTGATCATAAGCAGATCGGGGCTGAAAAAGCTCTAAGGTGCCACGGACAGGGCTCATTCTATCATGTTGCTTTGCAATTTTCAATATACAACTTCCGTATTTTGGTCCAAAAAATGCTGCCTAAGCTCTTGCTTCATGTTTATATATTTGCCAGTGGGAAAATGAATAAATGGAAAAGAAGTGAGGTAGAACACAAAAATGGTCACTGTTCTCCTCCTTTCCTTGTATCTGTGTCTCTTTGCAACATGACTTGCAGCAACTCCCATAAAGTAGTCAATTTCTGCATGTCTTGAATATGTGCTGGTCCTGTGATTTGCTCTAACAAATAAAATGCAGCAAAAATCGACATTGTGAGAGTGCTGAATCACGGTCTCATAAAGTCTTGAACTTTTCTGCTTGCTCTCCTGGAACCTGCTAGGCACTGTGTAAATAAGCAGAGACTACCTTTCTGGATGAAAAAAATATGGAGACCAACTACCTATGGTTCCAGCTCACAGTTAGCCCCCCAGGTAGCTGGCAGATGACCATAGCTGTAACAGTTCAGTGACTGCCAGAAGAACCAATCAGTGGATCCTGGCCCAAATTGTCAGCTAAACATAAATGGTTGTTGCTTCACCCCATGAAATTTTGGGGTGGTATGTTAGTCAGCAAGAGATAAAAGTAAAGGCATCACTTTCTTTTGATAAATAAAATCTAGTAGGTATGTCATAGAGGCACCCATGCTAAACCCCACATCAGCAAAACCAAAAACCTAAGCAAATCTCTATTTCCTGTAAATGCCTGGCTCACCCAGAAAACCAAATTTAAATACAGCCAATCAGTTATCACCAATTAACTTCCTCCATCCCAAGCAACACTGGCACACTTTTTATGTATGAACATTTTATAAACTTTATATATATGTGTGTATTTTTCTATATTATTTTCATAATTTTTAAATGGAGATAAAGGAAATTGGTACATCAACTATGCAGACAAAGATGCTGCCATATGGTCACCTAGGTGATTTTGACCACATCTAAGCTATTGGTAAATACAACCAACAATCAGTTCACCAAGTCCAGCTCATAGTACTTGGCCCATCACTGATGTTGACTTACAGCTCTAGGACCTATATTCAAGTCTATGAAACTTATGTTGAGCCTATATGCTAGAGTGGAAAACTTTTTAAAAACTATGAAGACTTAGGGTTCAATGCTGGATTAACCCCTCTTGGTTTACTCATTCTTAGTAAATCACCAGTGGTCAAGCCAATCTCATATAATCATTAAATAATTAAATAAGGTAGCAGTCATGAATCTCTTCAAATTGTAACAAATATAAAATAAAAATTTCCACATTTATAATTTGGTGAAAACCTCTGGCAGTTTTTTAACTTGTTATTGTAGTAATATATATACAGCTTAAATTTTCCCATTTTACTACATTCAAGTGCATAATTCAGTGGTATAAATTGCATTCACAGACTCAAAAAGACAAATATTGTCTTATTGATATGCCTGGAAGACTTATTTTAAGGTTTTGTCTGCAAAATTTAATAATCTGATATAGGCAAATATAACTTATCAGTTATGTATAAAACAGATTGGTGGAGATATGGCAGCTGTTTAGCAAATTGAATGAAATTAAGCC
The DNA here is from genome assembly GCA_026826555.1 of Tolypeutes matacus. Classification (NCBI taxonomy): domain Eukaryota; kingdom Metazoa; phylum Chordata; class Mammalia; order Cingulata; family Chlamyphoridae; genus Tolypeutes; species Tolypeutes matacus. The sequence goes on from JAKSZT010000663.1 coordinate 649,470, forward strand.
ATTTTGAATATTAAATTCTGAAATTTGAGAGAGAATATATTTACATAAGAAATGGAATTTTAAAAATCACATATTACCCTTTACTCACCCTGCTCATTTGGCAAATATCAAAAATTAATCATGGACACTCCTTTAAAGAATAATGCAAGAAACATAAAAGGAATGGTAAGAATATGATATGATAGAAACATATACCTTGCAGCTACAGAGTAATAATTGAATCAGGTAAAGATCATTGTGAGCATCAGGCAAAATGTTGCTGGGGAAAAAAATATTTACATCTTGCCACAGTGTCATTCTATAGATTATTTTTTAATTAGGAAAAAAATCATAAAACAAAAATGGGCTCCAATAAAGTTGTCACCAATTTAACTACATGATCAAAGCTAGCATCTTTTATAGTGAGACAACCCAGTGGTTGCAACATGAAGTTCAAAATTACCTATGAAGTGTTCTTTTAAAAATTGCAACCCCAATGTAACCAAGCCTTCAGATTAACCTTTCGGTTTACTAGAAACACATGGCATAGAGAAACAAGTTAATGACATGGCAGAACAGTAAGACCAATACAAAAAGGGGAATTTCTGAACGACAACTGACAAGGTCTCCTCACAAGTCAATATCATTTTTAAAAATAAAGGAAAAATGTGGGGGACTATTCTAGATTAAATGAAACTAAAGAAAAAAAATTTAATATGGTCAGCATTTAGATGATATTAGAGAATTATAAGGTTATTGTCAGTTTTCTTAGGTGTAGGAAAATATTCTTATTCTTAGAATATGCAAACTAAGGTATTTAAGGGTGAGATGGTTTGATGTCTGCAACTTACTTGCAAATGGTTCATCACAGAGAGATTAATAGACCAGTAGATAAAATAGGTATGGCCAAATGATAACAATGATAAAGTTAGGAGAATAGACTTAGAGTCAAACCGGGGTAGTTTCAAGTCCTAGATCAATCTCGCTCTAGTTCTGTGATCTTGAGAATTTTTAAAAAGCTCTCTATGTATTCCAATTCCTCATCTGTACAATGAGATTTATAATGGTATCTGTGTCATAGGATTACTGTAAGAATGAAATGAGTAAGTGTGTATTAAAGCACTCAGCATCAAGCCTAGCACCATAACATTAGCTACAATAATAATCATTAATAGTTAAAAAAAAAAACTCAGCCTTTTGTTATTCTATTCACTGTTCTATGTTCTATAGTATTAATGGTTTGATAATGTGTAAGCAACAGAATCCAAACGCAGTCTGTGGTAAAGCAGCAAGAAAAAGAAACTTGCATACCTCAAACTCTATTATCCAATGTGACAATGGAGTCAGGTCTCCCAATTTTAGTTGTGAGTTATCTCTGTACTCTGTTGAAACATTAATTCTCAAAGTTTTGTTAGAATATCATGCACTGCTGATTCCAAAGGCACTCAGGATCTTGCCATATGAAGGTTATTACAAAAATGAGCATTACTTTACTGCTTCACCTAAATGGTATAGATGGCATGGTTTTCTAGCTGAAAATAAAAGGTTGAGAGAGAAAGAAATGGAGAGAAAAAGGAAGGGAGAGATACAGACCATGAAGATAAAATTATTTATTCTGTATGAAAAATGGGCAAAACTGGAGACAGAATCAAATTACACCCAGGAACACTGCAGAGAAGCACATCAAGATTTTATAAGCAAAACAAAGATCAAGAGAGTGGAAAACTGGATAGGCAAGTATACAGTTAATAGCAACTCAGAAAAGGAGAGGAAAATACGTGATTTCAGGGAGCAGTGTTCCACATGACCAAAAAATGTTAACTTATCTTGCAAAAAAAAAATGAGGGGAATGCCAAAAAGCACAATCTTTCCATATCTAGTGCATGTTTGTTTTTTAATATTTATATTCAGGACATTAACTAGAGGAAATTTTCTCCATTGTTAACATCAGAGCATTTTACATGCTCCAGTTCATTAAAACATATTTTGAATGTTCAAGTCCCCAATTTTAACTTCAATTTTGGCCCTCAAAGTTTAATATTTTGGTGAGTTAATAGAGTTTATATTTTATCTTTTAGTTGGTGTCCTGATTGTTCCAGAAAATACTGCCTTAATTCTTACCTCAGAGTTTTCCCCATAGAGAAGCCCCTTGCCTGGTGGCCCTCTCCAGTACCAGTGAAGTTATCAGTGATCTAGTTGCAGCCCATCTTGCAGACTTTCATGACCCCTCTGCCATCACAGTTCTCTTTCTATGGCCAATCTGCCTTGATGCTTCCTGATGGGAAAGGTCTTTGAAAATTCCCCCAAATCCCACTTTTTTTGAATATTATGCTCCTTGTATGGCAGTGATGCTGAATACCCAATAACAAAATTCTCAGTCTGCCTTGTTTTCACAAAGTTGGTCTTATCTTTGGATTCTGAAATTTTGCACAATTCCCTATGCCTATTCCCTCCCATTTTTAAGCCAACACAGTGATAGTCTCTGTGATCAATTTGAGTAAAGAGACAGATATAGAAATATATATATATATATAGTCATTTGGGTTATATAAAATTTCCCATTTCATTTCCAATGAAAAAGCCAGAAAAAACAAGGCAGGGCCGAAAACTCAGGAGGCTAGCCTCTAGATTTCTTAAATTAGATCCCATGGGGGTTTTGGAAACAAAACAAATAAAATAATACTCTGTTGCAGAAACAACATTTTTTCTAGGCTCATGATTCAGGAGCTGGGACATGGGGAGGTATTGGGGTGAAACCAGGATGTACCCCATTATGCCTCTACTTTGCCCACCTCTTGGTAAGAAAAACAGCACTGGCTTCTTTCATAAACCATTCATGGGGACCTCCCCACAAAATGTTTGCCTCTTTAGTGGCCCCCACCCCTTTCAAAACTTCTTTTCCAGCAAGAACTCTAATTGGCCCTTTAATGTCTTTAGCTCAGGGGACATGGAGATGAAATATTTGGTGACTTGGATACTTTGGTGCCAAGGTAATGCCCAGAACCACTGTACCCTGAGGAAAAGCTACCAGACACATGTGTGTGCTTTAACTAATGGTGTCCCTGGAGGAAACTTGTCATGGCTCCCCCATGCTCATGAATATCACAAGGCAAGTGTCTTGGTTAGTAGAGATCAGGGACCTGCCCATTCCTTCCAACATCTCAATGCTTCTTTTGAGTCTCAATTCTCTTTCCTCATTTCCCACCAAACCCACATTTTTCCTCACTCTGCTGCCGCTTTGTTCCCGGGCCTGAGGGTGATCAGCCCTGCTGCAGCCC
>JAKSZT010000663.1:672726-825781 GCA_026826555.1 Tolypeutes matacus
TGATATGGAAGACAATACAGTTGAAATCAAAGAGATTGTAGAAAAGATAGACAAAAAGATAGAAAAAATCCAGTATGGTTTCAGGGAATTAACCGATAATGCAAGACACACAAACATACTCATTATGGGCATCCCAGAAGGAGAAGAGAAGGGAAAGGGAACAGAAGGAGTGTTGAAGGAAGTTATGGCTGAAAACTTCCCAACTCTATTGAGAGAGATGGATGTGCAGATCCAGGAAGCACAGCGCATGCTAAGTAGTATAAATCCCAACAGGCCAACTCCAAGACATATACTTGTCAAATTGTCCAATGCTCAAGACAAAGAGAAAATACACAAGGCAGCAAAAGAAAAGAGAACCATCACATACAAGGGAAGCACAATAAGATTAAGTGCTGATTTCTCAGCTGAAACCATGGAGGCAAGAAGAAGGTGGTATGACATAGTCAAAACACTAAAAGAAAAAAACTTCCAGCCACGAATCCTCTATCCAGCAAAATTGGCATTCAAAAATGAGGGAGAGTTCAAAATATTCACAGATAAACAACAATTAAGAGAGTATGTCAAGAAGAAACCAGCACATCAAGAAATGCTAAAGGAATCTCTACAAGTTGAAAGGAAAAAACAAAGGAGAGAGAGTTGGAGGAGAGTTTAAAAACAACTGAAAACTCAAAAAGAGAAACAAAACAACATATGACATACATTAACCCAAAGAAAAAATGAATGAAATAAGAAATTCGTTACGAGTAATAACACTGAATGTTAATGGATTAAATTCACCAATCAAAAGACACAGATTGGCAGAATGGATAAGAAAATATGATCCATCTATATGTTGTCTACAAGAAACCCACCTTCGGCCCAGGGATTCAAGGAGGCTGAAAGTGAATGGCTGGAAAACCATTTTACAAGCTAACAATAGCCAAAAAAGGGCAGGAGTAGCTATTCTAATATCAGACAAAATAGACTTTAAATGCAAAACTATTGTAAGAGACAAAGATGGACACTACATATTAGTAAAAGGAGTAATCTCTCAAGAAGAGGGAACAATCATCAACATTTACGCACCTAATCGAGGTGCCTCAAAACACGAGTGGCAAACTCTGGAAAAACGAAGAGGAGAAATAAATTCCTCTGCAATTATAGCAGGGGACTTCAGCACACCACTATCATCATTAGACAGAACATCTAGGCAGAGAATCAATAAAGAAACTAAGGCACTCAACAATACATGAGAAGATTTGGACTTAAAAGGCATATACAGAACACTACACCCAAATACAGCAGGATTTACATTCTTCTCCAGTGCACATGGAACATACTCCAAAATAGACCACATGCTAGGCCACAAAACAACACTCAATGAATTCAGAAAGATTGAGATTATATAAAGTATTTTATCTGACCACAATGGAATGAAATTGGAAATCAATAAGGGCCAGAGAAACAGGTTAGGCACAAGGACATGGAAGTTAAAAAACAGACTCTTAGACAAACAGTGGGTCAAAGAGGAAATTTCAAAAGAAATCAGTAACTACCTTGAAACTAATGAAAACAACAACACAACATATCAAAACCTATGGAATGCAGCGAAAGCAATCCTGAGAGGGAAGTTCATAGCCATAAATTCATATATTAAAAAAGAAGAGCTAAAATTGAAGACCTAACTGCACACTTGTAGGAATTGGAAAAACAACAACAAACTAAACCTAAAGGAAGTAGAAAACTGGAAATAACCAAGATTAGAGCAGAACTAAATGAAATAGAGAATAAGAAAGCACTGGAAAAAATAAACAAAACCAAAAGCTGGTTCTTCGAGAATATCAACAAAATTGACAAACCCTTAGCCAGACTAACAAAGAAAAAGAGAGAACAGATGCAAATACATAAAATAAGTAATGAGAAGGTGATATCACTACTGACCCCACAGAAATATAGAGTATCATAAGAGGATAATTTGAAAAATTATATGCCAACAAGAATGACAATTTAGAGGAAATGGACAAGTTTCTAGTAACCCACAAACAGCGGACATTGACGAAAGAAGAAATGGATGAACTCAACAGCCCAATTACAATTAAAAAGATAGACTCAGTCATTAAAAACCTCCCAACTAAGAAGACTCCAGGACCAGATGGCTTCAGAGCTGAATTCTACCAAACATTCCGGAAAGAGCTAACACCAATTCTACTTAAGCTCTTCCAAAAAATAGAAGTAGAAGGGATATTACCTAACGCATTCTATGATGCCAACATTACCCTAATACCAAAACCAAATAAAAATACCACAAGATAAGAAAATTACAGACCAATTTCTCTAATGAACCTAGATGCAAAAATCCTTAACAAAATACTTGCTAATCGCATTCAACAACATATCAAAAGGATTATACACCATGACCAAGTGGGTTTCATCCCAGGTATGCAAGGATGTTTCAATATAAGAAAATCAATCAATGTAATACACCACATCAACAAACTGAAAGAAAAAAATCACATGATCATCTCTATAGATGCAGAAAAAGCATTCGACAAAATACAGCACTCTTTCCTCATAAAAACACTAAAAAAGATAGGAATAGATGGAAACTTTTTGAAAATGATAAAGGGTATATATGAAAAACACAAAGCTAACATCATTTTCAACGGTGAAATCCTAAAAGCCTTCCCTCTGAGATCGGGAACAAGACAAGGATGCCCACTATCACCACTCCTATTTAACATTGTCTTAGAAGTACTTGCACGAGCACTGAGACAAGAAAAGGACATAAAAGGCATCCAGATTGGAAAAGAAGAAGTAAAAATTTCATTATTTGCAGATGACATGATCCTATACATAGAAAGCACTGAGAAATCGACAACAATGCTTCTAGAACTTATAAAGGAGTTCAGTAATGTTGCAGGCTATAAGATCAACGCTCAAAAATCAGTAGCATTTCTGTACACCACTAACCAGCAAACTGAGGAGGAAATCAGGAAAAAAAATATGATTTACAATAGTAAACAAAAGAATCAAATACCTAGGAATAAATTTAACTAAAGATGTAATGGACTTATATACAGAAAACTACACAACACTGTTAAAGGAAATCAAAGAAGACTTAAATAAATGGAAAAATATTCCCTGTTCATGGATGGGAAGACTAAACATCATCAAGATGTCTATCCTACCCAAACTAATCTACAGATTTAATGCAATCCCAACAAAAGTCAACACTATATTTTTTAAGGAACTGGAAAAACTAACCACAAAATATATTTGGAGAGGCAAGAGGCCCCGAATTGCCAAAGATATATTGAAAAAGAAAAATGAAGTTGGAGTTATCATATTAACTGACTTTAAAACATACTACAAAGCTACAGTGATCAAAACTGTGTGGTATTGGCACAAGGATAGACCTACTGACCAATGGAACCAGATTGAGAGTTCTGATATAGATCCTCGCATATACAGTCATCTGATATTTGACAAGGCCACGAAACCCACTCAGTTGAGAGAGAGTGGCCTCTTTAACAAGTGGTGCTTGGAGAACTGGATATCCATATCTAAAAGAATGAGAGAAGAATACAATCTCACACCTTATACAAAAATCAACTCAAGATGGATCAAAAATCTAAATATAAGAACCAAAACCATAAAAACCTTGGAAGATAATGTAGGGAAGCATCTACAGGACCTTGTAATAGGAAATGGTTTCATGAACTTCACAGCCAAAGCATGAGCATCAAAAAAAAAATTGATAAATGGGATCTTCTCAAAATTAAAAACTTCTGCACCTCTAAGGATGTTATTAAGAAAATAAAAAGGCAACCTACCCAATGGGAAAAAATATTCGGCAACCATATATCTGATAGGAGCCTAATATCCTGCATTTATAAAGAAATCCTTCACCTCGAAAATAAAAGGACAAACAACCCATATAAAAATGGGCAAGTGACCTGAAAAGACACTTCTCCAAGGAAGAAATACAAATGGCTAAAAAGCACATGAAAAAATGCTCAACATCACTTGCTATCAGGAAAATGCAAATCAAAACTAACTACAATGAGATACCATCTTACACCCATCAGAATAGCAGGTATTAAAAAAACAGGAGACACTAAATGTTGGAGAGGATGTGGAGGGATAGGAACCCTCATCCACTGCTGGTGGGACTGTGGTATGGTCCAGCCACTGTGGAGGACAGTTTGGCGGTTCCTCAGAAAACTTGCAATAGATCTTCCGTATAATCCAGCAATTCCACTGCTGGGTATATATCCAGAAGAACTGAAAACAAAAATACAAACAGATATATGCACACCAATGTTTATAGCGGCATTGTTCACCATTGCCAAAAGTTGGAATCAGCCCCGGTGCCCATCAACAGACGAATGGATAAGCAAAATGTGGTACATACATACAATGGAATATTACTCAGCTGTAAGAAGGAACAAAGTGCTAACACATGGAATAACGTAGATGAATCTTGAAGACCTTATGTTGAGTGAAGCAAGCCAGGCACTGAAGGATGAACAGTATATGAACTCACTGATCTGAACTGTGGAAAGTGAGCAGTCTCTGAGAACCATTGTCTGAAAGATAGGTTAACAAAGGACAGTAAGAGAAGAGCAGGCTTTGAGCCATCACCCATATGGACATAATCTATGGTAAAGGGATAGAGTGTGGTTGCATATTGGGGGATGGGGCAGATGAGTGGTGGTGTTCCTGGGTTTGGTGGTGCAGCACTGGGGGGTGGGTGGATTAGGAGGGGCTGGTTTAAATCCCCAGGGCATGTAACTGTGAATCTTGACATTCCATGGGTTAGAAGAGGGGGGTATCATGGGCCCTGGGGTGCTGGGGAGAAGGGAACAGACAAGATCTATTGGGTTGTTTGGTGGTCATGGGGAAGGTTTTTCATTACCTTACAGTAATGGACACAGGACATGTAAATATCATCAAAATTATTAAACTGTATCATCTATATTGTAAACTATACTGTAAATCACTGACAATGTTTAGTTGCTATATTTTGCTATCTGCATAACAGTTATAACAATGCTAACAACCAAAAAAAAGGGGGGCGGAGTTAATATGGGGTGGGGAAGGGGGGGTGGTTTTGTATCTGGGAGTCTCCGGCACTCCATGTGTGACTTTGCTGTGACCTAAAGTTCTTTGAAAATTAAATGAAAAATTGGGAGACAATGGGGATTGAGAGGAGGAAGGTGTCATGGCACACCAGACATCCGATAACACAGTGATAAAGGGAAGGAAAAAAGGGGAAAAAAAAAGAGAAGGGAAAAAAAAATGAATATATATATATTTTTTTTCAAGGCATTTCCTTTGCTTTTTTGCCCATTTTTTGAATGTCCCAATCCACTAATTATATTTTATTTATTTTGTTCTTTGTTTGAATATTTGTTTTTTTTCCTTCTCTCTTTTTCTTTTCCCCTGAGTTTCCTTATGTTTGTCTCTTGCATGTACGCTTATCACACTTGTTTCTTTTTCCTAGTAAGTATAATTGATTATTTTATGGACTAAATGTTCATGGAGGATTTGGATCACAGAAGGGTTACAATGGGTACTGCGGGGGATTATTGGGGGTGGGTTTCGTGGGGATTGGTTCATCCAAATATACATGAAAGATATACAAAATCATTCAAAGAATCGGTGGATGGGGCATGGTCACGATGGGTGGATAATCTCACAATAAATGTGGGAATCTGAATTCCTAGCCTGGAGAGCTCTGTCACAGTCTCCAAGGGAGCAACAATAGTCCTCTGAGTGTAGGGACAGTGCCTGTCAAAATAGGATAACCTATTGATGTTTTTTTTTTTTTTTTTTTTTTTTTTTTTTTTAATTGATGACTACCCTTGTGAGTCTTTGCTCTTGTAAATGAGACTTAGCCTGCAGTTGTGGCATGCCTAAGGTTTGCCACCTGAGAGCCTCCTTGTTGCTCAAATGTGGCCTCTCTCTAAGCCAAACTCAGCATGTGATTGCATTTCCTTCCCCCCAATGTGGGACATTATTCCCGGGGATGAGCCGCCCTGGCAATGAGGGATTAATACCAAGTGCCAACTGGCAGCTTTGCTCAGTTGCAGTATCGTAGCCAATGAGGTTTATCCAAGGCACGATTATTGCTAATTGAAAACTTTTCCCAAGTGCCAACTGGCAACACAACTGGAAAAAGACCTTGAATAAAAGGGGGAAATGGTAAAGACAAATGAGTTCAAGTGGTTAAGAGACTTCAAAGAGAGTCGGGAGGTCATCCCAGAGGTAACTCTTAAGCACACCTCAGTAGGAGCTCATAGAACATCTAAGTGCCTATCACCCCACTCAGTGGGGTTCCTGAGAGCTCCAGAGACACCCTGGTCCTATATAAGGGGGGATAGCCCCAGAGACTGATGCCTTATCAGTGGGTTCTATTTTGGAATCTGTGCTCCTGAGAGTGACAGAATTAGACTCAAATAAATCCTCCCTGCACATGGTTCACCAGTCCCTTCTATTCAAACCTATATGTGATGCTGGAGTTTGTAGGTATACTTCCAGAGACTGGAGCCTCCCACCTACCTATGTGCCAGGTGTGCATGAAATCTAGGTGGAGCTGCAACTCCTACCCTACAGCTCAATGGACTCATCCAAGTCACCTGGTGAGGAAACAACGATGTGAAATGGCCATCCCAGGGAAAGGAGAGGGCCTGTATCTGCAGGCAGGATCATCCCACCCTCCATATCCATGGGATATAAGCCCTCTCTCACTTGGAGTTGAAGTGGACATCACCATCCCAGTCCCCTCAGGATTGGGGGAAGAACTCTGGACTAGAGTGGACTTGATGGTATTCTCTTGTTCACATATGGTGATTCTAGCAATGGAAGAAATTATAACAATGAGGTGGAGCCAGTGGCCACTTGACACTTTTGGGGTAGGGAGGGGATGAGCAGTTGAAATACAGTGGCTTCTTTGGGAGTTGGAGGTTGTCCTGAGTACCGTTGTGGCAACGGATGTAGGCCATTTTAAATCAGCACACACCACTCAGAACTGAGTGGGAGAGAGTGTGGTCTGCAGTGTGAACTGTGGTCTATGGTTGGTGGCAAGTCTCTAGGATGTGTAAGTTCATTGAGGGTGGTGGGCCACACTGTGGGAGGTGTTTGTGTGGGATGTGATGGGAGGTGTGGGAGGTGGGCAACATGGGAATCCCAGTGGGTTCCGTGTAATATTTTGGGTAATCTAAGCACCTCTTGAAATATATGTATATACATATATATATATATAAACAACATTTTTGTAAGCAAATACACATATATGCATATATATTTTTATATCATTTTGCAGATGTTTGTATGTATTGTGAGAATTTTGATTTTTACCCATAATAAATATAAAGAAGTAAAATAAAATAAAATAAAATAAAACTACCTTTAGCTATCAGGTCATACAGAAATAGGGCAGCAGGCTCTATTTGACACTTAAGCCTAGTTTGCTGATTTACCAGCATAAACCAGTAGAAAACACACTATCCAGACAGGATCTGCAGATATACTTTGTACCACCAAGTAATTTTTAAAAAGACAGCTGAAAATTAAAAATAAGAAATTAACACAAAACCATGCTTTCTGTCTCCTCTTATAAAATCTAAATATCCAGGAGGAGGCAAGATGGCTTCGGTTTAGGAGGGTACTCTTTGACTGGCTCTCTGGGGATGGCCGATTGTGGACGGGGACCTGCCCGAGGGTCTGTACTGTGGGTACACGGAGCAAGAAGCTTGGGTCATCTAGAAGCAGGCAGATTGACGGCGTGGAGCAATCGGTGGAGATTTGTGAGTTTTGAGCCTGCCTGTGGTGGTTAACACAGACGGCTGAGCCCCACCTACAGGGAAAACTGCTGGTTTGAGCCACGAATCCTGCACCCGTGGCTCCTGTTCCTGGTGTGGGGGAGCATACTCTGAGGGAGGAAGACTCTGACAGAGGGTGGAGAGGGGTTTAACTTCTGGGGATTTGGCTGCCTGGACCCCCTCATAGCTTTGGGGAGCAGATAAGCTGGTTTGAAACAGTGCCAGAATGAATGGAGAGGCAAATCTGCTGAGGAAACCTGATTTACCCAGCAGCCCGCTGACACTGAGGTTTGGCCCCAGAGGGGCCCAGAGGGGGTGGAGTCAGCCAATTTTATCGCTCTGCACTGACAAGCATCAGACCTTCAGCTCTGCTGGGGAGGACAAGAAGTGGTAACGGATTGATCAATTTCCACGAGCCTATTTAGGGTCCCCTTGGTGAAGGGGGTGATCTAGCAGAGGACTTCTTTTGGGTCCCTTATATCACCAAAAAAAAAAAAAAAAAAGACAGTCGCTTTAAAAAATGAATTCCTGTTCTTAATTTAGTTTAATACCAAATATCTGCCTCAAAACCTGCAGATAGAACCCTGAAAGGAAATTGATAAACGCAAGCAGGCTGAGAGGATCTGCTAGGACCCTAGAAGGAACACTTCCTCTTTGGCTTTGTTTGACTGCTTGCTGGTGTGGTTGTTTGGTTTTTCTCTGTTTATTTGTTATCTCTTGCTTTTCTTTCCTCTTTCCTCCCCCCTTTCTGTTTCCCTTCATTTTTTAAATTTTTATTTAGGTGCTGCTAGCTTACCTCTTCTTTGCTGTGTTTCTTCTTCAGTGATTTCCCATTCTCTAGAAAACTTCCCAACCCTATTGAGAGAGATGTATGTGCAGATCCAGGAAACAAAGTGCACCCCAAACACTATAAATCCCAACAGACCAACTCCAAGACATATACTTGTGAAAATGTCCAATGATCAAGACAAAGAGAAAATACTCAAGGCAGCAAGAGAAAAGAAAACCATTACATACAAGGGAAGCACAATAAGATTAAGTGCTTGTTTCTCATCTGAAACCATGGAGAAAAGAAGACAGTGTTATGACATAGTCAAAGTACTAAAAGAAAAAAAAAATTCCAGCCACGAATTCTCTATACAGCAAAACTGGCATTCAAATATGATGGAGAGTTCAAAATATCCACAGATAAAGAGAAATTAAGAGAGTATATCAATAAGAAAGTGGCACGTCAAGAAATACTAATGGAAGTACTACAAGTTGAAAGGAAAAATTAAGCAAGAGAGAGATGGAGGAGAGTTTAAAAACAACTAAAAAGACAAAAACAGAAACAAAACAACATATGACATACATTAATCCAAAGAAAATATGGCTGAAGTAAGAAATTCATTGCGAGTAATAACATTGAATGTTAATGGATTAAATTCATCACTCAAGAGACACAGATTGGCAGAATGGATAAAGAAATATGATCCATCTCTATGCTGTCTACAGGAAACCCACCTTCGACCCAGGGATTCAAGGAGGCTGAAAGAAAAAGGCTGGAAAAAATTTTACAAGCTAACAATAGCCAAAAAAGGGCAGGAGTAGCAATTCTAAGATCAGACAAAATAGACTTTAAATGCAAAACTACTGTAAGAGACAAAGATGGACACTATATATTAGTAAAAGGGGTACTCTCTCAAGAAGAGAGAACAATCATAAACATTTATGCACCTAATTGGGGTGCCTCAAAATACATGAGGCAAATTCTGGAAAAGCTAAGTGGAGAAATAAATGCTTCTAAAATTATAGCGGGAAGCTTTAATACACCGTTATCATCATTAGAATATCTAGAAAGAGAATCAACAAAGAAACAAAGACCCTCAACAATACATTAGAAGATTTAGACTTAATAGTTATATACAGAACACTACACCCAAATACAGCAGGATTTACATTCTTCTCGAGTGCACATGGATCATACTCCAAGATAGACCACATATTAGGCCACAGAAAAACTCTCAGTGAATTCAGCAATATTGAGATTATACAAAGTAATTTCTCTGAACACAATGGAATGAAATTGGAAATCACTAAGGGCCAGAAAAACAAGTTAGGCACAAGGATAGGGAAGTTAAACAACACACTTTTAGGCAAACAGTGGGTCAAGGAGGAAATCTCAAAAAAAATCAGTAACTACCTTGAAACTAATGAAAATGACAACAAAAATATCAAAACCTATGTGATGCAGCAAAAGCAGTCCTGAGAGGGAAGTTCATAGCCATAAATACATCTATTAAAGAAGAAGAAAGAGCTACAGTAGAAAACCTAACTGCACAACTAGAGGAATTGGAAAAACAAAAACAAACTAAACCTAAAGGAAGTAGAAAGAAGAAAATAAAAAAGATTAGAGCAGAACTAAATGAAATACAGAATAAGAAAGCACTAGAAAAAATAAAACATAAAGCTGGTTCTTCGAGAATATCAATAAAATGGAAAAACCCTTAGCCAGACAAACAAAGAAAAAAAAAGAACAGATGCAAATACACAAAATAAGGAATGAGCAAAGGGATATCACTACAGACCCCACAGAAATAGAGTATCATAAGAGGATACTTTGAAAAATTATATGCCAACAAGAATGCTAATTTCGAGGAAATTGACAAGTTTCTAGAAATGCACAAAAAAACCTACATTGATGAAAGAAGGAATTGATGAACTCAAAAGTCCAATTACAGGAAAAGAGATAGAATCAGTCATCAAAAGCCTCCCAACTAAGAAGAGCCCAGGACCAGATGACTTCATAGCTGAATTCTACCAAACATTCCGGAAAGAGCTAACACCAATTCTACTTAAGCTTTTCCAAAAAATAGAAGTAGAAGGAATATTGCCTACTCATTCTATGATGCCAACATTACCCTAATTCCAAAACCAAACAAAGATACCACTATAAAGGAAAACTACAGACTAATATCTCTAATGAACCTAGATGCTAAAATCCTCAACAAAATACTTGCTAATAGCATTCAACAACATACCAAAAGGATTATACACCATGACCAAATATGTTTCATCCCGGGTATGCAAGGATGGTTCAATATAAGAAAATCAATCAATGTATTACACCACATAAACAGATTGAACGAAAAAAATCACATGATCATCTCTACAGATGCAGAAAAAATATTTGACAAAATACAGCACTCTTTCCTGATAAAAACATTGCAAAAGATAGGAATAGAAGTAAACTTTATGGATATGATAAAGGGTATATATGAAAAACCCAAAGCTAACATCATCTTCAATGGTGAAATCCTAAAAGACTTCCCTTTGAAATCAGGAACAAGACAAGGATGCCCACTATCACCACTCCTATTTAACATTGTCATAGAAGCACTTGCTCGAGTACTGAGGTAAGAAAAGGATATAAAAGGCATCCAGTTTGGAAAAGAAGAAATAAAACTTTCATTATTTGCAGACGACATGATCCTATACATAGAAAGCCCAGAGAAATCTACATCAAAGCTTCTAGAACTTATAAAGGAGTTCAGTAATGTTGCAGGCTATAAGAACAATGCTCAAAAATCAGTAGCATTTCTGTACATCAATAACGAGCAATCTGAGGAGGAAATCAAGAAAAAAATACCATTTACAATAGTAATTAAAGGAATCAAATACCTAGGAATAAATTTAACTAAAGATGTAAAGGACTTATATAAAGAAAGCTACACAACATTGTTAAAGGAAATCAAAGAAGTCTTAAATAATGGAAAAATATTCCCTGTTCATGGATAAACATCATCAAGATGTCTATCCTACACAAACTAATCTATAGATTTAATGCAATCCCAATAAAAATCAACACTACATTTTTTAAGGAACTGGAAAAACTAACCACAAATTACATTTGGAAAGATAAGAGGCCCCGAATTGCCAAAGACATATTGAAAAAGAAAAATGAAGTTGGAGATATGACATTACCGGACTTTAAAACATATTACAAAGCTACAGTGATCAAAACTGCATGGTATTGGCACAAGGATAGACCTACTGACCAATGGATTTAAATTGAGAGTTCTGATATAGATCCTTACATATACAGTCATCTGATATTTGACAAGGCTACCAAACCCAATCAGTTGGGAAAGAATGGCCTCTTTAACAAGTGGTGCTTGGAGAACTTGATATCCATATCCAAAAGAATGAGAGAAAAACACTGTCTCACACCTTATACATAAAACAACTCAAGATGGATCAAAGATCTAAATATAAGAGCCAAAACCATAAAGACCTTGGAAGATAATGTAGGGATGCATCTACAGGACCTTGTAATAGGAAATGATTTCATGAACTTCACAGCCAAAGCATGAGCAGCAAGAGAAAAAATAGATAAATGGGATATCCTCAAAATTAAAAACTTCTGCACCTCAAAGGACATTATTAAGAAAATAAAAAGGCAGCCTACCCAATGGGAGAAAATATTTGGCAGCCATATATCTGATAAGAGCCTAATTTCCTGCATATATAAAGAAATCTTACACCTTGAAAATAAAAAGACAAACAACCCATTTAAAAAATGGGCAAGTGAACTGAAAAGACACTTCTACAAGGAAAAAATACAAATGGCTAAAAAGCACATGAAAAAATGCTTGACATCACTTGCTATCAGGGAAATGGAAATCAAAACTAAAATGAGATACCATCTTACACCCATCAGAATGGCAGCTATTAAAAAAAAAAGCAGACTCTATGTGTTGGAGAGGATGTGGAGGAATAGGAACCCTCATCCACTGCTGGTGGGATTGTGGAATGGTCCAGCCACAGTGGAGGACAGTTTGACAGTTCCTCAGAAAACTAACAATAGATCTTCTGTATGGTCCAGCAATTCCACTACTGGGTATATACCCAGAAGAACTGAAAGCAAAGACACAAACAGATATATGCACACCAATGTTCATAGCAGCATTGTTCATCATTGCCAAAATTTGGAATCAGCCCTGGTGCCCATCAACAGATGAATGGATAAGCAAAATGTGGTGCATACATACAATGGAATATTACTCAGCTGTAAGAAGGAAAAAAGTGCTAACACACGGAATAACGTGGATGAATCTTGAAGACCTTTTGTTGAGTGAAGCAAGCCAGGCATTGAAGGCTGAACGATATATTACCTCATTGATTTGAACTGAGGAAAGTGAGCAGCCTCTGAGAACCACTGTCTGAAAGATAGGTTAACAAGGGAAAGATGGAGAAGAGTAGGCTTTGAGGCATCACCCATAT
Source organism: Tolypeutes matacus (assembly GCA_026826555.1). Classification (NCBI taxonomy): domain Eukaryota; kingdom Metazoa; phylum Chordata; class Mammalia; order Cingulata; family Chlamyphoridae; genus Tolypeutes; species Tolypeutes matacus. The sequence goes on from JAKSZT010000663.1 coordinate 685,794, forward strand.
GGACATAATCTATGGTAAAGGGATAGAGTATAGTTGCATATTGAAGGATAGGACAGATTGGTAGTGATATTACTGGGTTTGGGGGTGCAGGGTTGACAGGTAGGTAGATTAGGAAGGGCAGGTTGGAATACCCAGGGCATGTAAGTATGAATCTTGTCATGCTATGAGTCAAGATAGTGAAGTGTCATATGCCCCAGGGGGATGGGGACAAAGGAACAGTTAAGATTAAAAGGGGTATTTAGTGGTCATGGAAAAGGTTTTTCATTACCTTACAGTAATGGACACAGGACATGGTAAATATCATCAAAATTTATTAAACTGTACTGTCTAAATTGTAAATATACTGTAAACCATTGACAATGTTTAGTTGCTATATTTTACTATCTGTATAACAGTTATAACAATGCTAACATCCATTTAAATAAAAAGTTTTAATATGGGGTGGGGAAGGGGGAGGGAGGTTGGATATGTGGGAGTTTCTAGTATTCCATGTGTGCTTTGCTGTGACCTAAATCTCTCTGAAAATTAAATGAAAATTTGGGAGACACTGGGGAATGAGAGGATGAAGGTGTCATGGTATACTGGACATCCAATAATACAGTGATAAAAGGAAAAAAGAATAATTTTTTTTAAAGAATTTTTTTTGTTTTTTTTTCTCATTTTTTTGAATGTCCCAATCCACTAATTATATTTTATTTTTAGTTTAGTTTTTTTTTCTTCTGAATTCCCTTGTACTTATCTCTTGCATTTAAGCTTATCATTATTATTTCTTTTTCCTATTAATTTTATCTGGTTATTATATGGGTTTCATGTTCAAGGAAGGTTGAGATCACAGAAGGGTTACAATGTGGGCTGAAAAGGAGCATTGGTGGGGGGTGTCTGGGATGGGGGATTCATGGGAGTAAGTTCATCTGAATATACATGAAAGATATATAAAATTGTTCAAATGATCAAGGGATGGGGCATGGTCACAATGGGTAGAAAATCACTCAATAAATGAGGGAATCTTAATTCCCAGCCTGGAGAGCTCTGCCATGTTCTCCAAGGGAGCAGCAACAGTCGCCTGAGTGCAGGGGCAGTGTCTGGCAAAAGAGTATGGCCCACTGATGGGTTCTTATTATTGATGACTAGCCTTATGAGTCTTTGCTCTTATAATTGAAACTTAGCCTACTGTTAGTGGTCCCTAAGGTTTGCCACCTGAGAGCCTCCTTGTTACTCAAATGTGGCCTCTCTCTATGCCAAACTCAGCATATGAATGCATTACCTTCCCCCCAACGTGGGACATGACTCTCGGGGATGAGCCTCCCTAGCAATGAGGGATTAATACCAAGTGCCAACTGGCAACATGATTGGAAAAAGACCTTGAATAAAAGGGGGAAAAAGTAAAGACAAATGAGTTCAAGTGGCTAAGAGAATTCAAAGAGAGTCGGGAGGTCCTCCCAGAGGTAACGCTTATGCACACCTCAGTAGGAGCTCATAGAACATCAAAGTGCATATCACCCCACACAGAGGGGCTCCTGAGGTCTCTGGAGACACCCAGGTCCTATATAAGGGGAGATAGCCCTGGAGATTGATGCATTATTATTGGGCTCTACTTTGGAATCTGTGCTCCTGAGAGTGACAGAGTTGGACTCAAATAAGTCCTCCCTGCACATTGTCCAACAGTCCCTTCTAGTCAAACCTATATGTGATGCTGGACTTTTTAGGTGTACTTCCAGAGACTGGAGCCTCTGGCCTCCCTATGTGCTAGCTGTGCCTGGAATCTTAGTGGAGCTGCAACTCCTACCCTGCAGCTAAATGGACTCATCCAAGTCACCTGGCGAGGAGACAATGGTGGAGAACAGCCATCCCAGGGAATGGAGAGGGCCTGCAGCTGCAGGCAGGATAATACCATCCACTGTATCCATGGGATATGAGCCCTCTCTCACTTGGAGGTGGAATGGACGTCACCATCCCAGTCCCCTCAGGATTGGGGGAAGAGCTATGGACAAGAGTGGACTTAATGATATTCTGTTGTAAACATATTGTGATTCAAGCAATGGAAGAAATTATAACAGTGAGGTTAAGTCGGTGGCCACTGGATGCTTTCGGGGTTGGGAGGGGAAGGGCAGTTGAAAAACAGGGGCTTTTTTGGGACTTAGGCATTGCCCTGAGTGACGTTGTGGCGACAGATGAAGACCATTTTACATCAGCATATACCATGCAGAACTGTGTGGGAGAGAGTGTGGTCTACGATGTGAACTGTGGTCTATGCTTGGTGTCAAGGCCCCAGGATGTGTATATCCATTACGGGTGATGTGCCACATTGATGAAGGATGTTTGTGTGGGATGTTATGGGAGGTGTGGGAGGTGGGGAACATGGGAATCCCTGTAATTTCTGTGTAATAATTAGGTAATCTAAGCACCTTTTAAAAAAAAATATGTATATATATATATATATATATATATATATATATATATAACATTTATGTAAGCAAATGCACATATATCCTTATATATTTATATATCACTTTACAAATATTGGTAAGTATTGTGAAAAATTTGATTTTTACCTACAATAAAAAAATAAAAACATAAATAATAAATAAATAAATAAATCCAACAGATTTCAGATACCTTGCATCAACACCCCTTTGGCTGACTAATACAGAATTTGGTACCAAGAAGTGAGGTGATGCTTCTGCAATTATCAAAATGCTGGAACAGTTTTATAAATGGGTAAGAGGTGTTTTTTTAAGGAATTGTGAGATGCTTGATAGGAAAGGCCTGGATTGCTTAGAAGAGATGTGGGTAAGAGTATGGATACTAAAGAGACTTTTTTTTTTTTTTAAAGATTTTATTTTATTTATTCACTTATCCCCCCCTTGCTGCCTGTGCTCGCCGGGTCAGCCAACCACGCCCTGCGGGCGGGCCCGCCCCCACCAGGAGGCCCCGGGAACCGAACCCCGGGTCCCCCACATGGCAAAGGGGAGCCCCACTGATCGAGCCACAGCCGCCCCCCTTAAAGAGACTTTTGACAAGGCCTTAGAAGTAAGTGATGAAACTTTTATTGGGAACTGGAGGAAAGGTTATTTGTGTTTTAAAGTCACAGACAGCTTAGCAAGATTGGCTCCTAATGTTGCATGAAAGGCAGAATATGAAAACTCTGAATTTGGACATTTAGCCAAGGAGGTTTCCTAAATAAATGTGGAAAATGCAAAAAAAAAAAAAAAAAAAAAAAAAAAAAAAAAAGAAATCCAGCAATACTGTGTACACATGACAATATTCCCAAATGGCAACAATTTACCTCTTTTTATAGAATTGCCCTTCAGGCCTACTTCAACCTTTATGCCTTTGAGTTTGCAATCCAAGTTTCTTATCCTGCTAGGTTTTCTCTTAAGGCTAAATGTCTTAAATTCTTTCCACAATTCCTTCTAGGCCATAATGTTTCAACTCTTTACTATCTGGAACCCTTTCCTTTGTACCAGCTTTTTTCTCACTTAATATTTGACAACCAGACCATTTCTCATTTTAACCATTTTCAAGTTTACAATTCGGTGTTATTAATTACATTAACACTATTGTGATGCCATTACCAATATCCATTACTCTTTTACATCACCTCAAACAGAAACTGCACTCCTTAAGAAATAATTCCCTCCACCTCTCCCCACCCCTGGCCCCTGGCCCCTGGTAACCTGTAATCTCCTATCTTTCTCTCAGAAGTTTGCTTATTCCAGATGTTTCATATAAGTGAAATGATACAATGTTTGTCTTTTTGTGTCTGGCTTATTTTACTCAACATGATGACTTCAAGATTCATCATGTTGTAGAATGTATCAGAATTTCATTCCTTTTATGGTTGAATAATATTTCATTTTGTTTATCCATTCATTTGTTGATGGACACTTGGATTACTTCCACCCTTTGGCTATTGTAAATAATACTGCTATGAACAATGGTTTTCAATTATCTGTTCAAGGCTCTGCTTTCAATTCTTTTCAGTATATACCAAGAAGTGGGATTGCTGGGTCATATGGTAATCACAGATAGAGGTGAAATTGTGTGTTTCTGTATTTGCTCATGTTTCAGGTGTTTGTTGTCCTTAAAGCATATACTTTTTTAGAGTTCTAAGAGTATCATCAATGTAAACTTTGCCTTGTCTCACACCACAGTTGCTTCTCCAAAATTTGCCACAGTCATATTTGATTTGTATTTTCTACTCTGTGACTACAGTTACATTATATATTAAAAGTAGTAAAAATTTCCCATTTGAAAAAAAAATACAGAAAGATATGTTTCTCTAGTCACTTCTGATTAGCTCTAATCTGGCTCTCCAGAGAGAAAGGACATGACATTGGACATTGAGTCTCTCTATTCAAAAAGCTGATTCTCAATAGCACTGAGGGAAAAGAAAAGCTTCTTTTGTTCCTATATTTTAAACTTAAATTTTAATTTGCACTATAAAATTTTAATAACTGTCTTCTAGGTTTCAAAGTGAATGGAATTAAGTATTTTGCTCATGATGTATCTCACATATGTAACTTCAGATTCCTTTGTATCTGCAAGAGCTTTGAAGACTGCTTATTAAATTAGTAATGACCTCCAGTCAAAGACTGTCAACCTTTGTATATTCATGAGTCTTGCCCACACATCAAAAATAGATGCCACACTCCTTTCTGTTCATGAGCATAATGTAATCATATGACTATGATTAATAAATTCTGTGTTTCACATGGGACTGTCAATAATCATATCTCTTGCTTCTTCTAGGCTCTGTCCTTTAAATGCTAATGAATGAAGAGGCCAATTGATTGCTTATACTTTCCAAAAGGCTGATGATAATGGGAACACTTCTGATCAAAATACCTTACCCTTATTATCCTAAGTTAAAGCAAAGTTTGTGTTCCAGAAATAGAAATGTGTCACTAGACCAAACCCATTTAGAAGTGATCATTTTATTTTTTTGTTTGATTTTTTGTTTTTTTGCAATGATTAGATGGTATTTAAAATTAAAGAGGGAAGCGGCTGTGGCTCAATCAGTAGGGCTCCTGTTTACCATATGGGAGGCCCCGGGTTCAGTTCCCGGGGCCTCCTGGTGAAGGCAAGCCTGCCCACATGGCGTGGTTAGCTGACCCAGCAAGCACGAGCAGCAAGGGCGGGGATAAATGAATAAATAAATAAAATCTTTAAAAAAAATTAAATTAAATTAAATTAAATTAAAGAATACATTTTAAAGAAATTATACCCTTTACCCTTTTGTACAGGTGAAGGAATCTGGGTATGAGACTCTATATTTAAGAATAAATTAAGAAGAATTAAGAAGAAAGCACAAAAAGAAACAAATGTGTAATACAATTGGCAGGCATATTGCTATTTCTCAAGAAAGTGTATTTTTTCCATTAGTTCACTCAGTGAAATTATACTGACAACCCACTATATGTTATGCACTGTATAGGGAGCTGAGGGGATAGAAAATTTCTAAAATGAGTTTTACTCCGTAATTTGCTATCTATTAGGTAAAATAAACTTAACTGTAATCAATCACATGAAGGCATTAGAAGTGACAGAATGGAGGAAGCATAATAACTCAGAATAAAGTTTATTGGTGACTGCCTTGAGGGAGCAGGAAGCTTCAGTGAGGACATAAAGTTTAATTTAGTTCTTAAAATGTAAAAAATAAGGAGGAGTTTACCAGTTAGATAAGTAGGGTAAGGACAATCCAGGAAGATCTCAAGTGAGTAGAAAGAGTGGCATGGGATGCATAGCCCATTAGGGAATTTTTGAGTTATTCATTATTGATGGAAGATGGGGGAGAAATGGGAGATGATATTGAAGAGGAAGTCAAGACTTTACTCTCTGTGTGTGTGTATTTGTGTGTGTGTCCGTGGTTACATGACTATGGACGTAAGTTAAATCATTGTTTCTAAGAATTAAAATGGCTACCCAAACTATTTATATATATATAAAACATAGCAATATAGGAGCAAATATAAGTGAGCAACAGATTTGCTGTTATATTCTCCCACCCCCATTGCCTCAAAACTCTGTCCCCAACATTCCATCCCAAACAACAGATACAAGCAAAAATATATTTGTCCCAGAATAAGATATTCAATGAGTATAATCCATATAAACTAAAGCCCTGGTAAAATACAAATTATAATAGACTCAAGTCTTTATTATCATAGTGACTGACTGTAATGACAGATTCAACAAACTGCTTAAGTTGGTCTAAAGTACTTTGTTTTTAGCTATAATTTACATGTAGTAAAATGACCCTTTTTAGTGTAAAATTCTATGGGTTTGATAAACACATGCACTTATTTATGTACCCAACCAAAATACAGTATGGTTCTATCACCCACTTGTGTAACTACCAGGATGATCAAAATATAGTATGGGTCCATCATCCCTCAAAATTTCTTCATGCCCCTTTGTGATTACTCCATTCCTCAAACCTCAGCCAATGGCAGCAAGTGATCCATTTTTTTTCCTATAGCTATGCCTTTCCTAGAATGTAATATAAATGGAATCACAGTTTGTAGTCTTTCAAATCTGGCTACTTTCACTTGGCTTAATGCCTGTGAGATTCATCCATATTATTAGATGCATCAGCAGTTCCTTCTGTTTTACTGTTGTTTTATTCTATTGTAGTAATCACCAGAGTTTGTTTATCCACTCACTACTTTAAAAACATTGGGTTTCCAGGTTTTGCCAATTATTCCTAAAGCCACTATATACATTGTATAAAAGTTTGCTTGTGAACATCAGTTTTCTCTTGGGTAAATATTTTGGAATGAAATTGATGGGTGATATAGTGAGTATATTTTTAGCTATATTAGTAACTGACAAACTGTTTTTCAGTTTGGCTGTAGCATTTTACATTCCCTCCAGCAAAATATGAGAGTTTCCATTGCTCTTCATTCCAACAAGCAGTGGAATTTTTCATATTTGATTTTAATAGTTATGTAGTATCACACTTTAGTTTTAACTTGAATTTCCTTAATGACCTGTGATGTTGAACATATTCTCATGTCCTTTTTGCCATCCACATGTCTTCTTTGGTGAAATATTCACTCAAAACTTTTTCCCATATATTTAGATGGGGTATTTTTTCAAATTGTGCTTTGAAAATACTTTTTATATTCTGAATTCAGTTCTGTTCTGCAAAAATCTTCTTTCAACCAATAGCTTTTCATTGTCTTAATGCTATCTTTCAAGGAGCATAAATTTTTAATTTTGATAAAGTCCAAATTTTGGGGTTATTTTTGTTTATGGATTGTCCTTTCGATGCCATACCTAAAAAAAAATTTTTCTTAATCTAATGTGACAAAAATATGTTTTCTACTTGGAATTTAATAGCTTTAGGTTTTACATATAAGTTTGTGGGTCATTTTGAGTTAGTCGTTATATAAGCTGCCAGGGATGAGGCTAGGTTATTTTTTCTGTTTTCTTTTGCATATGGACATCCTGTTGTTCCAGAACCATTTTTTTTAAATGACTCTTCTTTCTCTATTGATTTGCCTTTGCACCTTTGTCTAAAATTTATTGGCCGCACTCTTCCATGTTGTAGCTCCACTACCTACAACACTTAGCCTTAGCAGTAGAGAAAGAGACAGATAGAGGACTGGATTTTGCACTGTATTTTAAGTGCCATGGTTGAAAGTGGCTTACAGCAGTGCTTCTCATAATTTAATGTGTATCAGAATCACATGCAATCTTGTTAATGAGGATACTGATTCAGGATGTTTGAGATCGAGCTTGGGATATGCATTTCTAGGAAATTCTAAGGTGATAGTGATGCTGCTGTCCCATAGATCATACCTTGAGGAGCATGGTCTTACCTCCCTTCTGAATACATCCCATTGACCTGAATCCTTCTTTTGCCCCAGCCTAATTGCAGAGGGGTCAAGGAACATGTTTTTCCCAAGTGCCTAGGAAGAGACATTATCTTTCGCACATGAGACTGCAACAAGCAACCTTACAGAATCAAGTTGGAAATGATCTCTGCAGCTGCAGGGTCACTGTGGTTGGCTGAATTTTGGCTCTCCAATGATGTCCACATCCTAGTTCCTAGAACTTGCCATGTTACCTTATGTGGCAAAAGGGACTTTGCAGATGTGATTAAGTTAAGGATTTTAAGATTGGATGATTAGCCTGAATCATCCTGGTGGATCCAATGTAATCACAGGGGCCTTCATAAGAGGGAAGGAGGAGGGTCATTGTCAGAGAGGGTGATATGATGATGGAAACAGAGAAAGAGAAGCAGTTTTGTGATGCTGGAAACAGAGGTCAAAGTGACATCACTTGTGGAAGGGAGCCACAAACCAAGGAATGCAAGCAGCATCCAGAAGCTGGAAAAGGAATGGATTCTTCCCTGGAGCCTCAAAAAAAAAAAAATACTTTCCTGTCATACCTTGATTTCAGCCCAGTGAGACTCATTTTGGACTTCTCATTTCCAGAACACTCTCAGGGAACACAGGAATTGGTTAAACACTCAGAAAAGCAACTACCTTTTTTAAAATAAAGCCTGGACTGACATTCTGAAGGTGGCTAAGAAACCCCTAGTCTTGGAAGAGGTTATAAAAATGACACACAGAGCCAAAGCTGAGGGTGGGGCTTTGGACAGTGGGCTATGATTCCATGAATTCAGAGCTTTCTGATATTTGAATGCTTTTCTCCCTCTAGGAGATAGCATAGACAATTTTATGTTGAAGGGAGCAAGATGGTTTAGGGTCAGGACATCTTGTCAGCTTGGGGTCTGAAAGAAACTGCTGAAGAAGGAACCAAAGAACTAAATTTGTCAGAGCTGAAGGAAATTTTGGAGACAATCTATTCTACCAATCCTGCTACCAATCCTGGTAAGCAGGCCTCTCCTCCTTGCTCAACATCCTTGAACAAAGACTAAATCAATTATGACATCTGTTTGCCTTTGCCCATTGAGTTCCAACACTTCCTCAGAATCATTTTCAGCCAGCACTCCACACAATGACCATCTTGGCTGTCATGGGTGTGCCTGCTCAGATCTCCCTTCAGGAAAGCACTTGCTGCCCATATGCCAAGAGCATGGCACCCTTCAGCTGTTAGCTCCTTCAGGGTCTGTTTCAGCTTTTGAGAGGAAGTAGTACTCTTCTCTGAGTGGTCCCTGGTCAATGGATGAGCAGGGCCATAGTATAAGGGCCCAGTTGTTTCTGCCAAATGTGGGCCACCTCTAAAGGGCAATCAGTGCTTCAGAGCTTCTAGGTGGGCTGGGAGAAATGGTTTCCCCTGACCAAACCCACTTTCTCCTATTTCCTCTCACAGTTATTATACTTTAATAAAAATTTTCCATACCAAAAAATATTTATCAATTGGCCAGATATTTCAAACTTTTTGATAAACTTTTTAAAATGAAGCAATAAAATAATGGACCTAACTGACACTGCAGTACTACGAAGCAAGCTACCTAAGGTGGAAATGAGCAATCCAAAAAGATAATTGAGGAGATGGGGAGAGAGAGGCTTGACAGAATGTAGAAGGCTCTGAAAACATAACATGCCCTAGACAACAACAGATAGCCATATTTAAAAAAAAAAAAAAAAAAAAAAAAAACAAAGCACTGCTATAACCAAGCGTCCACATTGTGAAATTTCCTGACATACATTTTTACTAAAATGGAATAATTGGAAAAACAATTACACAGCAACCTAGCCAATAAGTCAGGCATAATATTGGTAATATTAGTAAGGAAAATAGAGAAAAAAGAAGAAAATTATTACAAAAGAAGATTATTACAGGGTTAAAAAAAATTGGTGAATGAGACTAAACTAATACACTCAGTGAGGAAGTTTCAGATACCTAAACTGTTCAGGAAGGTGGTGTTTCCTTCTGTTTTTCTCCCAGGTTCCTGGCCCAGAAGGTTGGAGAAGACAGAATTTGAATTCATTACTCTCAGAGTGTCCCATCAGACACACCTTATGCTGGTAGCCCTGGGACAAGGTTCCAGTGCCAGTAACGTCCACCAAGTGGCCTGGAAAGGGGTCCTCCGGCACCGAGGCCGCCCTGCTCCTCCTGCACAGCCACACTGTGATGAGCAGCAGCACCGAGAACAGGAAGAGAGAGGAGACCGAGGCCAATGCCATGGCCACAAGTTGTTATTAGACATATTGTTATAACCCAGGAGATCGACCACACTCAGACTTTAACCACTTTTATGAAGTTTATTGAGCTAAGCCCACGGGTGTCTGCAGCACCTCTCATGCAGGAGAGAACTGCAGCCCCGAGGTTCTAAAATGGCTCCCTTTTATAGGGGGTTGCAGATGCAGTTTGCAAGCAAGCAGGATAAACAGAAGCGGATTTTGGCAGTTAGCTAGCGTTTGCACAGAACACCCTGATAGCCTGGGGCACAGCTGCAGGGTTGAGAGGTCCTTGCAGGATTGTTCAAAGGAGGGGAGGTTGTGTGCTTGTCTGTTCTTGCAAGATTGTTCAAGGGAGGGGAGGTTGTGTGCTTTTTAGATAAGACACTTAGGATACAGTGGAGAACTTTTCTTTTCTACGTTACTCTGGTTGCCATGAAGGCCTATGGGTAGGCTAATTTAGGGTTCAACATTCCCCACTTCTCTTCTTAGTGGGTCAAATCATTGACTCATCACAGTGGTTTCCAGTTGTTGGCAGGTGTTGGTAGGGTTGGGCTGATACCATTAGTTTGACCGATTGGACTCTGTCCTTGACAAAAGCTACAAGCCTTTTGATAATGATAGGTTCGCAAGTGAGACCCAAAAGTAACAGTATGAGAGGGCCTACTAGGGCTGAAATTAAAGTAGTCAGCCATGGAGACCAATTGAAAAGGTTCTGAAACCAAAACTCAGAGGATTGTTTTTTTTAGATCCCTCTCTCTGAGTCTCCTTTGTAGTTCTTGCATTGATTGTTTAATAATTCTTGAATGGTTTACATAAAAACAGCAGGCTTCTCTGAGGGCGGCACATAAGCCACCCTGTTTCAGAAACAGTAAATCTAGTTCTCTTTTGTTCTGTATAGCTACTTCTGCTAAGGAGTTAACTTGTTTTTTAAGATATTGTACTTGGGTTTGAAGGAGAGCGACATTAGCAGAGAAAGTAGCTGAAAGTTTTCTAATATCAATATCAGAGGTAATCATGGCCCCAGCTCCTATGGCTGCTGAACCTGCAATCCCTAAGGTGGCTAAGATAAGGATTAGAATTGGAGTTCTTTTTTGTAGTCTTAAATGTTGATCTTGAGCTAGGAAGTGTGCAGTACCTGAGGGTTCAGCATATAGGTAAACTTGGGGAATTATAAAAACACCAATACGTAGGTTAGAAGCATTACTAGGGAATTGTCCTTATAAGGTGAGTTGTTTATGGAGTAGCTGCCACTGGTGAAATACATACCTTGTCCTTGGAGATCGCTGAGGGTGAGTTTTCTCTGATGAGAACAATCAGACAGGATACCAGTCTCAAAGTTGTTGGCATCGGTGTAGGAGACATTCCGGGGGGCCATTTCTCCTGTCAGGTTGGCACCAATCCCCACGTAGTATGGTGGTGCCGGATCGACGCAGAGCCAACACTCAGTGGTGATGGCCGGCTGAGTTTCATTCAGAAGGCAGAAAACAGAGTCTAGCATAGTTAGCAAAGAATTACTAAAGGAGTTCAATGGGTGCGATGGCGCTAGGAATTGGGAATAGCTAGGGCCGGTAGTAGGCCTGCTTTCGGAGGTGGCAATTTTAATTTTGTTGTTTAGGGCCAATGATGGGTTTAGGATCAGGTTAGGTTCAATAGGGTTTTTAATTGGGAGCCCCGATTGAGAGTTAGTAGGTTTATTTTTAGAAGCCTAGGGGAGTTTCTGTACAGTGAACAGAGTTTCGGGGTCTTGACTGGAGGCATATAGGCACAGACCCCAAGTTCTACCAGTAGCCCATTGGGGATCAGAGGGGTTTTTAATGGTTAGAGTAACGGGGTTGCAAGTTTGGTTATTATAGTTAGGATGGACTTTCTATTTTTGCATGGGTGGATTAAAAGTAGTTTCTTGGAGGAGACAAATTGGGGTCAATTCTCCCTCCAGGAGTCCATCCTAATGCTAAAGTTTCACAACCCCAAGCTTTATACTAGTAATTAGTAATAGACCCACATTGCCTCTTTTGTCTTGAGGGGTGTTCAGGGCATGCATAGTGTTGGGTATGCCATAGTACTTGGCTGGTTTGACCCTTGTTACATTTTATGGCTTGTAATTGGGCATAGGTGAGAGAGTTACGTGCCAAGGGATAATGAGGAGCTCCCATTCTGGCTCTCTCCAAGCTCATGGTCACAAAGGTCGTTATCGAAGAATTGAGAGAAGTTAGTGGTAAGGGTTACCTGGATAGTGTTAAAAGTTTCATTAGTAGCTATATGCTTTTCATCTCTGGTTCAAATTAGGACCCACTGGTACTTGGTGGGAATGGAGGAAGCAAAAGTAGCAGGTAGACTAAGGCTTAGGAGGAAATAAATCTGAGTCGGAGTGGGTCCTTGCCATCTGGTCTGACCTCCCATTTTTGGCGATCTGGTTAGGGTGTGCCTTCTTTACCTGAGTATGGTGCAACCAATGACATTTCTCTGTTACTTTAACAGCTGTTGGGGTTGAGAGGATTACAAGGAAGGGTCCTTCCCAGGTGGGTTCTAAAGTCTTTTGGTTAAATTTTTTAGTTCAAACCCAGTTCCCAGGCTCTATGTTAAGTGTTGGAAGCTGAGCGTTTTCTGGTTGTTTCTTTGCTGGGCTAGAAGGTGTGCTTCTTTCTGGATGAGGTTGATAGCCTGTAAGGACTTGAGAAATTTTTGGTTAGTTAAGTTACCTAGGTGGTCCAAGTGTAATTTGGGGATTATGGGAGGTGGTCTTCCATAGATTATTTCAAAAGGAGTTAAATGTTTCAAATAAGGGGTACATCTGGTTTATAGTAAGGCGAAAGGGAGAAGACTTACCCAACTCTCTCCAGTTTCCAATTTTAATTTAGTTAAAGTCTCCTTTAAAGTTCTATTCATCCTCTCTACCTGTCCTGAGCTTTGAGGCCTGTAAATGCAATGTAATTTTTAATTTATTTTAAGTGCCTCAGCCAGACTTTTGGATATCTTGGCTATGAAAGCCGGGCCATTGTCGGACCCCAATGCCAAGGGTAAGCCAAATCGTGGGAGGATTCTTGTCAGGAGGTGCCTGGCGAGTATATTGGCAGTCTTATGCTTGGTGGCAAAAGCTTTAGTCCATTTAGAGTAAGTATCTATAAAGACCAGGAGATATTTATAGCCATATTTGCTTTTTTCAATTTCAGTAAAATCTAATTCCCAATGTTCCCTTGGTTCATGGCCTCTGATTCGGACCCCTACACTGCGAGAGATTGAAGGCCCTGGGTTGACCTGAGCGCATGCTGAGCAACGGGTTACCTCTGAGTTGGTGATGGTCTTCAAATCTGGAACATAGAAATGTTAGTAATTAGAGCAATTAATTTTGAAGTACCAAGGTGAGTGCTATAATGGAGTTCCCAGACTAGGGCAATACCTAATGCTTTTGGCAGCAGCAGGCGCCCATTGGGAAATCGTTGCCAAACTCCAGTCTTAGTGGTACAATTCAGTTTTTGTCTTAATTCGTGTTCTTTTTGGTTAGAGCTAGGAGAAGTAGGTAGGGCTCGTTGGGGAAGAAGTGGCAAGATTTTGAGTGGTCTCACTTTTCCCAACGCTACCCGCTTCGCAGTCAGGTCTGCAAGATCATTCCCTTTCTTGGTGCGACTTGGTTGGGTCTCATGCCCTTTGCAATAGATAATGGCTACCTCCTTAGGTTCCCATATAGCTGCTAAAAGGGTTAAAATCTCTTGCTTATTTTTAATTTCTTTTCTAGCCAATGTCAAAAGTTCTCTTTTCTGGTAGAGGGTTCCATGTACCAGGGCAGTTGCAAATGCATACCAGCTGTCAGTATAGATATTGACTTTCTTACTTTTTGCCCAGTGAAGTGCCTGGGTCAGAGCAATTAGTTCTGCTTTTTGGGCGGAGGTTCCTTGGGGCAAGGCCTGTGACCAGAGTACTTGATTTTCCGTGGTCACCGCTGCGCCTGCATATCTCAGTCCATCTTTCAGATAACTGCTTCCATCAGTATAAAGTTCATAGTCTGGGTTTTCTAGGGGAGTGTCCCGGAGGTCAGGTCTAGATCTAGTTATAGTCTCTAAAATGTTCAGGCAATCATGGACAATTTCTCTATATTTAGAATCTGGCAACAGAGTAGCTGGGTTGAGAGCCATGGACTTAGAGATAGTGACTTCAGGGGGATTTAGTAGCAGCACCTGATATTGAGTAAGACGCGCATTCAAAATCTAACGGTCAGGTGGGAATCTAAGGAGGGCCTCAGTGGTGTGGCCCCAGATAATCTGCAAGTCTTGGCCCAAGGTTAATTTTTGTGCCCCCTTGACAAGAAGGGCGGTCGCAGCTATCGCTCTCATGCATGATGGCCATCCTGCAGCTACAGGGTTTAGTTGCTTGGAGAGATAGGCCACTGGGCGTTTCTAAGGCCCTAAGGTTTGAGTGAGGACACCTTTGGCAATCCCCTTCTTTTCAGCTACAAACAGCTGAAAAGGTTTTGTGATGTCAGGTAGGGCTAAGGCAGAGGCTGAGGCTAAGGCTTGCTTGAGGGCTATAAAGGCCGCTTCTTCTTCCCGAGCCCAATGAAAGTTAGGGTCCTTTCTACCTGTGCAGGCATATAAGAGTTTTGCAATTTCAGCAAACCCGAGTATCTAGAGCCTGCAGTAGCCTACCACCCCTAGGAATTCCCGTACCTGGCTCTTGGTGGTTGGAGTTGGAATATTCAGGATAGCTTCTATCCGTCCCAGAGATAGGGTCCTCTTATCTCTTACCTTTTTCCAGATGGTAGCCAAAATATGTGGCTTTTCACACGCAAATTTGAGCCTTTTTCATGGACACCCAGTAGCTGAGGCGTGCTAGTTCAGAGAGCAATTTCTTGGTGGTGATTAGGCAATCCTCTTCTGCTGCTGCTGCAAGAGGAAGGTCAACTACATATTGCAAAAGAGTTACCTGAGGGTGGGATTCCCTGAATCCCAGGAGGTCTCGGCTCAGGGCTTCATCAAAGATGGTTGGAGAATTCTTGAATCCTTGCAGGAGTCTAGTCCAGGTTAGCTGGCCTGAAAATCCCCCTTCAGGTTCCGTTCACTCAAAGGTGAAGATGGGTTGGCTCTGAGGTGCCAATGGTAAGGTGAAGAAGGCATCTTTCAGGTCTAGTAGAGAATAGAAAGTCTGTCCTGGAGGCAGAAAGCTCAGAAGGGTATAAGGGTTAGGTACAGTGGGGTGAATGGTTTCAACCATCCTACTGACTTTTCTTAGGTCCTGTACTGGTCTATAATCTTCAGTCCCTGGCTTTTTTACTGGTAAAAGGGGGGTATTCCAGGGTGATTGGCAGGGAGTCAGTATCCCCACTTCTCTTAATCTCTTGATATGTTTCACTGTGCCTTGCCTTGCCTTTTGAGGTATAGGGTATTGCTTGACTTGGATGGGGAGAGCAGTACTCATGAGTTGCACAATGATAGGAGGTTGATGCAAAGCCAATCCTGGTGGGTTGCTCTCTGCCCAGACCCCAGGGATTTTAGTAAGTAGTTCCTCGATAGAGCTTTCTCCTATAGCCCCCTTGGGCTCTTGTTCAAATAGAATATATTCTTCGGAGATAGGGTCAGTTAACATAATGGATTGAGGGAGCTGATCTCCCAGTTGCAAAATTGTTTCCCCATCTTTAAAAGAAATGGTTGCCTTTAATTTCCACAGCAAGTCTCGGCCTCAGACGGGGTATGGGCATTCTGGCATTACTAAGAAGGAATGGGTAATAGTACCCTTTCCTAAGTCAGTAATTCGGGCTTGAGTCCAGGGGTAAGATTTAGGTTTTCCTGTTGCCCCTATGATGGAAGTCTTCTGGGCTGAAAGTTCCCTGGTTGTCTCTTGGAGAACTGAAAAGGTGGCCCCCATGTCTACTAGGAATTCAGTTGGCTTCCCTTCGACTGTTAACTTTATCATGGGTTCCTGGGGGCCAAGCTCGAAGGAACCCTGACCCCCTCAATCTTCGGTTTCTACTAAGAGGCGGGCCGGTTCCTTAGGTTCCTGAGCCCTTCTGCCTATCAACTTAGGACAATCCTTTTTCCAGTGCCCCATCCCCTTGCAAAAGGTACATTGGTTCTTCTTTAGGTCTCCTCTCTCCGGCCATCCCTTGGAGGGATGGGGTTTCCGGGTTGGTGCTGCCAGCAAGATTCACGAGAGCTGCTTGGTATGCTCCCGAATAGGATGTTCTCTATTTTGGAAAACTTTCTGAGCTATTTCTACCAAATCACTTCTAGCTTTTCCTTCAAACCCTTCTTGCTTTTGAAGTTTTTTTCTAATATCTGGGGCCGACTGAGAGATAAACGCCATGTTTACCATTCGTCTGTTATTTTCATCTTCTGGGTCTAAGGAGGTGTACATTCGATATGCCTCCAATAATCTCTCTAAGAAAGCAGCTGGGGACTCTTCCTTATCCTGCATGACTGCACTAACCTTAGTTAAATTAGTAGGCTTTTTAGCTGCAGTCCTTAGACCCCTAAGTAGAGAGTGGTGATAGTGGTGCAAGGCTGTCATCCCTGCATCAGTGTTAGGATCCCAATGAGGAAGACTCGAAGGGAGTGATTCCTCTAATTCATCCCTCCTAGTCTGGGAGTCCCCCTCATTGTCCCCCAAGATAATCTTAGCAGCCTCCCGATTGATTCTCTCTCTCTCCTCAAGAGTGAACAAAGTCTGTAAAATCTGTTGACAATCATCCCAGGTAGGCTGATGAGTGTGGAAAATAGTTTCCAAAAGTGAAATCATCCTCTGGGGGTCCTCTGAAAAAGGAGGGTTCTGGTGTTTCCAATTATAGAGATCAGAGGTGGAAAATGGGACATAAATCATTCGAGTATGGCCCGGAGGCACCCCTGGTTGAGGAGGAACTTCCCTGAGTGGCAACAGGGGCACTGAAGTATTAGGCCCTGGTGGAGTGGGCTGATAGGGAGTTCCCTCTATTGTGTGGGGAGGACTCTGGACTTCCCCTTGGGGTGAGCGCCCTTGGGCCTGTTGCTGTGAGGGAGTTCTTGGGTAAGGCGGGGGTCAAATAAGCTTTCAGCTATATCATCAGTTTCCCCTGGCAGAACAGGATATAAACGGGGTTTCTGTTTCTTTGGTTTCTCATCTTTCTTTTTTTCCAGGGGATCCCGTTCCCCTCGAGGTTTCGGGACAGTTACTAAAATGGTTTTTCTGCCTACCCTTGCATACATATCCCCCTTCCTTGGTTTTTGGCATTTTTGATATATTCTATTTTATCATACACAATGTCAATCCAAACATCTATATAAATGCTCTGGTCGGGGTGGGGAACCCCATAAACAACAGACTGTACAGCAAACAACAGAGATAAATCAAATGAGCCTTCCAAAGGCCAATCTATTCGGAAGGCTGGCCATTCAAGTTTACAGAGGGTCTGTAGGAAGCCTGGATTTGCTGGCTTCCCATAGTCACAGGACTTCTTAAAGAAATCAGAAAAATTAGCAAGAATGCATTCAAAAGGAGTCCACGGAGTGGATTTTCCTTGTCCCATCCTGTTAGGGTTGAAACAGTTAAAACACCAAGAAACACTGAACATAGACAGACAAATGAACAAAACACTGGAGACTAGTCTCACTCCCACTCACATAGCCAAATACCAAAGTGAAACCTAACAGTTTCCAAAATCAGGAAAGGGCGTCCCGTCCCTGATTTGGGGTATGCAGTACCGCGGTGTCCCGCCTGCAACAGCCCCCACAAATGCTCCGGAGCCAACACAAAAGGGAGAACCCCTTACCAGATTCCTCGTGACCACTGTCCTAGTCCGAATCCAATCAGGAATCAAAAGCAAATAAAATTAAAAAAATAAAATAAAATAAAATAAAATAAAATAAAATAAAATAAAAGCAAAGGTGAGGAAGTGGAGGCACCTCCCGCTTAGTCTGAGGAGGTCGACCCCAATTAAGGGGGACCTCATGGTTGATCTCACTGAGGCCTCCAAATGTTATAACCCAGGAGATCAACCACACTCAGACTTTAACCACTTTTATGAAGTTTATTGAGCTAAGCCCGCGGGTGTCTGCAGCACCTCTCATGCAGGAGAGAACTGCAGCCCCGAGGTTCTAAAATGGCTCCTTTTTATAGGGGGTTGCAGATGCAGTTTGGAAGCAAGCAGGATAAACAGAAGTGGATTTTGGCAGTTAGCTAGCATTTGCACAGAACGCCCTGATAGCCTGGGGCACAGCTGCAGGGTTGAGATGTCCTTGCAGGATTGTTCAAAGGAGGGGAGGTTGTGTGCTTGTCTGTTCTTGCAAGATTGTTCAAGGGAGGGGAGGTTGTGTGCTTTTTAGATAAGACACTTAGGATACAGTGGAGAACTTTTCTTTTCTACGTTAGTCTGGTTGCCATGGAGGCCTATGGGTAGACTAATTTAGGGTTCAACAATATCAGGTTGGATTATTTTTCCATGGATTCACTGACTTCATCTGAAGCTGACACACCACACAGGAAAACAATGGACAGGAAGATTTAACATGTGGTGGACAGGTCCATTAGGAGCCAGCACACATCTGAGTAACACAGAATGAGTGAAGACCAGCTTTTCATAGCTCTGTGTACAAATATTACAAGATTTTTTCTTTCTTCTAATAAACCTTATATACACCTGTGGCACAGTTGCTCAAAGAGCCCTTGTCTGAAAGGAAGTTTCCAGGTTCAAAGTCTCTGTTTTTAGTCAACAGTTTTTGATGCCTTAATTGCCCAAATCCATATCCTCAGCTCACTTCTATCTGCATGCCGTGTTCCTTTGTATGGTTAAGGACATAATTTATATAAAAGTCAACTCTCTATCACAGGCTGTAATTCTCCTTTTGTTGAACCCTAAATTAGCCTACCCATAGGCCTTCATGGCAACGAGAGTAACGTAAAAAGAAAAATTTTCCACTGTCCCCCTAAGTGTCCTATCTGAAAAGCACACAACCTCCCCTCCCTTGAACAATCCTGCAAAGACATCTTAATGCTGCAGCTATGCCCCAGGCTATCAGGGCAAATGCTAGCTAACTGCCAAAATCTGCACACACCACTCAGAACTGAGTGGGAGAGACTGTGGTCTACGGTGAGAACTGTGGTCTATGGTTGGTGGCAAGGCTCCAGGATGTGTAAGTTCATTGAGGGTGGTGGGCCACACTTGTGGGAGATGTTTGTATGGGATGTGGTGGGAGGTGTGGGAGGTGGGCAACATGGGAATCCCAGTGGGTTCTGTGTAATATTTTGTGTAATCTAAGCACCTCTTAAAATATATGTATATATATATATATATATAAATAACATTTTTGTAAGCAAATACACATATATACATATATATTTATATATATATAATTTTGAAAATGTTTGTATGTATTGTGAGAATTTTGATTTTTACCCACAATAAATATACATTAAAAAAAAAAAAAAAAAGAAGAGGATTGCCTAATTGCCACCAAAGAATTGCTCTCTGAACTAGCATGCCTCGGCTACCGGGTGTCCATGAAAAAGGCTCAAATCTGCATGCGAAAAGCCACATATTTGGGCTACCATCTGGAAGAAAGTAAGAGGACCCTATCTCTGGGACGGGTAGAAGCTCTCCTGAATATCCCAACTCCAACCACCAAGAGCCAGGTATGGGAATTCCTAGGGGCGGTAGGCTACTGCAGGCACTAAATACTCGGGTTTGCTGAAATTGCAAAACCCTTATACGCCTGCACAGGCAGAAGGAACCCTAACTTTCCTTGAACTCAGGAAGAAGGACAGGCCTTTATAGCCCTCAAGCAAGCCTTAGCCTCAGCCCCTGTCTTAGCCCTACCCGACATCACGAAACCTTTTCAGCTGTTTGTAGCTGAAAAGAAGGGGATTGCCAAAGGGGTTCTCACTCAAACCTTAGGGCCTTGGAAACTCCCAGTGGCCTATCTCTCCAAACAACTAGACCCTGTAGCTGCAGGATGGCCATCATGCATGAGAGTGATAGCTGCAACCGCCCTTCTTGTCAAGAAGGCACAGAAATTAACCTTGGGCCAGGACTTGCAGATTATCAGGGGCCACACCACTAAGGACCTCCTTAGATCCCCATCTGACTGTTAGATTTCGAATGCGCATCTTAATATCAGGTGCTACTATTAAATCCCCGTTAGTCACTTTCTCTAAGTCCATGGCTCTCAACCCAGCTACTCTGTTGCCAGATTCTAAATATGGAGAAATTGTCCATGATTGCCTGGACATTTTAGAGACTATCACTGGATCTAAACCTAACCTCCTGGACACTCCCCTAGAAAACCCAGACTACAAGCTTTATACTGATAGAAGCAGTTATCTGAAAAATGGACTGAGATATGCAGGTGCAGTGGTGACCACGGAAAATCAAGTACTCTAGTCACAGGACTTGCCCCAAGGAACCTCTGTCCAGAAAGCAGAACTAATTGCTCTAACCCAGGCGCTTCACTGGGCAAAAGGTAAGAAAGTTAATATCTATACTGACAGCGGGTATGCATTTGCAACTGCCCTGGTACATGGAACCCTCTACCAGGAAAGAGGACTTTTAACATCCTCTTCTGATGCTGCTGCAAGAAGAAGGTCATCTACATACTGCAAAAGAGTTACCTGAGGGTGGGATTCCCTGAATCCCAGGAGGTCTTGGCTCAGGGCTTCATCAAAGATGGTTGGAGAATTCTTAAATCTTTGTGGGAGTTTAGTCCAGGTTAGCTGGCCTGAAAATCCCCCTTCGGGGTCCGTCCACTCAAAGGCAAAGATGGGTTGGCTCTGAGGTGCCAATGGTAAGGTGAAGAAGGCATCTTTCAGGTTTAGTACAGAATAGAAGTCCGTCCTAGAGGCAGAGAGCTTAGAAGGGTATAAGGGTTAGGTAAAGTGGGGAGAATGGTTTCAACCCTCCTATTGACTTCTCTTAGGTCCTGTACTGGTTTATAATCTTTGGTCCCTGGCTTTTTTACTGGTAAAAGGGGGGTATTCCAGAGTGATTGGCAGGGAGTTAGTATCCCCGCTTCTCTTAATCTTTTGATATGTTTTGCTATGCCTTCCCTTGCCTTCTGAGGTATAGGGAATTGCTTGACTTGGATGGGGAGAGCAGTACTCATGAGTTGCACAATGATAGGAGGTTGATGCAAAGCCAATCTTCGCGGGTTGCTCTCTGCCCAGACCCCAGGGATTTTAGTAAGTAGTTCCTGGATATAGCTTTCTCCTATAGCCCCCTTGGGCTCTTGTTCAAATAGAATATATTCTTCAGAGATAGGGACAGTTAACATAATTGATTGAGGGAGCTGATCTCCCAGTTGCAAAATTGTTTCCTTATCTTTAAAAGAAATGGTTGCCTTTAATTTCCACAGCAAGTCTCGGCCTAAGAGGGGGTATGGGCATTCTGGCATTACTAAGAAGGAATGGGTAATAGTACCCTTTCTTAAGTCAGTAATTCAGGCTCGAGTTCAGGGGTAAGATTTAGGTTTTCTTTTGCCCCTATGATAGAACTTTCCTGGGATGAAAGTTCCCCAGTTGTCTCTTGGAGAACTGAAAAGGTGGCCCCCATGTCTACTAGGAATTCAGTTGGCTTCCCTTTGACTGTTAACTTTATCATGGGTTCCTGGGGGCCAAGCATGAAGGAACTCTGACCTACTCAATCTTCAGTTTCTATTAAGAGGTGGGCCGGTTCTTTAGGTTCCTAAGCCCTTCTGCCTATCAACTTAGAACAATCTTTTTTCCAGTGCCCCATCCCCTTGCAAAAGGCACATTGGTTCTTCTTTAGGTCTCCTCTCTCCAGCCATCCCTTGGAGGGATGGGGTTTCCGGGTTGGTGCTGCCAGCAAGATTCGCAAGGGCTGCTTGGTCTGCTCCTGAATGGGATCTTCTCTATTTTGGAAAACTTTCTGAGCTATTTCTACCAATTCATTTCTAGCTTTCCCTTCAAACCCTTCTTGCTTTTGAAGTTTTTTTTTAATTATCTGGGACCAACTGAGAGACGAACGCCATGTTTACCATTCGTCTGTTATTTTCATCTTCTGGGTCTAAGGGGGTGTACATTCGATATGCCTCCAATAATCTCTTTAAGAAAGCAGCCAGGGACTCATCCTTACCCTGCATGATTGTACTAACCTTAGTTAAATTAGTAGGCTTTTTAGCTGTAGCCCTTAGACCCCTAAGTAGAGACTGGTGATAGTGGCGCAAGGCAGTCATCCCTGCATCAGTGTTAGGGTTCCAAAGAGGGGGACTCGAAGGGAGTGATTCCTCTAATTCATCCCTCCTAGTCTGGGAGTCCCGCTCATTAACCCCCAAGATAATCTTTTGGGTTTCTTGGGAGTTTTGCCTTAGTCAGCATTAAATAAAAATTATTCCCTTTTAAAGTAGAAATGGAAGTAGAATTTATTCATTTGTTTTGGAGAGGGTGGTGGTGTTAGTTTAATGCTGAAATAATATACTATCTTTGTGTCCTCAAGAACATTTCTAGAAGTACTTCCGTTTCTGTGAAAAGTAAAATTCACGTCCGCTTCTCAAAAAAATGGTAGTTAAGAGGACTCAGTTGAGCCTGGTAGAGATGAATGCAGGGATTTCTTATGTGATTGTAGCTTTTGGACAAAAATAACATGGCAGGAATGATGGGGAATCTGAAAAACTACATGCATACAAATGAGGCCACTTTATAAAAAGTGACCCAAGTAGGTGAGTCACTACTACTGAGGCCCATTTACTTGGCTCTGGGAAAGAGTCTTTATCTCTCTGTCATTTCTTAACTGTAAAATAAAGGGATTAGACAGAATAGAGAACATGAAATAGTGCTCTGTGGTCTAGATATGACCCATAGAAAGTTTGTGTTTAAAAAACCTGAATCAATAGGTAACTTTTAAAAATCAGAATATTTTACCTGAGAATCTGGATTTCTAGGGTTGTGTATCAGAGCTCTATTACCATGATAATGCTGCATAGCAGACAACCACAAAACCTCAGTGGCATACAGCAGAAAGCTTATTGCTCGCGTGTTAAGAATCATTTGGTGGGTAGCTATGTGCTTCACTGATCTTGGCTGGGCTCACAATTCATCTCCTGGGGTGATTTCTTTTCTCCATATCCTTGTCTTTCATCCTTATCAGGCTATCAGGATTGATCCACATCCTCAACCACGCATACTCTGGGTGATGGTAGATGTAAAAGAGAACAAACAAACATGCAAGACCTCTTGCGCTCTAGGCTTAGAACTGATATATGTCATTTGTACTTCATTTTGTTGTCCAAAGCAACTGACATGGGCAAGCCTATAGTCAGAGTTTGAAGGCACCATATAGTTACTTGGTAAACAACAGGGATACGGGAAGGAATAGGGGAGAATGGGGTCATTTTTCTTATCTTCCACACTTTGCTTAAAAATTAAGTACTTGTGACAACATCGGGGCCATATTGCAGGCATGGCACGAATAGATAAGGCTGAGTAGCAACTGACAGCTTTAGATGATCTTGCATTTGCTAGTTTGCTGGCAGTGCCTACTCAATCTTACTCTTTCTGAGGCTAAGACTGATGTTGATTTACCATTATCATTGCACTTTTGCTGTAACTTTTCTTTAAGTAGAGAGATTATTTTCTGCATTTGTGTCATTATTATGAATTTTATTGTTGTTTTTGGACTTATCATTGTAGAGGCACAAATATAGAATTAAAATTATTTGCACGTATGCTATTAGCACCCTTCTATTCTTTCTTTGTACTTATACTCTCCCCTTCTTGCTATTTTCATATTAGGGAATATTTATATGCTGTACCTCTATCTGTTTTAAAATTTAAGCTTTTTTATTTTAAAATAAGCTTTAGACTGCATAAATGTTTCATAAAAAATACAGAGGATTCCCATATACCCTACCCCCTCCCCCTCCACCACTTTCTTCCAATAGCAACATCTTTCATTAGAGTGGGACATTTGTTACAATTGAACACATATTGGAGCATTGCTGTTTACCATGGTCTATAGTTTACATTATAATTTACATTTGGCACTGCACAATTTTATAGATTTTAACAAAATGTATAATGGCTTGCATCTGTCACAGTAATAGCATGCAGGACAATTCCATTGACCCCAAAATGCCCCATGTTACACCAGTTATTCCCTCTCCCTCCCCTTGGAACCTGGGGTCTGGTGACCCCAGAGGTTCTACAAACCTCTGGTATGTAGAGTAGCTCAAAACATTCAAGGTAAACTGAGCCACAGAGATTGGGAAGAAGGGGGAAAATGGAATGACACTTCATGACACTGAATTTCTCTTTGTGTCCGGCTTCTAAAGTGGCACTTTCTCAGGAGGAGAGAGCCTGATTAGCTTGGGCTGGTTCACATGTCCAACAGTTTGGGAGAGGGAAGAAAATTTGAGCACTCTGATGGAAAGTCCCAGCTCAAGCTTCCCTCTTGTTCCACAGAGGAGAAGTGGGCAGCTTTACCAAAAGGGGGAGAAAGAATCCTGGGAGGAATAAACAACAGGAATCTACAATACACTACTCTCTCCCTTGGTAGTCTCATGGTGCACAATAGTTCTGAATATTCTCTCCAGTAAAGAAATCGATTCAACCACATGTAACCTGACCCTCTCATAGTTTTTTGCTGTTTATGTAATGTCTATTAACCACAGGAGAAACTAATACTCCTTTGAATATCCTTAGGAATGGCTGATCTATATATTTTGGGCACACACTTTAATCTTTTTTGGATTTTTCCTATACTCTATTACTATTTTTTAGTCATTGATAGAATTAACCTCACAATTGTTCGTATTTTAGAATATCAGCTTTTATGGGTGACATGGGTATTTGCTTCTTAATCACTTTAAATAAAACAAATATTTCTAAAGGCCCTGCTTTAGGGCCTTCGGTTTTCTTTTTTTCCTCAGTGCCATTATGCTGGTCAAGGCTCCTTCTCTCTACCCATTTCTGAAGTCTGTCTCATTTGGAATGTCCTTTGTATTCTCTGGCTCACCCTGCTCTCAGATCCTAGTCCTTACCCCCACATGGTTCCTCACAAAGCCTTCTTTCTTACAGCTTTCTGATTTTCTAGTTGTTGTTGACCTTGAGCCCTTCCTTGCGTTTCAAATGGACATATTGTATAAATACTGCCACTCACAAGATGGCCCATGCCTGCCCTCCATCTCACTGCTGTCTCATTCTTTTGTGCAAGTGCCACTTTATTTATTGATTATTTAATCTTTCTTCCATCCAGGGTCTCTTAGTTATATTTTTTCAGATTGTTTCAGGATTTGACTTATAATAGTAAATTCTGAATTGGCAGCAGCTCTTGAAGTAAAGAGGAACGATTCACACAGATTTCAATGATATTAACTGTTTACCGAGTGTAATGCCATCCTATAGTCTGGAGGAAAACTCGAAACATCAGATATCTAAATAAACCACAGGCTCAGTCAAATCATTTTGTTGTACTGATAATAGAGATACACTTGTGTTCATGATTAAAACTTGTTTATTGATTTTTATGTATTTTACTGCTCCATTAGATAATAATTGAACTTATCAATAAATGATGATCATGTTTTATTGGGGGATTACATCCATCCATCATGCTGTTTTCAAAAGATTTACATTTAGGTTTCATTTCTGTCAGTTTCCTACATAGTCCTTATCCCATTCTCCTTTTTTTCATTTCTTTTACTTTAAAATAGGATAGAGACCACAGGAAAAGGGCACCAAATTTTTTCTCTCCTCGACCAAAATTGTTTAATAATACACCACCTTTTTTTTTTCTTTTTTTTGAAAAGAAAAAAAAAAGAAGGAAAAAAAGTCTTCCTGTTCTGATTTCTAGCAGTTGCCCAGTGACATTTTCTATTTATTACACAGTAACAAATGATAGAATTGAATGCACTTCCTTTAGTCCTATTCCCTAGCTTTATGCCATCGACTCTAATTTTTTCTACCAGACACCCAGGCTTTGTCCACATCACATCAGAAGACACAGTGTTTCAATGTCATTCTTTACATCCTCTCCATGGATCTTCTTCCAATATGGTCCCTGACTTTATATAAATCTGGAGAATTAGAGATGGCGGATTACTCTTGGTGACTATTTAAATAAATATTGTCTATTTTTGATTCTAACTATAAATAATAGCAAATATTTATTGGGCTCTGTTGAAGTTCCAATTCACTGGGCCAAGAAGTTTGCAATTGTGTTATCCTTTAATCGTCACAACAAACTGAAGAGTGAGAGATGGCAGAAACCATTACTTTTCACCCAGTATATATTCTCCCCCTTTTCCTTTAGTAATAATAGGAACCTAGGTGGACACAGGATGTCCACCCACCTAAAAATTACATTTCCCAGACTCCCTTGCAGCTAGTGTGGCCAGATGGCTAAATTATCTTGGCAAATGGGTGGAAGTGATCCGTGCAAATTCCAGGCCATAACTTAAAAGGTGTTAAAATAAAAACTTGAGCAAATTTTGTTTGGATCTCAGAGAGTTTTACTGAATTGATTCATGAAATGGGGAAACAAAGAGAGCAATGAATTTTTATAGGTAGAATAAGCAAGTTCATTGGGAGATAAATTTTATTGTTTAGCTCAGACTACATGTCCTAATATGGTTTGTGCAAGTGTTGCTTGGGATGAAGGAAGTTAGTTGGTGATAACTGATTGGCTGTATTTAAATTTGGTTTTCTGGGTGAGCCAGGCATTTACAGGAAATAGAGATTTGCTTAGGTTTTTGGTTTTGCTGATGCGGAGCTTAGCATGGGTGCCTTCATGATGGACCTATAGATTTTATTTATCAACAGAAAGTGATGCCTTTCCTTTTATCTCTTGCTGACTAACAAACCACGCCAAAATTTCATGGGGTAAAGCAACAACCATTTATTTTTACTTAATTCTGCAGCTGACAATTTGGGCCAGGATCAGCTGATTGAGTCTTATGGCAGTCGCTGAACTGTTACAGCTGTGGTCATCTGCCAGCTACCTGGGGGGCTAACTGTGAGCTGGAACCATAGGTAGTTGGTCTTCACTTTTTTTTTTTTTTTCATCCAGAGGGCTAGTCTCCGCTTGTTTATGCAGTGCCTAGCAGGTTCCAGGAGAGCAAGCAGAAGAGTTCAAGACTACATGAGACCATGATTCAGCACTCTTACAATGTCATTTTTTACTGCATTTTATTAGTTAGAGCAAAGCACAGGACCAGCACATATTCAAGGCGTGGGGAAATTGACTACTTTATGGGAGCTGCTGCAAGTCATATTGCAAAGGGACACAGATACAGGGAAAGGTAGAGAACAGTGACCATTTTTGTGGTCTGCCTCACTTCCTTTCCATTTACTCATTTTCCCACTGGCAAATATATAAACATGAAACAAGAGCTTAGGCAGCATTTTTTGGACCAAAATACAGAAGTTGTATATTGAAAATCGCAAAGCAACATGATAGAATGAGCTCTGTCCCTGGCACCTTAGAGCTTTTTTAGCCCTGATCTGCTTATGATCAGAGTTATTATCTGAGAGAGAAATAAACTTGTATCTGATTTAATTCAGTGTCATTTTACTGTCTTTGCTATAGCAGTTGAACCACATACCCATTTTACAAATGATAAAATTGAGCTGTAGAAAGACTAAGTAACTTGCCCAAAGCCACCCAGCAGGTAAGTAGCAGTGGCTCCATTTGAACCCAGGACTATATAATTCCAGAGCCCATGTGTTTAAGCACTGTACTGCATTTGTACATTGCAACAGCATTTACTTATCTACAAGGAATATAATGTGAAATGTCTATTTTTCATTAGAAGGAATTTGTGACTTCTATTGAATGGGTACACTAAATGTAAGGTCTCAATCATTTGTAGTTCAAAACATGTTTGGCCTGTATAATTTAAACACACACACACACACACACACATCCTTTAAGCAAGTACATATTGGTGCTTTGACCAGTCAGCTTTTTACTTCATCATTTAGGATTTTATGTGATGTTATTAATGTCAAAAATGGATGGTTAACCAATCAAAAGAGAAAATATACAAAAGATCAAAACATATTGGGTACTCTTATAATCTATATCTCACTCTGAGTGTGACAAGAAAGAGGCTCTGTATTTATTTATTCTTGGTATAGAAATAGCAAAATAAGTTGAAAATGGCATAAGCATAGCATTCAACCTTAGGAATTGAGGGTATCCACGGTTACAGACAACTTAAATATCTGGACATTAAGTCACCCCTGGTTTATATCTATAATAGCACATTCTACTATGCTAATTAAGTTTGAGATGACATCATTTGTTGGGCTTCTCTAGAGATGTGTTGAAACTGGGAATGAACG
Source organism: Tolypeutes matacus (assembly GCA_026826555.1). Classification (NCBI taxonomy): domain Eukaryota; kingdom Metazoa; phylum Chordata; class Mammalia; order Cingulata; family Chlamyphoridae; genus Tolypeutes; species Tolypeutes matacus. Next base: position 714,146 of record JAKSZT010000663.1, read on the forward strand.
CTGACTCTTTGTTGAAGCTTGATTTTTGTCTGTGTCACAGGTAAAGGATATTGGTGATCCAGAGGAGCTGTTTACCAGTACCAGCACTTTGCTCTCTTATACCTTGGGCCATTGTATTATTCCTTTCATTTCTAGTACCTTCTAAACACTTAAAACTAGAAATTTTCATATTCAAGTGAAGGTTTTTCTATGTCAAGTTATTGGGCATGGGGGCAAGTCTCAATACTGCCCATGTAGGAAACTGAGAATCTTCTACAATTACTTTCAATCCTTTTTGTACATGATGAGCTGGAATAACCTCACTGAACTGAATTATCCTTCCATGATATGGTTCAGTGAATACCATAATATTTTAGCACAACTTGAGTGATTTTTAATGCCAAAAACATCAGCAAGAAATACAAATATTACAAAATATTGAAACAATACCATAAAAAAGCTCAAGATCATAAATACTTTACAAGGTCTCAGAGATCAACATAGCAATACTATGGAAAATTAAAATGCTCTGTGTGAGAGCCTTTCAGGGGAAAAGACACAAGCATACACAGTGGTTTACTATCAAAATGCAGAAAACTGTTCTCCGAATATACTTAAGGCTGATTAACAAAGAAAAAAATAACCATTTTCCGTGAGTAAAAATTTATGAAGTTATTCACCTGCATGTTTCTTTATTTGGTTTTAATTACAATCTAATTAAAGTGTTATAACCTAGGAGATCGACCACACTCAGACTTTAACCACTTTTATGAAGTTTATTGAGCTAAACCCGTGGGTGTTTGCAGCACCTCTCATGCAGGAGAGAACTGTAACCCCCAGGTTTTAAAATGGCTCCATTTTATAGGGGGTTGCTGACACAGTTTGCAAGCAAGCAGGATGTACAGAAGCAGATTTTGGCAGTTAGCTAGCATTTGCCCTGATAGCCTGGGGCACAGCTGTAGGGTTGAGATGTCTTTGCAGGATTGTTCAAGGGAGGGGAAGTTGTGTGCTTTTCAGATAGGACACTTAGGGGGACAGTGGAAAATTTTTCTTTTTATGTTACTCTCATTGCCATGAAGGCCTATGGGTAGGCTAATTTAGGGTTCAACATTCCCCACTTCTCTTCTTAGTGGGTCAAATCATTGACTCATCATAGTGGTCTCTAGTTGTTGGCAGGTGTTGGTAGGGTTGGGCTAATACCATTAGTTTGACCGATTGGACTCTGTCCTTGACAAAAGCTACAAGCCTATTGATAATGACAGGTTCGCAAGTGAGACCCAAAAGTAACAATATGAGAGGGCCTACTAGGGCTGAAATTAAAGTAGTTAGCCATGGAGACCAATTGAAAAGGTTCTGAAACCAAGACTCAGAGGATTGTTTTAGATCTCTTTTTCTGAGTCTCTTTTGCAGTTCTTGCATTGATTGTTTAATAATTTCTGAATTATTTACATAAAAACAGCAGGCTTCTCCGAGGGCGGCACATAAGCCACCCTGTTTCAGAAACAGTAAATCTTTTTTTTTTTTTTTGTATAGCTAGTTTTGCTAAGGAGTTAACTTGTTTTTTAAGATATTGTACTTGGGTTTGAAGGAGAGCGACATCAGCAGAGAAAGTAGCTGAAAGTTTTTAATATCAATATCAGAGGTAATCATGGCCCCAGCTCCTATGGCTGCTGAACCTGCAATTTCTAAGGTGGCTAAGATAGGGATTAGAATTGGAGTTCTTTTTTGCAGCCTAAAATGTTGATCTTGAGGTAGGAAGTGGGCAGTACCTGGGGGTCCAGCATATAGGTAAACCTGGGGAATTATATAAAAACCAATATATAGGTTAGAAATTACTAGGGGCAATACAGCAGGTGATACCAGATGAGCAGGCAAACCAGGTACTTTTGGGGGTGATTAAAGTCCAAGTGAATTTTGAAGCATTAAGGGGGACAGTGTTCAGGCAATTGTCCTTATAAGGTGAGTTGTTTATGGAGTAGCTGCCACTGGTGAAACAGATCTCTTGTCTTTGGAATTCGCTGAGGGTGAGTTTTCTTTGATGAGAACAATCAGACAGGATACCAGTCTCAAAGTTGTTGGCATCGGTGTAGGAGACGTTCCGGGGAGAAATTTCTCCCGTTAGGTTGGCACCAGTCCCCATGTAGTATGGTGGTGCCGGATCAATGCAGAGCCAACAATTAGTGGTGATGGCCGGCTGAGTTTCATTCAGAAGGGAGAAAACAGTGTCTAGCAGAGTTAGCAAAGAATTACTAAAGGAGTTTAATGGGTGTGATGGCTCTAGGATTTGGGGATTATGGGAGGTGGTCTTTTATAGATTATTTCAAAAGGGGTTAAATGTTTTAATAAGGGGTACATTTGGTTCTTAGTAAGGTGAAAGGGAGAAGACTTACCCAATTTTCTCCAGTTTCCAGTTTTAATTTAGTTAAAGTCTCCTTTAAAGTCCTATTCATCCTTTCTACCTGTCTTGAGCTCTGAGGCCTGTAAATGCAACGTAATTTCCAGTTTACTTTAAGGGCCTCAGCTAGATTTTTGGATATCTTGGCTATGAAAGCCGGGCCATTGCTGGACCCCAACGCCAAGGGTAAGCCAAATAGTGGGAGGATTTCTGTCAGGACTGGCGACTATATTGGCAGTCTCATGCTTGGTGGCAAAAGCTTTAGTCTATTCAGAGTAAGTATCTAAAAAGACCAGGATATATTTATAGCCATATTTGCTTTTATTAATTTCAGTAAAATGTAATTTCCAATGTTCCCCTGGTTCGTGGCCTCTGATTTGGACCTCTACACTGTGAGAGATTGGAGGCCCTGGGTTGACCTGAGCGCATGTTGAGCAACGGGTTACCTCTGAGTTGGCAATGGTTTTCAAATCTGGAACATAGAAATGTTTATTAATTAGAGCAATTAATTTCGAGGTACCAAGGTGAGTAATATAATGGAGGTCCCAGACTAGGGCAATACCCAATGCTTTGGGCAGCAGCAGGTGCCCGTCGGGCAATCGTTGCCAAAGTCTAGCCTCAGTGGTACAATTTAGTTTTTGTTCTAATTCTTGTTCTATTTGGTTATAGCTTGGAGAAGTAGGTAGGGCTCGTTGGGGAAGAAGTGGCAAGATTTTGAGTGGTTTCACTTCTCCCAACGCTACCCGCTTTGCAGTTAGGTCTGCAAGATCATTCTCTTTTTTGGTGTGACTTGGTTGGGTCTCATGCCCTTTGCAATGGATAATGGCTACTTCCTTAGGTTCCCGTATAGCTGCTAAAAGGGCTAAAATCTTTTGCTTATTTTTTATTTCTTTTTCAGCCATTTGGAGCCATGGACGGGGTGAAAAAAAGTTTTATTTTCTGGGGCTCTGGCTGCCCGGCGCCCCTTGGAACTTGTGTGAACAGAACAAACGAGCTAATCAACACCTGGTGAACTGGAGTGGGGATTTTGGTCGGGGGACAGAGCTGATTTCCCTAGCCACCCAGGGATAAGACCCTGGCCACTGCAGAGCCAGGAAGAAGGGACACTTCCCAAAAAAGGGAGGGTTCTGTTGGAGGACAGGGAAGGGTATTTTATATTTTTAGACTTCGATCTGGCTGCCTGAACCACCCCATAGATTTGGGGAGCAGATAAGCCGACCTGAAGCAGCATCAGGCTGAGAGCAGACGTGAATCTGCACTCAAACTGATTTACTGAGCAGTTCGGTGACGCTCGAGCTCAGCTCCAGAAGGGGCGGAATCCGCCATCTTTAGCACTCCTCAATGACTAACAACAGAGCTACAGCTAACCTGGGGAGTCCGGAAAGTGGGACGTGCTTAATTAATTTCCACGAGCCCAGCTAGGGTCCCTTCTGTAAGGGGGTTGGTCTAGAGGAGGAATTATTTTGGGTCCTGTATTTCTCTAAAAAAATAAAATAAAATAAAAGTGAGAAGGTCACTTCAATAAATGAAAAATAAATTCTTTTAAATTTAATTTAATAGCTAAAAGCTGCTTCATGACCTGCATATAGAACCCTGTGGGAAAATTGATTGATAAACACAAGTAGGCAGGAAGGATCCACGTGGACCCTAGGGGAATCATTGACCCCTCTTAGCTCTGAATGACTGCTTGCCTGTGTGGATCTTTGGTTTCTCTCTGTTACTTTCTGGTCTATTGCTATTATTTCCTCATTCCTCCCCCCTTCCTTTTTCCTTGTATTTTTTTTTTTAAATAGGTGCTGCCAGCTTGTCGCTTCTTTGCTGGGCTTCTTATTCAGTAATTTCCCACTCCTTCCTGCATCTTTCTGCCTTCTGTTTTTTGTTGTGGCTCGTAGAGACAACATTTTTTGATAGGCCCACAACTTAAGGGTGTCAATTTCTATTCCATCTATTTTGTTTTCTTCTTCTTCTTTTTTTATTAGTATTAAATTTTTCCTTTCAGACCTTTCTTTACTATTTCTCTCCCTCCTCATAACTCTAGCCTTCTAAATCACTATATATATATTCCTCCATATGTTTTTCCAGTACATTGTAGGAGCTCCATATTTTTTCCTAGTACTCTACAATGCCTACACAAGTTAATATTCACCTCATTAAGTCTCATTTTGCCCTTCTAACTTTTATCAAGATTTCTATTATCCTTCTGACTTCCTTACATCTTTTGATTCCTCTGGCCCTAACCTTTTCCCTTCAGGGAACATAGAAAGAAGCAAGGAAATAAAATAAGAAGAAAAACTGCCAAAGAGAAAATTTAACTCACATGCAGAACCAACAGCTAAATAAAATTATAGAGCATAGAGAAAAGCTAAACAACTGAACAAACCCATCAAGATAATATGATGACCAGAGGGCAACAGAAAAATACAAATGACTCTGAGAAACTGGAAAACATGGACGAGTCCAATGCACAAAATAAAAACCAGGAAGCGATGCAGAACATCAAACAACTAATCAAAGCAATCTACACAAATATCATGGACCAACTTAAAGAACTGAAGGAAGAGGTTAATGATATAAAGAAGACACTGGGAGAACATACTGAAGAAATAGCTAACACACCTAAAAAGGTAATGGATATGATGGTGAACAAAGGCACAAGTCAAGAAATGAAAAACACGCTGGACTCAAATGGCAGCAGATTTGAACAGGCAGAGGAAAGAATTAGTGATATGGAAGACAATACAGTTGAAATCAAAGAGATTGTAGAAAAGATAGACAAAAAGATAGAAAAAATCCAGCATCGTCTCAGGGAATTAACCGATAATACAAAATGCACCAACATAAGCATTATGGGCATCCCAGAAGGAGAAGAGAAGGGAAAGGGAACAGAAGGAGTGTTGAAGGAAGTTATGGCTGAAAACTTCCCAACTCTATTGAGAGAGATGGATGTGCAGAACCATGAAGCACAGCGCACCCCAAATAGTATAAATCCCAACAGGCCAACTCCAAGACATATACTTGTCAAATTGTCCAATGCTCAAGACAAAGAGAAAATACTCAAGGCAGCAAGAGAAAAGAGAACCATCACATACAAGGGAAGCAAAATAAGATTAAGTGTGATTTCTCAGCTGAAACCATGGAGGCAAGAAGACAGTGGTATGACATAGTCAAAACACTAAAAGAATAAAACTTCCAACCACAAATTCTCTATCCAGCAAAATTGGCATTCAAAACTGATGGAGAGTTCAAAATATTCACAGATAAACAGCAATTAAGAGAGTATGTCAAGAAGAAACCAGCACTTCAAGAAATACTAAAGGAATCTCTACAAGTTGAAAGGCAAAAACAAAGGAGAGAGAGTTGGAGGAGAGTATAAAAACAACTGAAAAGTCAAAAAGAGAAACAAAACAACATATGACATACATTAACCCAAAGAAAAAATGGCTGAAGTAAGAAATTCATTACGAGTAATAACACTGAATGTTAACGGATTAAATTCACCAATCAAAAGACACAGATTGGCAGAATGGATAAGAAAATATGATCCATCTATATGCTGTCTACAAGAAACACACCTTCGACCCAGGGATTCAAGGAGGCTGTAAGTGAATGGCTGGAAAACCATTTTACAAGCTAACAATAGCCAAAAAAGGGCAGGAGTAGCTATTCTAATATCAGACAAAATAGACTTTAAAAGCAAAACTATTGTAAGAGACAAAGATGGACACTACATATTAGTAAAAGGAGTAATCTCTCAAGAAGAGAGAACAATCATCAACATTTACACACCTAATCGAGGTGCCTAAAAATAAGTGTGGCAAACTCTGGAAAAACTAAGAGGCAAATAAATGCCTCTACAATTATAGCAGGGGTCTTCAACACACCACTATCATCATTAGACAGAACATCTGGGCAGAGAATCAATAAAGAAACTAAGGCACTCAACAATACATTAGACGATTTGGACTTAATAGACATATACAGAACACTACACCCAAATGCAGAGGGATTTACATTCATTTACATGTAATGAATCAACAGCCCAATTACAAGTAGAGAAAAGTAAAGAAATAGTAAACATACTCCAAAATAGACCACATGCTAGGCCACAAAACAACACTCAATGAATTCAGAAAGATTGAGATTATACAAAGTAATTTCTCTGACCACAACGGAATGAAATTGAAAATCAGTAGGGGCCAGAGGAACAGTGTAGGCACAAATATATGGAAGTTAAACAACACACTCTAAGACAAACAGTGGGTCAAAGAGGAAATCTCAAAAGAAATCAGTAACTACATTGAAACTAATGAAAACGACAACACAACATATCAAAACCTATGGGATGCAGGGAAAGCAGTCATGACAGGGAAGTTCATAGCCATAAATTCATATATAAAAAAAGAAGAAAGAGCTAAAATTGAAGACCTAACTGCACACTTGGAGGAATTGAACAAACAACAACAAACTAAACCTAAATGAAGTAGAGAGCAGGAAATAACCAAGATTAGAGCAGAACTAAATGAAATAGAGAATAAGAAAGCACTGGAAACAATAAACAAAACAAAAGTTGGTTCTTCGAGAATATCAACAAAATTGACAAACCCTTAGCCAGACTAACAAAGAAAAAGAGAGAACAGATGCAAATACATAAAATAAGGAAAGAGCAAGGTGATATCACTACTGACCCCACAGAAATAAAGAGTATTATAAGAGAATAATTTGAAAAATTATATGCCAACAAGAATGATAATTTAGAGGAAATGGACAAGTTTCTAGAAACCCACAAACAGCCAACATTGATGAAAGAAGAAATAGATGAATCAACAGCCCAATTACAAGTAAAGAAATAGATTCAGTCATTAACAACCTCCCATCTAAGAAGAGTCCAGGACCAGATGGCTTCACAGCTGAATTCTACCAAACATTCTAGAAAGAGCTCACACCAATTCTACTTAAACTCTTGCAAAAAATTGAAGTAGAAGGAATATTACCTAACCCATTCTATGATGCCCACATTACCCTAATACCAAAACCAAATAAAGACACCACAAGATAAGAAAATTACAGACCAATTTCTCTAATGAACCTAGATGCTAAAATCCTTAACAAAATACTTGCTAATCGCATTCAACAACATATCAAAAGATTATACACCATGACCAAGTGGGTTTCATCCCAGGTATGCAAGGATGTTTCAATATAAGAAAATCAATCAATGTAATACACCACATAAACAGATTGAAAGAAAAAAATCACATGATCATCTCTATAGATGCAGAAAAAGCATTCGAGAAAATACAGCACTCTTTCCTCATAAAAACACTACAAAAGATAGGAATAGATGGAAACTTTCTGAAAATGATAAATGGTATATATGAAAAACCCAAAGCTAAAATCATTTTCAACGGTGAAATCCTAAAAGCCTTCCCTGTGAGATCGGGAACAAGACAAGGATGCCCACTATCACCACTCCTATTTACCATTGTCTTAGAAGTACTTGCATGAGCACTGAGGCAAGAAAAGGACATAAAAGGCATCCAGATTGGAAAAGAAGAAGTAAAAATTTCATTATTTGCAGATGACATGATCCTATACATAGAAAGCCCTGAGAAATCTACAACAAGGCTTCTAGAACTTAAAAAGGAGTTCAGTAATGTTGCAGGCTATAAGATCAACGCTCAAAAATCAGTAGCATTTCTGTACACCAATAACCAGCAAACTGAGGAGGAAATCAGGAAAAAAATACCATTTACAGTAGTAAATAAGAGAATCAAATACCAGGAATAAATTTAACTAAAGATGTAAAGGACTTATATACAGAAAACTACACAACACTGTTAAAGGAAATCAAAGAAGATTTAAATAAATGGAAAAATATTCCCTGTTCATGGATGGGAAGATTAAACATCATCAAGATGTCTATCCTACCCAAACTAATCTACAGATTTAATGCAATCCCAAAAAAAGTCAACACTATATTTTTTAAGGAACTGGAAAAACTAACCACAAAATATATTTGGAGAGGCAAGAGGCCCCGAATTGCCAAAGATATATTGAAAAAGAAAAATGAAGTTGGAGGTATCACATTACCTGTCTTTAAAACATACTACAAAGCTACAGTGATCAAAACTGCGTGGTATTGGCACAAGGATAGACCTACTGACCAAAGGAACCGAATTGAGAGTTCTGATATAGATTCTTGCATATACAGTCATCTGATATTTGACAAGGCCATGAAGCCCACTCAGTTGGGAGAGAGTGGCCTCTTTAACAAATGGTGCTTGGAGAACTGGATATCCATATCCAAAAGAATGAGAAAAGAATATCATCTCACACCTTATACAACAATCAACTCAAGATGCATCAAAGATCTAAATATAAGAGCCAAAACCATAAAAACCTTGGAAGATAATGTAGGGAATCATCTATAGGACCTTGTAATAGGAAATGGTTTCATGAACTTCACAGCCAAAGCACGAGCAGCAAGAGAAAAAATTGATAAATGGGATCTCCTCAAAATTAAAAACGTCTGCACCTCAGAGGATGTTATTAAGAAAATAAAAAGGCAGCCTACCCAATGGGAAAAAATATTCGGCAACGATATATCTGATAGGAGCCTAATACCCTGCATATATAAAGAAATCCTACACCTTGAAAATAAAAGGACAAACAACCCATTTAAAAAATGGACAAGTGACCTGAAAAGACATTTCTCCAAGGAAGAAATACAAATGGCTAAAAAGCACATGAAAAAATGCTCAACATCACTTGCTATCAGGGAAATGCAAATCAAAACTACAATGAGATACCATCTTCCACCCATCAGAATGGCAGCTATTAAAAAAAAAGGAGACTCTAAATGTTGGAGAGGATGTGGAGGAATAAGAAAAATATCCACTCATGGTGGGACTGTGGTATGATCCGGCCACTGTGGAGGACAGTTTGGCGGTTTCTCAGAAAACTAGCAATAGATCTTCCGTATGATCCAGCAATTCCACTGCTGGGTATATACCCAGAAGAACTGAAAACAAAAATACAAAGAGATATATGCACACCAATGTTCATAGTGGCATTGTTCACCATTGCCAAAAGTTGGAATCAGCCCTGGTGCCCATCAACAGATGAATGGATAAGCAAAATGTGGTACATACATACAATGGAATATTACTCAGCTGTAAGAAGGAACAAAGTGCTAACACATGGAATAACGTGGATGAATCTTGAAGACCTTATGTTGAGTGAAGCAAGCCAGGCACTGAAGGATGAACAGTATATGACCTCACTGATCTGAACTTAGGAAATTGAGCAGAATCTGAGAACCATTGCCTGAAAGATCGGCTAACAAAGGACAGTAAGAGAAGAGCAGGCTTTGAGCCATCACCCATATGGATATAATCTAAGGTAAAGGGATAGAGTGTGGTTACATTTTGGGGGATGGGGCAGATGAGTGTTGGTGTTCCTGGGTTTGGTGGTGCAGCACTGGCAGGTGGGTGGATTAGGATGGGCAGGTTCAAATCCCCAGAGCATGTAACTGTGAATCTTGACATTCCATTGTTTGGGAGAGGGGTGTATCACAGGCCCTGGGGGGCAGGGGGAAGGGAACAGTCAAGATCTAATGGGTTGTTTGGTGGTCATGGGGAAGGTTTTTCATTACCTTACAGTAATGGACACAGGACATGGTAAATATCATCAAAATTATTAAACTGTATCATCTATATTGTAAACTATACTGTAAATCACTGACAATGTTTAATTGCTATATTTTGCTATCTGTATAACAGTTATAACAATGCTAACAACCAAAAAAAAAGGGGGGGTTAATATGGGGTGGGGAAGGGGGGGTGGTTTGGTATATGGGAGTCTCCGGCACTCCGTTTTTGATTTTGCTGTGACCTAAAACTTCTTTGAAAATTAAATGAAAAATTGGGAGACAATGGGGATTGAGAGGAGGAAGGTGTCATGGCACACCAGACATCCCATAACACAGTGATAAAAGGCAGGAAAAAAAACAAAAGAGACAGGAAAAAAAAATGAATATATATATTTAAGGCATTTCCTTTGCTTTTTTGCCCATTTTTTGAATGTCCCAATCCAGTAATAATATTTTATTTTGTTTTGTTCTTTGTTTGATTATTTGTTTTTTTTCCTTCTCTCTCTCTTTTTTTATTCCCCCTGAGTTTCGTTATGTGTCTCTTACATGTAAGCTTATCACACTTGTTTCTTTTTCCTAGTAAGTGTATTTGATTACTTTATGGACTACATGTTCATGGAGGATTTGGATCACAGAAGGGTTACAATGGGTATTGCGGGGGATTATTGGGGGGGTGTCTGTGGGGGGTTTCGTGGGGGCCGGTTCATCCGAATATACATGAAAGATATACAAAATCATTCAAATGATCGGGGGATGGGGCATGGTCATGATGGGTGGATAATCACACAATAAATGAGGGAATCTGAATTCCTAGCCTGGAGAGCTGTGCCACAGTCTCCAAGGGAGCAGCAATAGTCCTCTGAGTGTAGGGACAGTGCCTGTCAAAATAGGATGACCCACTGATGTGTTTTTTTTAATTGATGACTACCCTTGTGATTCTTTGCTCTTGTAAATGAGACTTAGCATGCAGTTGTGGGGTGCCTAAGGGTTGCCACCTAAGAGCCTCCTTGTTGCTCAAATGTGGCCTCTCTCTAAGCCAAACTCAGCATATGATTGCATTACCTTCCCCCCAACATGGGACATGACTCCTGGGGATGAGCCTCCCTGGCAACGAGTGATTAACACCAAGTGCCAACTGGCAACACAACTGGAAAAAGTCACCTGGTGAGGAGAGAACGATGGGCAATGGTCATCCCAGGAAATGGAGAGGGCCTGCATCTGCAGGCAGGATCATCCTACCCACCATATCCATGGGATATAAGCCCTCTCTCACTTGGAGTTGGAGTGGACCTCACCATCCCAGTCCCCTCAGGATTGGGGGAAGAACTATGGACTAGAGTGGACTTGATGGTATTCTCTTGTTCACATATGGTGATTCTAGCAATGCAAGAAATTATAACAATGAGGTGGAACCAGTGGCCACTTGACACTTTTGGGGTAGGGAGGGGATGAGCAGTTGAAATACAGGGGCTTCTTTGGGAGTTAGAGTTTGTCCTGAGTACTGTTGTGGCAACGGATGTAGGCCATTATAAATCAGCACACACCACTCAGAACTGAGTGGGTGAGAGTGTGGTCTACGGTGTGAACTGTGGTCTATGGTTGGTGGCAAGGCTCCAGGATATGTAAGTTCATTGAGGGTGGTGGGCCACACTTGTGGGAGATGTTTGTGTGGGATGTGGGAGAGTTGTGGGAGGTGGGCAACATGGGAATCCCAGTGGGTTCCATGTAATATTTTGGGTAATCTAAGCCCCTCTTAAAATATATTTAAATATATATATATAAATAACATTTTTGTAAGCAAATACACTTAAATGCATATATATTTATATATCATTTTGCAAGTGTTTGTATGTATTGTGAGAATTTTGATTTTTACCCACAATAAAAAAAAAAAAAAAAAGACACTGGAATGTGTGTATTGTAAAGGTACAGAGAACAGAATACTTTGACATTTATTTTTTCTTTTTATCCCCTCCCTATCCTTACCTCAATTCCTTTGTCTGTTCCTTTCTCTTTACAGTGTAATCCATATCAGATATTGGCCTACCATGCTAAATAAAACAAATCAATCACCCACAGTGGCCTTGACTCTTAAAAAACATTCACTTCCTCTTCCTGGTAATTATTTTGCATTTTTGATGTCTGTGTTATTTGAAATCATAGGCACTCTTAATGAAGAATAACAACTTTCAAATTTTAAATATTCTCCTTGAAATGTCTTTACTCCCCCCATTTGTTTTCCATCCTTTTATCATTCTTTTAAAATAAAACTGCTGCATAATATTAAAAAAAAGAGTAATAAATAAGATGCATGCAATCCTAATAAAACAAGCGTAGTACATTTGATTGATTCATTAAACCTAAATCACTTATATTCAATTTTATATTTTAACAGCACTGCTACTTCTTTTTCCTCAAATTAAGCCAAAGACAGAACTTTCAAAAAATAAGATAGATAATGGCATTATTTTATTAGTATATGTTTTTATGAAGTATAAATTCACTTACTTTAATGTCAACAAGTTGGAAAAATAAAGCCATTTTCATGATATCAATCATTAGAAGTTGGGTGATGCAGATAAAATTTTGTATAACATTTTTTAGATTCAATCTGTTTCAGATTTATGTTTGTTTTAGTTGAAGAATATTGGGTTAAAAGCTGCAATTTGGACACTTTTTTGCTGGGAAGCATCTATTCATTATCCAGTAACCATTAAGGTGCTCCTCCTCTGGGCACTACTTACCGAATTGTCAGTTCATGCATTTGGGGATGTTAGTGGCTCACCTCTGACATATTATTCAGATTTGGTCAATCAGAGCTCCTTACTTTTCCTGGCTATAACAATCCTTTCAAAATAGAGTATCTGACTCAGTTAAGATCCCTTAGAGAGTCAAATCCTGCATATTTTCTGCTCCAGCTGATAAGAGATCACGGGAGGAGATAAATGAAGTGGAGAAGAATTGAGGTACCCATCTGGTAGCCAGCTCCAAGGCCCTAGACATGTAACTGAAGCTCTATTGGCCCTCCAAGCCTAGCCCATGCCCTAGCCAACCTCACATAGAGCAGAGCCAAACTGCCTGAGTTTCTGACAAGCAGAATCATGAGTAATAAAATGGTTGGTAGAGGCCACTAAACTTTTGTGGTTTGTTATGCAGCAATAGATGAAAGATACATTGTCTATTTTAGATAGAGAAGCCAAAGGAGTCTCACTGAGGAAGTGACATCTGAGCAGAAAACTCAGACTTAAGGAGAAGCAAACCATACTAAGACTAAGCATTCCAGGCAGATATAACTATAAAGCTTAAATGACAATGTATTCTAGAAACCTCCAAAACTTTATTAAAGCTGGAGTGGTATAGGTAATATGAGGAGGAAAAGGAGTCAAAGTCAGTGAATAGGAACCAGAATTCAGTCCAGAGAAAGGAACTTGGATTTTGTTTTAAGTGTGAGTTAGAATGGCTGGGTCAAGCACACTACTCCATAACTTTCATGTTTCATGAACCTGTAAATTCTTTTTCACTCTCTCTAGGTTTGTTGAATTTACATCTGAAAGAGTCCTAATTAATACAATCGATTTTCTGTGATGATAAGTTGCAGTGTTTTTGTTTGCAAAGTGCTACCAATGCAAAGTACCAGAAATGTGTTGGCTTTTATAAAGGGTATTTATTTGGGGTAAAAGCTTACAGTTTCAAGTCTGTGAAAAGTCCAACTTGAGGCACCATATGAGGTGTTTCCTCACTCAAGTCAGCTGCCAAGTGTTGAAGCAAGATGGCAGGCAATCTCTGCCTGGTCTCTGCCTTCCCCTCTGGACTCTTGGAGCTCAGCTGAGGGCAACCAGGCATAGGGCTTATCTCTTACTTTCTCTCAGGCCTGGATGTTCTGCTTTCTTCACGATTTCTGCTGCAATCTATCAGCAAATGACTCCTCTCTCCCGGGGCCTCAGGCTGCTTGAGCCTCCCCTTTCTGTCATATGGAGGATGAAAATGGCAGAGCTCTCTTTTCCTGTGCATCTCCATTTTTCATGGGACACAGCAAGTGGGTGGAGACTCAACCTGAGTCATGCTTCACTGAGGTAGTCCAGTTGAAAAAAGATCTCACACCCATAGGAGTGGACAAGCCCACAAACATAATCTTTCTCTTTTGGGGATTCATAAAATAATTTCAAACTGCCACACAAAGTAAAAGTATTTTACTTTACCTTGAATTCTTAGGATAGCATTCTATTAACTATAAAAGACTAGACAAACTTTACCCTAATATATAAGTTCTGCACAAAAATGGGTTCCCCTGCTAGGAATAACATACTGGAGGGTCTCCAGCATGTTTAAATTTGCTTGAATAACATATGTAACTATTTTAGAACTTATTTTAATTACAGTTCTAAAACATATTTTTAAAACGTTTATTAAGTTAAAGGAAAAAAGTAAAAATTATGGAATGCCTGAATCACCATTCCATGAAACCAAGTTTAAAAATCACAATTTTAATTTCGAAGGCAGATGTTACTCCATTTTGTTTTTAATGTTTCAATTTCACAGAATGATGAAAAATTGAGTTGGACAAAGACCAATAGATGGAAGGAATCAACTTATATTTTATGTATTGCATACTCACGGCTCCAGTCTACTTAGAACATTTGAAACTATTGGAAAAATCATTTTGAGAGTCCCAAATACTTCAGATGCCAACCTCCATCTCCAAGCATAAGAAATTCTTATTTTCATATTGCTTTCACTAGAACCAGCCTAACTCCATTTTCAATGTGAATTATAATTTAGATTGCTACCCTACATGCCTAAAGGTGACTCAGAAGGGAATAAAGGAGGGAACCATTGTGATATAGATAAGCTTGGTAACATCTGTCAAACAAACAAAAAGAGCATACTGTAAATGTGATTGACTTCTTTTTATAATGGATCCAGGTGAATAGGTGAATCAAAAATAATTGTGGTGAGAGAGATTTAAAATAACACTGAAAACCATTGTAGTATGATTTTGCCTATTTAAAACTATATTTAATTGCAATTTCCATTTCCCAACTACAAATGCAAATAATAGGTCTATACTCTTGATATATGGGATGTTTACTCATTTACTTTTGCACATTTCTAATTCTCATATGTCTAAGAATTTTGCGTTGGTAAGAATGCTTTCTGTTTCAAGTGACAAGAAAAGCAAATCAAATTGGATTTAGCAAAATAAAAAAATACTTATTAACTTATATAACTAAAGATTCCAGGGTTTCATTCATGAATGGAGCTGGGTCCTTACATATGTCTCTCTCCATCTCAGATCTACTTTCCTATGCACTGGCTTCATTCTCAAAAAGATTCTCTTCATGAGGTATCCCTATTAGTTCATGGGTTATATTCTTTCCAGTTTGAATCCAATAAAAAAGCAACTGTCTTTCTTTCTAACCCTCCAGCAAAATTCCTAGGACTATTTTGGATGGGTCCTGTGCCTGATCCTTAACTAATCACTGCAGCTGGAAGGAAACAATGCTCTGATTTGCCAGTTCTAATACACTACTGAGCCAATTAACCTTGAGTAAACTCAACTCCCACAATGGTGGAAATTTAGCTTATTCATTTTATATTCATTACAGATATCAATGCAAGGAATATTCTCACTTATGTCTTTGCATTATTTACTAATTAGTTTAATAGAATAAATTCTAGTATTGCTATGTCAAAGTTTGTACATATTTTAAAGCTTTTAAAATGTATACAAAATTGTCTCCCAGGAAAGTGGTACTAATTCATACTTCAGCGAGAAGTGTATGAATTTTCCTTTACATATTCTCATCAGATCTAGCTATTATTATCATATTTTGCTGATCTTTGTCATTTTGAAAAACAAACTATCTCATGTTTATATATCCTTGATTACCAATGAAGCTAAACATAATTTTATGTCCCTTCATCATTTGCATCTTCCTTATTAACTGCTTATTTTTATATTTTCCCATTATATATACTGGATTATTGGTTATTTTTATGATTTATTTATAAGAACCCAAAATATATATTCATTCAATTGTTTAAAATATATAATTGAGCTTTATGACAGGAATAATTGCATCGGAATTCAGAATACAAAATCAAATAGATGAAAATCCCTAGCCTAATATATATTTTTGGACCATAAATATTTATCCCAAATTTGAAATTTTCAACCCAAAGCAAGTTGAAAGAATTGTATAACAACCTCAATATAATGTTCACCTACTTTCACGAATTGTTAGATTTTGCAACAATTACCATTCTCTCTCTTTACATACACACAACACACACACACACAAACACACTTACGAAGTCATATGAGGATGCACAGACATTTTTGTTGAACCATTTGAAAGTAAGTTGCAGATATTGATAATTTTTTAAATATATTTTTTATTGAAGTATATCATTCATAAATGACCATGTATAAACAAATGTATAGTAAAGATTGTGAACTTGCAAAATAAGCATATATAACATCATACAGGGGTCTCATACATCACCCTTCCACCAACACTTTGCATTGTTGTGAAACATTTCTTACAAACTATGCAAGAGAATCGTCAAAATATTACTACTAACTATAGTCCCTGTTTTACATTTG
Organism: Tolypeutes matacus; assembly: GCA_026826555.1. Classification (NCBI taxonomy): domain Eukaryota; kingdom Metazoa; phylum Chordata; class Mammalia; order Cingulata; family Chlamyphoridae; genus Tolypeutes; species Tolypeutes matacus. The sequence continues at coordinate 730,778 of JAKSZT010000663.1, forward strand.
GTATATTTTTCCCCCAACCCATCTTATTACTTTTTTTAATTTTTAAAAGACACTTAGATTACATAAACGTTACACAAACGATATAGGGATTCCCATATGCCCCATTCCCCACACCTCCCACACCCTCCCACATGAACATCCTTCATTAGTGTGGCACATTTATTGCAATTGATAAATGCATCCTGGGACTTTGCCATTAAGCATGGACCACAGTTCACATGTAGTCTACACTCTCTCCCACACAGTTCTGCATGTTCTGTGATGATATAAAATGGCCTATATCTATTATTGCAATGTCACTCAGGATGATTCCCAAGTCCAAAAAAAATCCCCGTATTACAACTATTTTTTCCTTTCCCTGCCCCTAGAGCCTCCAGTGGCCACTGGCTCCACATCAATGTTGTAATTTCTTCCATAGCTAGAGTCAAAATATGTCTAGAGTAGAATACCAGTAAGTCCATTCTAGTCCATAGCTCTACCCCCAATCCAGAGGATTCTGGGATGGTAATGTCTACTCCAGCTCCATATGAGAGGGGGCTTATATCCCATGGGGAAGATGGATGGGACTACCCTGCATGCAGCTGCAGACTCTTTCCGTTCTCTGGGATAGCCGTTTTCCATCATCATTTCTCTGCCAGTTGTGGGTGAATCCAATGTGCTGTAGAGTAGGTGTTCCAACTTTGCTGAGGATCTGGGCCCAGCTGTCACATGGACAGCCCAAAGACTTGAGTCTCTGGACGTATATCTACAAACACCAGCACCAAATATAGGTTTTAAATAAAAGGGACAGATAAACCATGTGCAGGAAAGACATAATTGAGTCCAACTCTGTCACTCTCAGGAGCACAAACTACAAAGTAGGGCCCACTGGCAAGGCACCAAACTCCAGAACTATCTGTCATGACCATAGGAACTGGGTGTCTCCAGAGCCCTCGGGAGCCCCACTATTTGGGGTAGTATCCACTTTGGAAGTCTATGAGACCCTGCTGAGATGTGCATAAGTGTTAGCTCTGGGATGACCTCTCAACTCACTTTGAGGTCTCTTAGCCATATAAACTCATATGCCTTTACCTTTTCCCCCTTTTATTTAAGCTCTATTTCCAGTTGCATTGCTAGTTGGTGCTTGGTAGCAATCCCTTGGTGCCAGGGACGCTCATCCCCAGGAGTCATGTCCCATGCTGGAGGGAAGGTAATGCATTCATATGCTGAGTTTGGCTTAGAGAGAGGCCACATTTGAGCCACAAGGAGATTCTCAGGAGGCAACCCTTAGGCACCCCATAACAATAGGCTAAGTTTCAATTTCAAGAGCAAAGCCTCATAAGCCTTGTCATCCATATCAAGGGCCCAAGAGTGGATCATCCTCCTTCGCCAGTCACTGCCCCTGCACTTGGGGGACAGTTGCTTCTCCCTTAGAGAATGTGGCAGAGCCCTTCAGGATGGGAATTCTGTATTCTCTCAGTTATTATGTGAGTCTCCACCTATGGTGACAATGTCCCATGAACATCTGAACAATTTTACATACCTTATATGTATGCTCAAGTGAACTTCCTCCCATGCATCCCCCATCACTGACACCCACACCAACAATTATCCCCCACCCCAGTTGTAAACCTTCTGTGATCCAAAGCTTCTTCAAAAATGAAGCCATTACAATAGCCAAATACAATTAATAGGAAAATGAAACAATAATGATAAGTTTAAATATAGGAGATAAAATATATAAAAATTTTAAAAACCAAAATATAAAATAAAATAAAATTATTGGGATATTTAAAAATAAAAAATATTTTAAAAACTTTTTTTTTGACATTTTGCCTTTTATCACTGCAATATCTGTTGTCCTGCCTGTACTGTGCACCTTCCCCCACTCATTCCCCAGTGTCTCACTATTTTTCATTTTGTTTTCAAAGAAGTTTTAGGTCACAACAAAGTCACACACAGAATGCAAGAGACTCTCATAAACCCAACATCCTCCCCTTTCCCCCCCATATTAATACCTTTTTATATGTGGATGGTACCTTTGTTATAACTGATATACAAATAGTGAAACATAGCTGCTAAACATGGTCAATGGCTTACATTATGGTTTACCTTTTAGACTGTACACTTTTATACATTTTGATGATATTTACCATTTCTTGTGTCCATCATTGAAAGACCATGTAGAACACTTCCACTGCCCACTAAATACCCCCTGTTCAATTTATTCTATTCTTCCCTCCCACACCCCTCAGGGCCCACAACGACCCCCTGGATTCACTCCTTGAATGATAAAATTCATAGTTACATGCAACAAGACTGAGGTCTTGACACAATGGTTGGTCATCCCCTATTAGGAACCACCCATCCTCTCGAGAGACTCCCTCCTGTCTATTTGTGAACAAATCAATCCTCTGGAGGATGGGAGTCCAACTCCTTCCCGCTCATTATGTTGGTCTCCACTCTCTGTTACAACACATTATGACAGAATGATCACTCACACAATCCCTAGAAGCCTGATCCAGGTGCACCCTGTCCCAAATGCCCCCAATCCAAAACCCTAAACCAGTAACCCTTCCTTGTCCTGTTCCCATAAGAGCATTTCCAACTTTATACTTTCAGACATATACCTGCAAATCCCGAGTGTTCATCTGGTCCCTCTCTCAACCCTCCCCCCAGTACCCTGGACCTTCCAACCCACCCTTCCCAATCTATCCACCTGTCAATGCTGCACAAGCCAATCCAATAATGTCACTACCCTCCTGTCATATACCTTCAATACGCAACTACACACTTTCACCTTACCATAGATTGTCATATCGGTGTTGGCTTGGAACCTTCTTCTTCCTTAATATTTCTAGTAAACCTATCTTCCAGACAATAGCTTTCAATTTAAGCTCAATTTGCTTAATTCATATCAGTGATGTCATGTACTGTTCATCCTTCAATGCCTGGCTTGCTTCACTCAGCATAAGGTTTTCCAGATTCATCCATGTTATCCCATTGTTAGCACTTTATTCCTTCTTACAGCTGAGTAATATTCCATTGTATGTATGTACCACATTTTGTTTATCCTCCACATCCTCTCCAACACTTATAGTCTGCTGTTTTTTTTTAATAGCCGTCATTCTGATGGGTGTAAGATGGTATCTCATTGTAGTTTTGATTTGCATTTCCCTAATAGCTAGGGATGTTGGGTATCTTTTCATGTGCTTTATAGCCATTTGTATTTCTTCCAAGTTCTTTATGCTCTTGAACTCTTATGTTTAGATCTTTGATCCACCTTGAGTTGATTTTTATATGAGGTATGAGATGGAGTTCCTCTCTCATTCTTTTGGATATGGATATCCAGTTCTCCAAGCACCATTTGTTGAAGAGGCCATTCTCTCCCAGTTGAGTGGGCTTGGTGGCCTTATCGAATATCAGATGACTGTATATGTGAGGCTTTATATCAGAACTCTCATTTCGGTTCCATTGGTCTTTATGTCTATCTTTGTGCCAATATCATGCAGTTTTGACCATTGTAGCTCTGAAGTATGTTTTAAAGTCAGGTAGTATGATACCTCCAATTTCATTTTTCTTTTTCAATCTGTCCTTGGCAATTTGGGGCCTCTTATCCTTTCAAATAAATTTTGTAGTTAGTTTTTCCAATTCAGTAAAAAATGCTGTGTTGATTTTTATTGGGATTGCTTTAAATCTGTAGATTAGTTTGGGTAAGATAGACATCTTAATGATGTTTAATCTTCCTATCCATGAACAGGGAATATTCTTCCATTTATTTAAGTCTTCTTTGATCTCCTTTAACAGTGTTGTGTAGTTTTCTGTATAAAAGTCCTTTACATCTTTAGGTAAAGTTATTCTTAGGTATTTGACTCTTTCAGTTGCTATTGTAAATGGTATTTTTTTCTTTAATTTCCTCCTCAGATAGCTCATTATTGGGGTACAGAAATGCTACTGTTTTTTGAGCATTGATCTTATAGACTGTGACTTTACTGAGTTCATTTATAAGTTCTAGAAGTTTTGCTGTAGATTTCTCAGGGCTTTCTATTTATAGGATCATGTAGTCTGCAAATAGTGAAAATTTTACTTCTTCCTTTCCAATTTGGATGCCTTTTATATCTTTTTCTTGCCTCAGTGCTTGAGCAAGTACTTCTAAGACAATGTTAAATAGGAGCAATGATAGTGGCCATTCTTGTTTTGTTCCCAATCTTAGAGGGAAAGCTTTTAGGATTTCACCATTGAACATGATGATGTTAACTGTGGTTTTTTTCATATATACACTTTTATAGTTTCTTTCTATTTCTGTCTTTTGCAGTGTTTTTATCAGGAAAGGGTGTTGTATTATTGTTGAATGTTTTTTCTGCATCTATAGAGATGATCATGTGATTTTTTTCTTTCAATCTGTTTATGTGGTGTATTACATTGATTGATTTTTTTATGTTTGAACCATCCTTGCATAATCAGTATGAAACCCACTTGGTCATGATGGATAATTCATTTGGTATGTTATTGAATGCAATTATCAAGTATTTTGTTGAGGATTTTAGCATCTAGGTTCATTAGAGAGATTGGTCTGTAATTTTCCTTTCTTGTGGCATCTTTGTTTGGTTTTGGTATTAGGCTAATATTGGCATCACAGAATGAGTTAAGCTATGTTCCTTCTACTTCTATGTTTTGGAAGAGCTTAAGCACGATTGTTGTTAGTTCTTTCCAGAATGTTTGGTGAAATTCACCTGTGAAGCCATCTGGCCTGGGCTCTCTTAGTTGGGAGGTATTTGGTGACTGAGTCTATCTTTTTACTTGTAATTGGACTGTTGATTTCATCAATTTCTTATTTCATCAATGTAGGCTGCTTGTGAGTTTCTAGGAATTTGTCCATTTCCTTTAAATTATCATATTTGTTGTCATACAAATTTTCAAAGTATCCTTTTATGATACCTTTTATTTCTTTGGGGTCAGTGGTGATAGTCACTTCCTCATTTCTTATTTTGTGTATTTGCATCTATTATCTTTTTTTCTTTGTTAGTCTGGCTATGGGTTTGTCAATTTTATTGATCTTCTCGAAGAACCAGCTTTTGGTTTTGTTTATTTTTTGTGTTTCTTATTTTGTATTTTGTTTAGTTCTGCTCTAATCTTTGTTATTTCCTTCATTCTACTTTCTTTGGGATTAGTTTGTTGTTTTTCCAATTATTCCAGGTGTGCAGTTAGGTCTTTAGTATTAGCTCTTTCTTCTTTTTTGATATATGCATTTATGGCTATGAATTTCCCTTTCAGCACAGCTTTTGCTTCATCCCATTGGTTTTGATATGTTGTGTTGTCATTTTCATTTATTTCATTATAGTTACTGATTTCTTTTGAGATTTTCTCCTTGACCCACTGTTTGTCTAAGAGTGTGTTGTTTAACTTCCATATATTTGTGCCTAATCTGGTTCTCTGGCCCTTATTGATTTCCAATTTCATTCCATTGTGGTCAGGGAAATTACTTTGTATAATCTTAATCTTTCTAAATTCATTGATTTATTTTTTCCTGTGGCCTAGTAAGTGGTCTATCTTGTAGTATGATCCATGTGCAATTGAGAAGAATGTATATCCCTCTGTATTTGGGTGTAGTGTGTTCTATATGTCTATTAGGTTCAGATCCTCTAATGTATTATTCAGAGCCTTTGTTTATTTATTGATTCTCTGTCGAGATGTTCTTTCTAATAGTGGTAATGGTGTATTAAAGAACCCCACTATAATTGTAGAGGCATCTATTTCTCCCCTTAGTTTTTCCAGTGTTTGCCTCATGTATTTTGAGGTACCCTAGTTAGGTGGATAAATGTTTATGATTGTTCTTTCTTCTTGAAAGATTACCCCTTTTACTAATATATAGTGTCCATTTCTGTCTCTTACAATAGTTTTGAATTTAAAGTCTATTTTGTCTGATATTAGTATAGCTACTCCCACTCATTTTTGTTTGTTTGCTTGTAAAATTGTTTTCCAGTCATTCATTTTCAGACTCCTTGATTCCCTGGGTCTAAGGTGGGTTTTTTGTAGACAGCATATAGATGGGTCATATTACCTTATCCATTCTGCTAATCTGTGTCTCTTGACTGGTAAGTTTAATCCATTAACATTCAGTGTTATTACTCTCAAGAATTACTTATATCAGCCATAATTTCTTTGGGTTTATGTATATTATATATTGTATTTATTTCTCTTTTTGAGTTTTTTGTTCTTACACTCTCCTCCAACTCTTTCTCTCCTGTTTTTTTTCCTTTCAGCCTGCAGAACTCCCTTTAGCATTTCTTGAAGGGCAGGTTTCTTATTGGCATACTCTCTTAATTTCTGTTTATCTGTGAATATTTTGAACTCTCCATCAGTTTTGAATGCTAGCTTTGCTGGCTAGAGAATTCTTGGCTGGAAGTTTTTTTTTTCTTTTAGTACCTTGACTATGTCATACCACTGCCTTCTTGCCTCCATGGTTTCAGATGAGAAATCAGCACTTAAACTTATTGAGCTTTCCTTGTATGTGATGGTTCTCTTTTCTCTTGCTGCCTTGAGTATTTCTCTTTGTCTTGAGCTTTGGACATTTTGACAAGTATATGTCTTGGAGTAGGCCTATTGGGACTTATACTGTTTGGGGTGTGCTGTGCTTCCTGGACATGTAGGTCCATCTCCTTCAATATGGTTGAGAAGTTTTCATCCATTATTTCCTTCAACACTCCTTCTGTCCCCTTTCCCTTCTCTTCTCCCTTTGGAACCCTATAATGTGTATGTTTGTGCATTTTGTGTTGTCATTCAAATCCCTAAGTCCCTGCTGGATTTTTTTCCTTTTGCCGCTGCCAAGCATAGTTAGAAGAGTTGGAAGGTGAGAGATAGCAGAACATTAACTTCTGTGTGGCTTACAGATGCATAGTAAAGCATCTTTATTGATATTCTTTTTAAAGAGTTAACTGAGGTGCAATTCACAGTTGTGGAATGGAATGGAAAGCAGAAATCCCTTTGAAAATAAGAGATAAAATCAAGGTCTGTCTCCCACAAACCACCCTTTCCTCTACTCCAATCATTTTGGAAATAGTAAGTCATTTATCTGGATTTGTTCACTGTGTGCTGATGGTATCTCACCTTATCACTATCTAAAAGAACACTTCAAAAGCATATTTTAAAAACAGCAATTTATCTTCTCTTGTCCCCTAAGCTAATTTTAGCCCCCAATAGTCTCATTGGGAAAAAAATTTGTAAGTTGCAATTAAAAAAAATAAATAAAAGCTAAACAGTTTTATAGCTAGCATTCAAAGTTGTTATAGTGGATACATTTTCTCTTAGGCTGGCCCACTCTTCCTTCTCTGTTTTACAATTTTAGAACACATTGAGAACATTTAGAACAAGAGGAAGATGATTATGTTATTCCTCTTTGGATGACGATGTGTTCTTGACCATATTTCCTCTATTTCTTCTATAAGTTCTTCAGAGCATTTTATAACCAGAGAACAATATGTTAAATATCTTACTGCCTCAGGCAGAGGTACTCACCCTTTAACTCTACCCCAGAGTTTCTGATTCAGATCTAGGATGGGGCCTGAGAATTTGCATTTCTAAAAAGTTCCCAGATGATTGTGATGCTGATGCTGCTTACCTGGGGTCCACACTGAAAATCACTGGCCTAAGCCACCTCCCCCCCGCCACACACACAAAGATAAATTCATTAGTCATCAGCACTAGTTTCTTAAAGGACTGCTTCATTGCTGGTGCAAGGGATTCCAAAAATACTTGAACAGTAAACCTGCAGGATAAAATAAAACAGAGCAAAATCTACATAATATCTGTAATAAAATTAGTCAGCCGGCAGGATATTTTGAAACCATGAAACTATGAGTATGCTATAAGATGTAAGTTTATGTTTTCTGCCAGCAGACACTTCAGATACAAATTACATCAGTTATGGAAAAGTAAATTATGTTTTCCTGTACACCTAAATTTCATGGTCTAAAACATTACAACTGTTTCATTCATTTTTAAGGGGATGCATTTGCTCATGCCTTTCTACCAACAGCAGTGCAATGATTTTCAATCTCTGTGCCAAATTCAATTAGTGTGTACAGTATATATTTGCTAAGCCAAATCTTGATCAGAGTGCAAGTTTTGTTTTTTTTTTCTTAATATTCACCTATTTATATTGTTAGAGGACTTTGTGCCTGTGGCAGTAGAGAACAGAGTATATATTTTTTTGAAGAATAGATAAGAGGTAAAAGGTCACTTCAAGTCAGGATCAAAAAAAAAATACAAAAAATGGTCATGTTTACTGCAACATGGGAGGGCTTTGTTTCATTAATATCCAAGTAAAGACTTGACCTCTAAAGAGAAACATCCTGAAGAAAAACAAGGAAAATGGAATGATTTCTGTGGATTTCAAAAAAATTAAAAGAAGTGATTAATAGAATTTACACAATTACAGTTTAATGTTTTGGGTCTTTTAATCCCTTCTAGCTCCCCCCAAAATCTAGTACTATTTAAAGTGCTCTAAGGGCATAGAGAGAGAACTACAGAGCTAGCAGTAGAACCGCATGAACTTATTAAAACAAACAAACAAAACAGGATAAAGCAACTATCCCTCAAAGTCGGTATTTCTTGTAAAAATTAAAGATTACGAGATTCTTAGTTCCATTCATCCTAAGAAAATAGATAAGGGGGAAGATGAGTAAAAATATTTAAGAGCTATTTTATAATATATTGAAATTTTAAATGTATTAGGACAAAAATATCTTAGATTTTTTTTTACTAATTTTTTATTTCATTTTATTTTGTAAAGAAGCTTTAGATTACATAAATGATAAATCAAAAATATAGGGGGATTTCCATATACCCCATGCCCTCCCCCTTCCACACTTTTCCCCACTAACAACATCTTTGATTACTGAGGTCCATTTGTTACAATTGGGGAACACATATTAAAGCATTGCTACTAACCATGGTCTATAGTTTACTTTATAGTTTATAATTTACACCACAAAATTATATGGGTTTTGACAAAATTTATAATAACCTATATCCACCATTGGAATATCATAAAGGACAATTTCAAAGGCCCCAAAATGCCCCAGGTTATACTTTGCTTCCCTTTCCCTCCCCTCAGAACCTCTGGTGACCACTGCCTTTAAATCAATGATAGACTTTCTTCCATTGTTAGAGTAATGTCTATTTTAGTCCATAGTTGCATTCCTCCCTTATGTTTGTTCATTCCTCAATCTTGAGGATTTTAGGAATGGTGATGCCCACTCCTTGTGGTTGTTCTGAACCACTTGTTGGCAGAAGGGGAACCCTGAGCGGCAATCAGCCTTCGGGGGCCCAGACGGCGTGGAGGGCACATGGAGGAAAGACCACCGCAGAGACGAGGTAAGTATGCAGGTCTAATTTATTAAGGGAAGTACAGATGCTTATATAGGGTTATGGGCGGGGAAGGAAGGCGGGGCTGGCTGTGATAGGCCAGGTGCAGTTTCCACGCCTTATAGGGTGTGGCTTTGGTGGTGCGGCTCTCCCTAGTTGTGCGGGAGGGGGGAGTGTGTGTGTGTGCAGGCTTCTTTTGGCTAACAGCAAGGCAGATGTTGGCTGCCTGGGCGAGGCTGAGGGCAGTGCGCCCGTTCCATGGCTGAGGGCAGTACGCCCGTTCTAGCCACAGCACACCAGAGCGGTGGGCTGCGCATATCCCCCACTGGGCGCGGCTATGCCTGCTGGCCAGACTTCAGCCTGCCTTACTTCATCTTTTTGTTTTTTTTTTATTTATGTTAAATATGGCTGTAGCTAGTAGCTTTTGATTTTGGAGAGACTGCAGAATGTAGCACGCACCATAGAAGACACGGAAAAGGAGCTAAAAGGCGCTGGGTGATGGGACAGGCGAGTGGCTGCCTGGCCCTGGAGAGCAGCGGCTGCAGTGGTGGGGCTTAGGGCAAACGAAGTTTCGGAGGATCTGTTTTTTGTGAGGTTTCGGACTGGAGGAAGCAGGAGTGGACGGTGTTGTGGGCGGGTTCTTAGAGCTGAATTTGCTTGAGGGCGAGGGCAGCAGGGGGAGCTGAGGTAACAGGCGGCGCAGAGCTTCTGTGGGGAGAATGGGCGGAGGGGGGCTGGGAGGACGAGGGTGGGTGGCTGCAGGAGGAATGGGTGCGGGGGGGTTGAAAAGGCTTGGGGGGGGGTTTCGGTGGTGGCGAGCCGCTGGTAGTGGACCTGTACAAATGAGGTGAAAATGGCATTAGCTTGATTTTTTGCGAGTTGGACGATCTTTTTGATGGCCTATGGTCCGACTGCCAGTGCAACAAGGAGAATGAATAGGGGGCTTAGAATATGGAGGATGTGGGGGAGGATTTCTTGGAATCTTTAGGAGAGGCCTCCTTTTTTGAGAAAGAGGAGGTTTAACCTCTGCGGTTTTGAAGGACTATTTTGGAGAGGGATTTAAGAGATTTTTTTAGGTGGTTAATGGCTGTTTTGAGACGGGCGATATCTTGGTCGATGGTTGCCCTGAGCGAGGAAAAGGCATTAGCGTGTAGGGTTAGGGCTGTAATTCTGGTGCCGGCTCCTGCAAAACCTAAAAGTGTGGCAATTGTAATGACGGTGACGCTGCCAGGAGTTGAAAAGGTGGTTATTGGTATGGTAGATAATGCGAGGGAACAGAACAGCAAGCACATAGGTTTTGTTGGTGGAGTTGAGGTCGTGAACATTAAGGCCTGTGGAGGAACAATTTTATTGTGGTGGCGGCTATGTTTTTGGGGTGGCTAGACTGGCGAGCCACATCTCGGCCTGCCACCTCCCCTCATTTTTTTCTTCTTTGTTATTGAGAGCAAGGGTAGCCGTAGCTAGAAGCTGTATTTTTTGATCTGTTTTGGACTTGTTGTTAAGAAGGCAACGTATGGTTATAAAGACTATGAGAGCGAGCGCGCTTAAGAGACTATATGTAATTAGAGAAGAAGGGGAGAAAAGTGAACTGAGCTTGTTTAAAACGTTTGAGAATAAGTTTATAGAGAAGGTTGAGATGGAGGTAAGGCTGTTTCCCATGGCGTTGATGTTTTGGAGCTTTTCGGTGAGGTTCCAGAAGGAAGTGTTATAGGAGGTGACTATTCAGTTTTGTAGTTTGAGCTTGTTGGTGGAGGAATTGACGGGGACAGGGGTAATGTAAAGATGGGTAAATTGATAGCGTTTATCACATATGGTGGAGGACACTTGCCACAGGGCGGCGGTTTTTTTTGTTAATAAGTTTATTTGTTGTTGGAGATTGAGAATAGCGTGGTGAGTTATTAGGTTGAGGTGATCTTGACGCTGCCAGGCTTGAATGCTTGTTTTTGTGATGTTGTGAAGTGTTGAGGCAGTTAAGGTGGTGGAAGTGAGCGCCACTACTGCGGTGGTGGCGGCTGCGAGGGAAACGACAAACAGGGAGATGAGTGCGGCAGTGAGGCCTAAGTTTTTTCGAGTTTGGGGGCGTGGTAGAAGTTTATCTCTCTTGATTTTATGATATACTGGAGCTATATAAGAAGAAGTGTTAAGGGGGGTTCACAGGATGGTGGGGCGTTGGATAAGAAAGGCAAAGGGATGCTGGGGGTTCTAGTAATTGGAAATATTGCAGCATTCTATAGGTGAAGAGTTGGAGCACCGGCCTGGGGGGAGAGAAGGGCAGGTAAAGAAGGTGAAGGGAGGTTTGACAAAGACGGAGGAGGAGAGAGAAGTGGAGCTTTTGGTAGTTAGGGTGAGGTTTGAAGGCTAGGCACAGAAGCTGCCGTTTCAGGATCTGTTGTAAAGGGTGCAGTTGGGGAAGAAGAGGAAGGGAGTGAGGTTAAAGCAGTTTAAGAGGCCGCAGAAGAAGTGATGGCTAAAGACAGTACGAAGGGCTTGGGCGGGGCTCTTCTTAGAAAAGGAATGGGTATAGGGGAAGGCTGTGGAGTTATCAGCGGGATTTATCCAGACGGCGAAGGGGCTGTTGATATGTGGAAAGTAACCGCCATGGGAGGAAGAGAGACAGGGTTGCCACGAAAAATCGGTGAGGGGTGTGGGGGTTTTGGAAGGCAGGAGTAGGCAGAGAGGGAGCTCAGGTCTATGCGCTGAGGGTGAGGGCAGGGGATGGTAAAGCGTGCTATTAGGAGCTTTAGGATCAGGACAAGGAGTCCAAGGGAGGGAGGGCCAAGACCCATTAAGCGCAAGAAAGGAACCCTTGGCGACACGGGGATTATCTGGCTGAGCTCTAAAGAAATCACTGTTAGAATAGGGGGAGTAAGTGAAGGTGTAGGGAAAGTGAAGAGGTTTGGTAATGTTTTCTTTTTTGGAGGCGTTGGTGTTGTTTTTGTTCTCCGGACGGCGGTACCTGAGGAGGAGTGCATCGAGGGGAAGGGAGATTTGGTTAGTAGCTAGGAAGACAGCGGAAGCTGGGGTGAATAGGGGGTCACATGGGAGTGCAACACTGCAATTTGAGTGATAGAGTTTGGGGTAGTTAGGACTTTCTGGGGTAAGGAAGAGAAAGCCAGGGGGGTGTCTGACTGCAGCCCAAAGGACAGCCCCCTGGGTGGTGGCAATTAGCGAGAGTATAAGTAAGAGCAGAGCTGGGAGGAGGGGGGGCGCCCAAGTGGATGTGGCGACAGGGTTAGCTGGGGCACAAAATGGCCGCTCGGACTTACAAGATGGCTGATCAGGCGCACGCGCACCGAAGGCATCACAAAATGGCTGTTTGGGCTCATAAAATGGCTGACCTGACGTATGCACGTCGGCAGCGTCAGAGGGCCCACCTGTTTTTTTTGCTCTCGACAGGAAGGGGCAGGTAGAGGGGGGTTACCGCCCTATGGGGCGGTTCTAGTTCCTTCTTAAACGACTTTTTGTTTTATGTTAGGGAAGAAGGAGGAAGTTCACCATCTTGGCGGGGCTTAAGGTTGGTTTGTTTGGGCAGGTCTAGTTCAAGCGCGTTGTTAAGCTGCTCAATAAAAGACTCCGCATCAGAGTCTTGGTTCGAATCGGAGCCAGACTCGGGGCAAGAGGGAGATGCCTTTACTTCCTTATCACGTAACTGAGAGAACAGAACCTGGGACGTGGGGGGGCGAGAGCCCTGGACACAGGAGCGGATGGTAATCAGCGTAGGCACAAGGCCGGGGGGGGGGAAACGCTTCCCTTCGTGTTCCATGGCATTGGTAACACGGTCGATAAGGCATAAATAAGTATCGGGGTCCCAAAGGTGGCAAGTTGTGAGCCAAGGGTTAAAAGGAAGGAAAAGGTCCCAATAAACTTGTAGTTGGCGAATTGAAACTTTGCACTTGTGGGTATCTAGAAGTCTGGCAAGAGCGCGGACTTGGGGCGCTTGGCGAGATGATAGCCTACCGCCCATTTTAGGCCTTGTGGAGCCGGGAAGGTTGGGGCCCTTACCTAGCGAGCGCGGCGATCGGGTAGCAGCAGCTACTGGGGGTTCTGAGCAGAACGGTGAGACGGACGCACCGAATTTTGGGGTAGGGTCTTACCCATTCACGGCGGGCAGGGCCCCAAGTTGGGCGTCAATTGTGGTTGTTCTGAACCACTTGTTGGCGGAAGGGGAACGCTGAGCGGCAATCAGCCTTCGGGGGCCCAGACGGCGTGGAGGGCACATGGAGGAAAGACCACCGCGGAGACGAGGTAAGTATGCAGGTCTAATTTATTAAGGGAAGTACAGATGCTTATATAGGGTTATGGGTGGGGAAGGAAGGCGGGGCTGGCTGTGATAGGCCAGGTGCAGTTTCCACGCCTTATAGGGTGTGGCTTTGGCGGTGCGGCTCTCCCTAGTTGTGCGGGAGGGGGAATGTGTGTGTGGGCAGGCTTCTTTTGGCTAACAGCAAGGCAGATGTTGGCTGCCTGGATGAGGCTGAGGGCAGTGTGCCCGTTCCATGGCTGAGGGCAGTACGCCCGTTCTAGCCACCCTACACCCGAGCGGTGGGCTGCACATATCTCCTACTGGGCGCGGCCTATGCCTGCTGGCCAGACTTCAGCCTTCCTTACTTCAACTCCTTTTTCTGAATGAGGGGGTGCTTAGATCTCATGGGGCAGGTGGATGGAACTGTCTTGTTTGCAGTTGTAGATACTTTCTGGTTTGGGGGATGAGCATTGTCCATCACCATCCTTTTGTAAATGGGTAAAGGCAGTTTATGGTGCCATTGAGTAGAGACAGGCAATACAGATATTTTACTCTTCTTGAAGGATTGAAACACAGATCAGAATAAATAATCCTCAGTTGAAGTTACATACTATTGAGTAAGCTCAAGTATATTAAAATATGGAGCAATAAGGAATAGTTTTGAAAGACTCTCATGGCCCTCCTAATAATGAATATGTAGGATATCAGTGGAGAGTTGTTTTATCCCTGGATCATCGTGATTTAATAAGGGATGCAGAAATTGGCATCTCATGGATCCTGAAGTTTTCAGAAACCTTGAATAGTGCTATGGTGGTGAATATTGAACCTGAATGAGTAGTGTGCATTGGGGTGGTGGGAAACTGAATCTCATTAGGGTAAGGAGTTGTGCTGGAGGAAATGCTTCATGGATTAGCTGAACACACAAATCTGACATTGAATGCCCACTCTTCTATTTACATTTTCAGGGCTTAATATGTGTCATTGGCCTTTCAGTTAACTACTCTTTTAGTATTGCTTATTTTACTTCCCATTTTGCAGTGTTACAATGAGAATTGCAGTATGTAATATATGTATAATATAAATGATAAAATAAATTTTAAATAAAAGAAAGGTAGTGTTAATATAAATCACTTAGTTGATTATTTAATCTAGGTTACTGAACAAACACAATGAACCAGAAAGCATCTAAGAAAATATTAAAATTGGCAAAGACATGTTGAATAATAAAATGTCAAAATTAAATGGGTATATATTAACAGTTGCTTAGAAGTTTATAGATATAACCTATGAAAATGTGATTATAAGAGAGAGGAATCATTAAAGATCAATTTAAAATGAAATCAATATCAAAAGTCATACTGTGTAAAATGTAGATTAAAATAATTTTCTGACTGGTGGTCAGGGAATGGATTATAAATGATTATTAAAATTTTTATATACTCTGAATAAATAGTACCCTCCTTTCTCTTCTCAGATTCAGTTTGGTCATCACATAACAATAAAAATAAACATCCATGGAATATTACTAATGAGACAGGGATGCATAGAAATTACCCATATTAAATGTTTTAATCTTCCAGGCAAATCTTTATCTTTAAATACATCCACTGAATAGTTAGTGATATCAACAAATGCAAACATAGGCATAAACTCTTAGAGATTATAAATCACTGCAACCACTACCCTGGAAATGTTTCACAAGCAGAGAGATAAAAAACATGGGCAAACATTATATTATATACTACTGTCCAAAACAAACTATAGAGAATAAAATTGATTATTGTGAGACAATAAATGTACTTAGGCTAATTTCTTCTGCATGTTGAATTTCCATATTTTTAGGGATTATTTGTCTGTCTTTCCTGACCAAGGCAAAATTTTCTAAGATGTCCAACTCTACCACAGTGACTGAATTTCTGCTTAAAGACTTTATGATGCATGGGAGCTCAGAGTCTTGCACACCCTGATATTCCTACTAATGTACTTGGCAACTCTGACAGGGAATCTTCTCATTGTCACAGTAACCACCTGTGGCTGGAACATTCACATTGCCATGAATTACTTTCTTAGGAGTCAGCTCTCAGATATGCACTATATTTCTGTTACAATAAACAAGGCATGTGTCATCTTTCTCTGTGACCACAGGATGATCTCCATGGCCAGCTCAGATCTTCCTTGTGATTGCATTTGCTACAGTAGCACTGCTGTTCCTCACTGTCATGGCCCATGTCTGCTATGTGGCCATCTGCCAGCCCCTCCTCTACCCTGCAACCATGAATCCTCAGGTCTGTGTCCAGATGACTCTGGCCTCTGTACTCAGTGCTCTTGCCTACTCAGGATTCCACACTGGCAATACATTCTGGCTGATCATCTGTCAGTCCAATGTGGTCCATCAGTTCTTCTGTGACATCTCCTCTCTACTGAAGCGCTCCTGCTCAGAAACCTTATACAATCAAATTTTAATATTTATCTCTACAGTGGTGATTGCTGGTGGTTGTTTTGCCATTATCACCATGTCTTATGTTCACATATTTTCTACTGTGCTTAAGTTTCCAAACAGAGGAAAGTAAGGAAACGCTTTTTCCACCTGTGTCCCTCATATCCTCGTGGTGACTGTCTTTGTCAGTTCAGCCTTTGCCATGTATGTGAAGCCAAATTATAACTCTTCCACAATTCAAGACATGATCATATATCTATGTTCTATTCTATAGTCTTCCCTTTCTTGAATTCTATTATCTATAGCCATAGAAACAATCAGATAAAGGAGGCTGCAAAGAGAGTTATGAGGGAAAACTTATTCAGAAAAAAGATAGGATACTTAATTGAAGCCATTCCCATTTTGATTACATGATTTAACATATGATTCAAAATTAACTTTCTTTCCGATTTCCAAATTTGTTGACGTGATTGGTCTCTGAAAACTGAATGCAAAAAATAATGTGAAAATGCTACGGTTAGTGTAAGAGATCAATGATAATTTACCTTTTTAAATTAATGTGGCAGTATAAATTTTAAATAAAAATTATTTGTACTCAATGGCAATATTAGTATTTGTAAAGTGAATATCATTGCAATGTTGAGAAAGTTTCAG
Source organism: Tolypeutes matacus (assembly GCA_026826555.1). Taxonomy (NCBI): domain Eukaryota; kingdom Metazoa; phylum Chordata; class Mammalia; order Cingulata; family Chlamyphoridae; genus Tolypeutes; species Tolypeutes matacus. Next base: position 747,454 of record JAKSZT010000663.1, read on the forward strand.
GTTAAGATATCATATGTGCAAGCATTAAACTATATTTCAAGGAAAATAGTTTTTAACACATATATTGCTTCTGATGTTTCCTTTCAAAATGTTTACATGATAAAATAATGAAATGATGTATTAACTAGACTTTCTTATAGGTGCTTCATATATTATGGTCCATATCCCTATATTAACCATTTTATTAGCCAAAGGAATCTCTAGTAGTTTACAAAATGGCTTGCCATATTGAATAATTTCCCAAACACTTGCCATCTTGCGAAGATACTCATTGAAGTCTTACAGTTTCAGTTTCTAGATATGTACATTGGGTAAATGAATGTCACTAATCACAACCAACACCTTCACTTCCATTATTTCTAAGACTTGTATTTTCACACTGTGCTTATGTGATAGTTAAATGATCAAATATATTACTTTGCAAACTATTATTCTGTCTTAAAATGTATTTTATATTACATAGAATTTTCAGTAAAAACAATATGTTCTCTCACAAACACTATGCATTTATACATTATTAGGGTTGTGTTGTAAAAAAACATTATGTAGCAAGTGATAGGTAAATAATATTATTTTATAAAATGACAGCACAGTACATTTAAACAGAGGTTCTTAAATTTTATTCTTCACACATCAATTGATGACTCATTGTGTGCAATCCAATTTAGAGACCAAATCCTTAATAAAAATAGTCAAATTTAAGATGACACATTATAAACCTCATTTCTAAATATTTATTCCAATAAATTCCATAGCAATTTTATAGGCATAATAAGATAAAATCACAATCTATAGAGCAAAATTAAGTGTGCTAAAAGAAAAAATGGAGAAACACTAACATAATTAAATAGATTTAGGTATATCTCTGTGGCAGTTAAATTCACATGTGAACTTGGCTGGATTATAGTGACCATTTGTTTGGTCATGCAAGCACTGCATGATTTTTATTGTGAGGATATTTTTGGGATTTAAATAATCAATAAGTTTATTGTATTTATGGCCAATTACATCTATAATCAATTGAGGTAATTGCCTTCAACAATGAGAGAAGTCTTATCCAATCAGTTGAAGGCCTTAAAAGGAGAAGTGATGATTTCAGCAGTGAGAAGGGAGAATTTCCATCACTACAGCAGTCAGTCCTAGGGAATTCATGGAAACCTTCACTGGAGCTCCAAACATGTGGCCTGCCTGAATTATCCCTGTGAATGTTTTGCTCTGAAGTCTACTTTATCTGATAATAATTTAAACATTCCAGCTTCCTTTCAGTTAGTATTAGCATTATATATCTGTATTTCTTTATTTCACCTATGTTTATATTTAAAATTCATTTTTGATGACTACAAAGAGTTATGTTTGATTTTGAATTCTGTGAGAGAATCTCTTCCTTTGGATTTTCTTTCACTATTTACCTTATTTATAATTACTGGCATGTTTAGGTTTAATTAAATTATATTGCAATTTTTTTTCTTTTTTAACTATTTGTGCCTCATTTATTTTTACTAAATTTTTTGGCTTCCATTTGGATTACATAAGTATATTTTATCCTTTCCATTAACATGTTAGTTGTAATTCTTTGTTTTCGGATATTGGTTTTTGCTTTAGAGTACATTGCATGCATGTGCAGCTCGTTGTAGTCTACCTTCATTTGATTTTACAGCACATCATAATGAATATAAGAATGTTACAATAATTTATTTCCAGTTATCCACTCATTGCCTTTGGACTATTTTGTCATATAGTTGACTTATAGATATGTTATAAAACTCACAATACATTGTTACTATTTTGGTTTAACGTCAATTATCTCTTTCACAATTCTTAATAATAAAAATACTCATGCATTTAGCCATACATATGACTTTTCCGATGCTCATAATTCTTCTGTGCATGTCCATATTTTCAACTTACATCATTTATACTTATTCCCAAAGGGATGTTCTTTCACACTTTTGAAATGTGAGTTTTCTGGTAATGAATTCTTCCATTTTGAATGTCTGTAAATGTCTATTTTATCTTTACTTTTAAGAATTATTTTTATTGAATATCTAATTTTATGTTGACTTTTTTTTTTCTTTTGATAATTTAAAGTTCTTGCTGCACTTTTCTCTCCCTTACATTGTTTCCAGGGAGAAATCTGCTATCATTCTTATCTTTGTTCCTCTATATGTAATGTTTATCCACTTCAACTCTTTTTATGATTTTCTCATTATCACTTGATTGTCAGCATTTTTTAATGTGCTTTGGTGAGTTTTCTTCATGAACTTTATGCTTGAGGTTTGTGGAACTCTTTGTATATGTTACATTAGAGGTTTTTTTTTTTTTTTCCATAAAACTTTGAAAAGATTCAGGCATCATAACTTCAATTATGTTTATTCCTCCTAAAATCCTTCCTGTTTCAGATTGACCAATTACATATTGGCTTTCAGTTGAAGATTTCCCCAACTTATTGATCTATTTTTATACTTGAAATTCCTTTTATTTTCTAATTTTATTTTCTATTGTTATATCTTCAAGTTCACTAATTTATTCCAAAATATCTATCTCATCATTAATAACAATCTATATAATTTTCAATTCACATAATTTTAACTTTTATGTCTAAGGGTTACACATGAATTTTTATAGCCTCCCTATCTCTACTTGACTTTTTAAAACATATGACAAATATTTATAATAACTCTATTGATTTACTTTCCTCCTAATTTAGCATTTGCCTCAGTTTGTGATCAGATTTAATTGTTTTTTGATATCTCCTTCACATCTATTGGAATTTCGCTCTTTGTGGGTTGCCTAGTAATCGTTTGGATGCTAGATATTGTGAATTTTACTTTTTTGTGTCTGGTATTTTTTATTCCTATAAATATACTTAATATTTGTTCAACTCTGCAATTCAGTTTTGTGGAAACTCTTTGATATTTTTACTTCTTTTATATTTGAGTAAAATAATAAATTACATCATTATTTATTCCAAGGTTAATTTTTCCCAACTACTAGGGTGAGACCCTTGTGATCACCCAGTGTTTCTCAATTATGAGATGTTCCTTTTGACTGCTGAGAATATACACAATCTTCCTGGCCAATGTTTAGCAACTGGCATTTTCCTTCAGTTGGGCAGTTTCCTCATGTGTGTGTGCAAAACAGTATCTGCTGAAAACTTAAGAGACCTTTGTAGATCTCCAGGTTTATTTTTCTGTGCAGCTAACTCCTCTCTTGTACTCTACACTGTAAACTCTTGCCACTTTTCCCTGCCTACAATATCAGCTTCATCTCAATTCCTATAGCTCCTCAATTCCAACTGTGATTCCATTTCCTGTACTGCAATCTGCAGATTTTCTCAAATCAGTGACCTGGTGTAACTTCATTTATTTTCTGTCTCTCAGAGTTGTCTTACTTTCATTGCCTGATATGTCTTGCAAGATGCCGAATGCAAACATGAATAAATATAAATATACTTAAAAATAAATATATACACAAATTTAATATATAAAGACTGATTTACTTTGTATGATTAGGCATCTCCCTCCCACATGGGAGGTCTGAGGTTCAGTTTCCAGTGCCTCCTAAAGGAAGATAAGCACACAATGAACAGACACAGCAAATGCAAACAATGATGGGGTGGGAAGAAATAAATAAATAAAATAAATCTTTTTTTTAAAAAAGAACCACAATGTAAACAGTTTAGACTCACCTTAATAGATCTTTGAAAATATGTACAAATGAATTCTTACCCCTAGGACTTGGAGTTTAGACTTGGACATGCCTTTACAAGGCCCATGAGTCATCTTACCCACCACTAAAAGGGAAATATATGCCCCACCACTAAATGGGAATTTATGCCACTTTCCCCTATTTTCAAACTTCTTAAATTCAAACTTTACATAAGCAATGATAAGTGGGAAACATCCCACAGGATATGATTTAAAATCTCCCAAGTGAGGTACATAATACCATTAACAAAAATTTCTTCCCCCCTCCCCCCAAAAAATACATGAAATTGGACTGGGCTGGTTTGAAACAACAAATTACATTACTGAGAAATGAAAAAAAAAACTGGAATATAAGCCTTATGAATTATATAAATAAAGTTCTTGAACTTGATAACTGGACTTAATGTGGTTACATAAGTGAATAACCTTGTTCTATGTAAATATTCAGGGAGGAAGTGGTAGGTTGGATTATCACTCTCCCACAAAAGAAAAACATGTTCTTTATCTTAATCTATTCCTGTAGGTGTAAACTCATTGTAAATAGGACCTTCAGAAGATATTCAAACAAATTCTCTCATTTGCTTTAGCTACTATTGAAAGGCTAATAGTTTCCTGTTTTCAACGTCACCAATACACTGTATATTTGTGTGATGGATGACCAAGGGTTGACATAAACTGTACCTGATTTAATCAGCATGACTTCAGTAAAAAGTAGTAAATAAAGCATCTGAATAACAAATTTCTAGTGTAAGTAATGGTTCTAGATGTAACTTGAATGAAAGCATCATATACACAAGAGATACCGAAATTCTATCACATTTAAAAAAAATAAAAATACATTTATTGTAGAGAAAAGCCAACAGTAATTAATTATGATTGTGAAAATCCTTAACTTCATTTACAAAGCAATTACTAACAACTTACAAAAATCATTAAAAGGAAAGTATTTTGAAAGCAAATAAAAATTAACCAGTTAATAACAGTAAAAGCAAATTAATGGATATTAGGCCTCCTCATAATTCTGATCTTTACAGAAATATTTGGAAAAAAAGCATTCATAGCATGTTTTTATATGTTAAGTTTGTATTTACTTTGTTATTTATTTACTTAGAGGGCATGGGTAGTTAAGTATAATATCCTGTGTGGCAATGCTTAATTTTATGATGATAAATTATATGCAGAATATATATTTTCTCAAATTGAGGAGAAAAAATCATTGCATTTGTGTAAAGTAAAATAAGCTATTGCTCTTCATTACAGATGCAAAGACGTAAAAAGAGTATGAAGAAAAAATAAAATGTTTGTCAAAATAAAACATCCCCACTATTGCTTTCTTCCTAACCTAAATTTAAAAAGAATAAATTTGGATACTAGTTTGACAGAAACATTTCTTTTTTACATGGTATTAATTATAGAAATATTTATACTAAAGTATGTTTTAAAAAAACCTAATTTTAATTATATAATAGATAATATTAACTCTTTCTCTAACAGTTCATCTTATATTCAGATTTGACCTTGACTTTAGCCAAATACTGATTTAGCCATTGGACGCATCCATGAATTTTTTATAAAAGATAATAAAATATTCATCTTTTGAAATTTTCACATCTTTCCATACTGTAAAATTTTATTTTAAATGATTGAGTTTTTAAAATTTTCTACCTTGAAATTCTTTATATTTTACTATGAATGCATTCTGTATTATAATTTTACTACATACAAAGGTGTTGGACTGTATTATAAATTAGTCAAATATGTTGAATAAAAATGAATTAAATAATGTTTTATATAGATATTTAGATACTATTCACAGCTAATGATTTTTTCATCTTTACCTGAATAACAAAATTAAAAATAATTTTTTTAAGTTAATGAAATATTAAATAGTACCTCAAACTGTTCTTGATTGAAATTTATTTTATCACAGTTACTTATGGTTATGTTGAATTCTGATTTTATTTTTTTTGAATTATTAAAGTGTTTTATGATTTTGTCTTTGTAAACTGGATCATAGGGAATTTCTTGTTAATTATAGGTGTTAATGCTTCCCCAATATTTGTTTAGAATTGTATAAAAAATATATTTTTCAATATGCAAGAAGTCTATATATTGTAATTGTTTTTTTCCCACTTTTTTATTTTTTAAAAGATACTTTGATTACATAAATGTTACAGAGAATATGTAGGGGATTCTCATATTCCTGACTCCCCCCACCTCTCACATTTTCCCACATTAACCACATCTTTCATCAATGTGGTACATTCATTGCAATTGATAAACACATTTCGGAACATAGCCAATAAACATGAATTATAGTTTATATTGTAGTTTACGTTCTCTCCCATTTGACTCTGTGGGTTATGGCTGGATATATAATGTCTTGTATCTCTCATTGTAATGTCATTCAGGATGATTCTCAAGTCCCGAGAATGACCCCCTATTACATTTGTTTTTCCATCTCCCTAGTCCCAGAACTTCCATGGGTCACTGCCTCCACAACAATGGTATTTCTTCCATTGCTAGAATCACAATAAGTGTATAGTAGAATACTAGTAAGTTTATTTTAATCCATAGATCATTTCCCAATCCTGAGGTTTATGGGATGGTGATGCCCACTCCACCATTAATTGAGGGGGGCTTCAATCCTATACATCCAATGGATGGGACTCTCTTGCTTGCAGTTGTAGACACTCTCATTTCCTTGGTATATTGTTTGTTCAACAAATTGTGCTGGGAAAACTGGATATCCATAGCCAAAAGAAGGAACGAGGGCCCCTAGCTCACACCTTATAAAAAATTAACTCAAAATGGAACAAAAATCTAAATATAAAAGCAAGAACCATAAAACTTCTAGAAGAAAATGTTGGAAAATATCTTAAAGACCTGGTGGTAGGTGGTGGATTATTAAAGGATATAAGAAGAGGACTGAGATGAACTACTGATGTCTAATGTATGTAGATGTTTTAATTAACTTTACTGTAAAAGTGTGGAAATGTATAGAGTTGATGGTAACACATTATAGTGAATAACAGCTGGTTTATAAATGGGAATGTGGCTGAAAAGGGTAGTCAAGGGGTGTAAATGCCAATTGACAGAAAGCTAGAGAATAATCTAGGGATTGAATAACACAGTTAAACCAGAGGTGGATGAGAATTGTGGTTGATGGTACAGATGCAAGAGTGTCCTTTTTGAGCCAGAGCAGATGTACATCACTATTGCAGGGTGGTGGGAATGTGGAGAAGCAAGGGAAAAATACAACTGAGATGACCTAGGGACTGTGGTTAGCAGCTATATTCATGCATCTATGCCAAAGCTGTACTGTGCTGATAATGGGGGAGTATGGAAAATGTTTGCCAGATGTACACTATGGACCTGGTAATAATCTGATGATATTATCTCATAATCTTTAACAAATGTTCCACCACGGTGTCGTGTGTTGATAGAGGGGTTTTGTGTGTGAATTCTGCACATGTGCATGCTTGTTTTGTAAGTTTACAACTTCTGTGATAAAAAAATATATTTAAAAATAATAATAAGGTATATTGAAGGAAAACACAGGAAATATAAGATAAAGACTATAGTTAGTAATAAGATTTTCAGGATATTCTTTCATAATTTTTACCAAATGTCTCACAATAATGTAAGGTGTTGTTGGTGGGTTGATATATGGGACCCATGTATGATGTTATGCATGTTTGCTTTTTAAGTTCACACCTTTTACTATACAATTATTGTTTATGTATGTTCATGTATAAAGGATATAAAAAATAACAATAATAATAATAGGGTGGTTGGGGGAAAAATACACCAAATGTAAATTTGGTTAGTAGTAATATTTTCAGAATGCTCTTTAATCATTAGTTAAAAATGATTCACAGCAATGCAAGGTAGGGTGAGGTATGAGAGCCCTGTATAATGTTATATATGGTTGTTTTGTAAATTCACTACTATTATTATACATTTATTGTTATGTATGTTTATGTTTGACTGATATACTTCAATAAAAGAAAAAAAAAAACTGATGCTGGGAGAATTAAACATCCAAATGCAAAAGAATGAAGGAGGACACCCATCAAATAGCATATACAAAAAATAACTCAAAATAGACCAAAGACATTTATATAAGAACAAGGCTTATAAAACACTTAGAAGATGATGTAGGGAAATATCTACAAATCTTGTGTTAGACAATGGTTTCTTTTCTTTTTTTTTTTTTTTACCAGGAGGTCCCAGGGATCGAACCCAGGTCCCTCCATATGGGAGACGGACGTCCAACCGTTTGAGCCACATCCGTCCCCAGACAATGGTTTCTTAAACTGTATACCCAAAGCACAAGGAATAAAATATAAGTAGGTAAGTGGGAATTTATCAAAATTAAAAACATTCATGCATTAAGGGACCTTATCACAAAAATGAAATAACTACAACTCAAGGGGAAAAATATTTGGAAAACAGTTATCTGATAAAGGTTTAAAACCCAGAATATATAAAGAAATTCTAAAACTCAACCACTAAAAGTCAAAGAACCCAATTTAAAAATGTGCAAAATACTTGAATAGATATTATTCCAAAGCAGTTATACGAATGGCTACAAAGCACATGGAAATATGCTCAATGTCCTAACTACTAGGAAAATTCAAATAAAAATTACAATGAGATATTGTTTCACTCCTACTAGAATGGATACTATTAAAAGAGAGAAACTTTAAGTGTTGGAGAGGATGTGGAGAAATAGGAACACTTATTCATTACTAGTGGAAATGTAAAATGGTGAAACAATTGTGGAAGACACTTTGGCAGACCTTCAGTTATCTAATTATAGAATTACCATGTGACCCAGCAATCCCTCTACTAGGTATATACCCCAAATAATTGAAAACAGGGTCTCAAACAGATATTTGCTCACTTATCTTCACCGTGACATTATTCACAATTGTCCAAAGATGGCAGCAACACACGCTCCCATCAACCAATGAATGGATTTTAAAAATGTGGTAAATGCATACAATGGAATATTATTAGGCTGTAAGAAGGAATGAAGTCCTGATTCATGTGTAGCATGGATTAACCTTGAAGACATTATTATTCTGAGTGATGTAGGCCAGATGCAAAAGGAAAAATATTTTATGATCTCACTGATATGATATATTAGAATTAGCAAACTCTTTGAGTTAGAATCTAGAACATAATCTGCCAGTGGCCATGTTGGGAGTGGATTATTGGAGTTAATATTTAATTTGTACAGAATTTCTATTTGGGCTAATTGTAAAGTTTTGGAAATGGATGGTGGTGAAACTAGCACAATATTATGAGTTAAATTAACAATACTGAATTATATATATGAATGTGTTTAAAAGATGAACTTTTAGGTGATATATGTTACTAAAATAAAAATTAAAAGTTAATAAATAAAACATGGAATTTAATAACATAATAAACCCTATTATAAACAATGGACTATAGTTCATAGAGCAAGAATAAAAATGTTCTTTCATTAATTATAACAAATGTTCCATACTAATGCAAGGTGTTAATAATAGGGTGGTGCATAGGAAATATATACCAAATATAAACTATGGACCTTAGTTAACAGTACAATTTTAATATTTTTGCATAAATTTTAGAAAAGGTCCCATACTAATGCAATTGTCAACCATAGGGGGTTTATGGGAACACTGTATGTTTTACATGATTTTTCTGTAATCATGTGACTTCTATAATTAAATTTTTAAAATAAGAATGATATATAATAAAATTTAACACTTAAAAATGAAGATTGAATAAAAATTTCTGCAGATTACAAAAGCTGATAGAATTCCCTTTTTACAGCTTATAATATAACCTTTATTAGAAGAGTTATATATAATTTAGCATCAAAATATTTATAAGAACAATGTAAAACCTGATAAGGAACCAAAATCAGACTAACTAAATGTGTAACAAGAAACTAGTCGCCTTTTTATAATCATTCAATTATCTACAATGTCTTTGTACAAATGGGGGAAATCCATGGTTTACAGGCATGTTATATTGAAAATAATTCGGCAATAGCAATTTCATGCAATTACCATTCTCAAGTAACTCAATCATTAAAACAGTAATTAAGATTTCACAAATTTAAATCATTTCACATAATTTAAAATTTATTGGGTATATACTGAAGTCTGAGTTTCAAAAGTGATTTTTCCCCCACAAAAATGCCAACACTTAAGGTAGAATATTCAGTTTGAATAACTTTGCCCTAAAAAGTTAAGACTTTTGATAATAATAATAGTCACATAATTTCTGTGCTATCTGGTCTGTTAATAATAATAATAACAAAAATAATAAATTTTGGCCAGAGGCCCTCTTTTACTGAGGACAAAATGCGGGTAGACCATTGTTTTGGGAAAAAACTCAGAATTGCTCAAACTTTAAACTCTGAATATCAGCAACTAATATGTCCTTGTTCAGCATAAAGGGCAGAGAAACTGGTCAGTGACCCAATGGACTAAAACCAGAACTCACAGTTTCTTGTTCAGGGGCAAGCAAACACCAAGGTAAGTGTTAACATTCCGTGGAGGTTGTGAACATTCTCAGGGAAACTGGCCACTTCCTTGGGATTTGGCTCGTGATTTGAACAGATAAGCAATACTCAATTTTGGTATAAAACGGGAAGGATGCATTTGGACCAGTTGAAGTCCCACCCCGGGGATGACGCTTTGCTCAGGGTAACCTAGGGAAGAACACTTCGCTTTTAAGTGTTGCTGTTTTAACCCTGAGAGTGGGAAGGACACTGGACACTTCACCCAGCTATTGTCCCTGAGGAAGGGCGCTGGCCGTTTCCTCCAGGTTTTGTTTCCAACCCGGACTCTGGTATCGGCTGCTGATTCGGGATTTCCCAGACTATGAGCCAGATGTTGGTGTTCCCAGGTTTGGTGAGTTTGTATATACGTGTATCATTACTTAATTTCTTATTAACTATTTGGTGTCTTGTAAATTTCCACAAACTGTTGGATCCCTGTTCGGTGTTTGCAGACCACACATCTTATTAATTACTAATAAGCAGCTATTTCTATGTACTATTTTGACTTAAATATGTATTAATTGTTTCCATCTCCTTTGCATTTTAATAAACTTTATAATATTAAGCCTCCATTATTGTTAACCTTTATTTAGCAGAACAACCATTGTTCTGGTTGACTGTGAAATAGGAGGAAACCTTTTTCTCTGTCTGGAATAAGGTGGGGCTGAGTGGCTTGGGGAGGGGAAAAGGGTCAGGGGAGGAGGCAGTAAAGTGGGTGAGGCATTGTGCAGTGTAGCTTCAGAGGAGCACCCGCATGCCGCCAGGTCCATTGCCCCTGCTCCCCCTACACCTATGTGAAAGAATTCATCACCATATCCACATTTAAAGAAATGTTGAAGTAGTCCTTCGTGGAGAAGCATGATGATATGTGCTGAAAATATTTAATTCCCCAAAGGAATGAAAGGAATAAGAAATGAAAAATTGATGGATAATAAGATTGTTCCATATTTTTAAATATTTGCAAATGTTGCACAGAAATAATAACTGTGGTTTATAACATACCTAATAGTTAGGTGGATACCAGATATATTATAATCCAAAGTATACTATTGGGTGATTCTTATGCTATAGCTAAAGTTATCTATACCAAATGAAGTTAATTTATGATGTGTTATATACGTATACTTATAGTAAAATGCAATCAACATTTGAAAAAGAATTATAGCTAGCAATCCAACAAAAGAGATATACGTAATAAAAAATGAAGGCCTAAAATCAAACAAAAAAACACATTATACTAAGTGAAGGAAACTAGACACAGAGTACTACATATTGTATGATTCCATTTAAATAAAATGTAATTATAAATCAATTTATAAGATGAAGTTAGATTAGTGGTTCTGTAGGGCTGGGGAAGGAATTCTACGGGGTGTGAAGTCTTTCTTTTTGGAGTAATGAAATTGTACTAAAATTTCTGAGGTGATGAATGTACAACATTTTGTTTATACTAAAACCATTGATTATACACTTTGTATAGACCATATGGTATGTGAATATATCTCAAAAAAACTGCTTAATAAACAAATAAATAATTGTGTAAGAATAGCCAGAAACAGCAGCTATGTAAAGCAGGGGAAACATAGATTGAGAGGTGAGGAATTTTCTTGTTTTTTTTTTAAATTATTATTATTAAAATAATGAAAATGCTTTAATAATGATTGTAGCAATGATGCACAACTATGTGATTATAACAATACCATTGATTATATGCTTTGAATGAATGGTATGCTTTACTAATATGTATCAATAAAATTGATTTTAAAAATAAAGGTCTAGCAGGGGAAACATGGAACAAGGAACAAGTGGGACCAAACAATTAGCAATATGATACAATTAAACCTAAACATATCGATAATTACAATTAATTAAATAGTCAAACACCAAAATTAAATGGGAGAGATTTTCTCATGAGATTGAATGCCAGACCCAAAGTTATCTTGCCTTCAAAAATGCACTTTAAACATAAACAAATATTTTAAATATATAAAAGATAAATAAAAATGTACATGTTAACACTAATATAAAGTAGATTTCAGAGCATATATTTATTTCAGAAATGAAGGTAATTCCAGAGTGATTAATGGATCTAACAAGATAACATAAAAATATGAAACACTTCTGCAGCAAATAACATAGGCTTAAAATATGTGAAGAAAACTGATAGAACTAAAAGGAGAAATAGACAACTGAATAATTATAATAAGGGATTTTGATCCCTCCCTCTTGCTATTAATTTCTGAGGTCAGAGATTATCTTCTGCATGGGATCAGTCTTTTGAAAAGTGTGAACTTATAGGCTAGTATATGGCCATTTGGAAATGTTCAAAGTGCTTTTGAAAATAATACATATTTTGAAATTTTGTGGTATAATGTTCTACAAATATCAACTGGGTCAACTTTGTTGCTTCATATATTGTCATGATATGTCTTTATGTGTATAAAATGTTCAAGTCATCTTATTTGATGAATAATTCAATTTGATATTTTAAATTGTAAAGCTAAAAGACAAATATATATATTTGCATTAGGGAATTGGCCTCCAAATTAGATTGTGCAAACCCAGGGAATAAATAGTTTAGGGTATAAATGATTTTTATGGAAAATGTATAAGAAATGGATTTAAATTTATTTCAGTGCAATTATTTTAAATCATATTAATGTTTACATATTACTAGCTATACAATGCATTAATACAATTATAAATATTCACAATATATAAATGCATAGTCATATATGTGGGGTATAGTACCATTTTACTGCAAATGATCTGCAATAAAAAAATTTCACACAAAATAATTTAAAACCATTATATTTCATTAATTAATCATATCATCAGACTGTAATAATAACAATCTTAGAATTAAGAGTAGTGTGAGTGCTGCTTTTAATTAGTGTAAGAGTGTTCCCAATTCACAGATCAAAAATTGAATACTGCGATATGAATTGTTGCTACATTTTGGATATATTGATTCAATATGGCTCTCTTAGCTTGCCAAAGAGCTGCCAAGGGAAAGTACAAAAAATGTGTGGGTTATTATGAATGGTCTTTATTTCGGGTAAAAGCTTACAGTTCCAAGGCCATGAAAAGTTCAACTCAAGGCACCATAAGTGGTGCTTTATCACCAAAGTCAGCTATTGTTGGCCCTGGAGTTGTTGGAACATGTGAAGCAAGATTACTGCTAATCTCTGAGGAGGTCTCTGCCTTCCCCTCCAGAATCTGCCATCTCTTGGATGATTGCTCAGAGAGTCTGATGCAGGTGCTTTTAGCCAGCACAAACAGAATAGTTGGACACCTTGGGCTTCATTTCCACATTCCAACAGGATAGGAGTGGAGCTGTGTTTCCTCAGCCTCTCTGAGAAACTGCAAGTGCTTTTGGCCCACACAAACTGTTTTTCTGAGCACCTGGTACTCTATCCCCACCCTCCTATAGGTTAGGAGGGGGATGATATTTCCTCAGTGTAGCCATTTGGCAATTTGATGTAATTATGAATTCCAAAAATATATTTGGATCATGCTTGTAAACTGATCTGTTAATCTGGGCATGATTAAGTTATGCTTAGGGCGTTGACTGGGCCAAGTCAGTACAGTAGGACATTGAGCCCCACCCATTGGTGGGTGGGGGAATTGAATATAAAATGCAAGGCAAAGGACAGAGGGAACAGTTTTTGCATTGCAGTTTTGATGTTGGAGAGAAGGCCCTAGAAGAGAAGTGAGCTGTTTGACTGATAGTCTACAGCTGACCTTGTGGAGGAAACAGAGGAGCTAAGCCTGGAGATAAATGCAGCCCCGGGAAGAGAGGAGCCCAAGAAACCTGAACCCTGGCAAACATCGGCAGCTGTTTTGTTCCAACATGTGGCAATGGACTTTGGTGAGAGAAGAAACTTACACTTTATGTACTGGTAACTGTGGACTTCTACCCCAAATAAATACCCTTTATAAAGACCAACCCATTTCTGGTATTTTGCATTAGCACCCCTTTGGTTGAATAATACACTAGCCTGCATGAACTGGACTCTTGGGCATGAGTAGCTCCATCTCCACCCTAATAGGACAAGAGGGGTGTGATGATCCCCAGGCTCTCTGGGCAACTGCAGGCAATTTCAGCATGCAGTGACTGAAATGTTGAGAGCCTATGGATCCACACTCACTCTAAAGTGTGATAGGTGGGGTCTGGTGTTTCCTCAGCTTCTCCAGAAAACTGCAGGCACATTTGACTTGCACAGACTGTACTGTTGGGTGCCTGTGTTTCCATCCCCCACCCCTTAATATGATAGAAGCAGACTTATCTTCCCTCAGCTCTGTGGACAACAGCCTATGCTTTTGGCACACAGATAGGTTTGTTGTGTACCTGTGATGCCATCCCTACCCCTTAAAAAGCAGGAGACAGTTCTACCTCAGCTTATCAGGACAACTGCAAGTACTTTTGGCCCACATGAATATGATTCTTGAGCAATCCCGAGGGTCCATCTCCATCCTTGGTAGGGGAGGAGGGTGGCCAGGACTATGTCAATCTACCTTGGCAGCTGTTTTCAGTATTGACCCCTACAACTTAGTTTCCTGCCCATACCTGCAGCTCCTTCCCTGCCCCAAGCAGGGGAGGAAGTGGCATGAAGCTTCACCAATCTCTCCGGGCAACTACAGATGACATTGACATGCATGACTTGTATTGCTACACAAGGCTGCACCTCTATCCCTCCCCCTGGCAGGGGAGAAGAGTGGGAGAAGATTCATTGGTTCCTGGGGTAATATAGGGAGCATCAGACTCCACAGATTACAACTGTGGAGTTGTACAACAGTACAACCAACTACATCCTCAGCTGCTACTACACAAACAGAAAGTGAGAAAAGAGCAAGAAAGTCCTAACTAAAAAGAGAAATTGCACCCAGAATAAGTACATCTAGTAAGCCAGATATCAACACACCAACAAAAAATTACAATTCATACCAAGAAACAGGAAGATATGGCCCAGTCAAAGGAAGAAGATAAGCATAAAGGAGTTGAGACAACTAATAGTGGATGTTCAAACAAATCTCCTTTTAAATTCAATGAGATAGCCCAAGAGATTAAGAATATTAAGAAAACACTGGACAAGCACAGAGAATTTGAAAGCATACATAGAAATATAGCCTGTCTTATTGTTAAGAAACACACAGTAAATGAAATAAAAAATACACTGGAGGCATATAACAGCAGATTTTGAGAGGAAAGAAGAAAGGATCAATGAGATTGAAAACATGGCCTCTGAATGCAAACATACAAAAGAACAGATGAAGAAAATAATGGAAAAAATTGAACAAGGTATCAGGGAACTTAATGGCAAAAAACATGCAAACATATTTGTCGTGGGTGTTCCAGAGAGGAAGAGAAAGGAATAGGGGCAGAAGGAATATTTGAAGAAACAATTATAGAGAATTTCCCAAGCCTATTGAAGGACATAGAAATGCATGTCCAAGAAGCACAATGTACTCCCATGCAAATAAATTTGAATAGACCTACAAAAGAACATAATATTCAGAAGGTCAAATGCCAAAGACAAAGAGAGAATTCCAAGAACAGCAAGAGAAAAGTAGTATATCACATATAAGGAATACCCAATAATATTAGTGCTGCTGTTTCATCAGAAACCATGAAGGCAAGAAGGGAGAATTATGATATCACTAAAATACCGCAAGAGAAAACTTGCCAGCCAAGAATCTTATATCGAACAACATTGTCTTTCAAAAATGAGGGTGAGTTTAGAATATTCACATATAAACAGGAACTGAGAAAGTTTGTAACCAAGAGTCTGTCTTAGCAGGAAATGCTAAAAGGAGTGCTACAATCTGAAAAGAAAAAGAAAAAACAAAAACAAACAAACAAACAAAAAAACAGGAGAGAAAAGCTTAGAAGAAAGTCTATAAATGAAGATTATATCAATAAAAGTGACTAAGAGTGTAAAAAGAATGGTGAAAACAGAATATGACAGATAAAACCCAAAGGAAGAGAATGGCCTCTTCAACAAGTGGTACTTGGAGAACTGGATATCCATATCCAAAAGAATGAGAAAGTAACACCATCTCACTCCTTATACAAAAATCAACTCCATGTGCATCAAAAATCTAAATATAAGAGCCAAGACCATAAAGACCTTGGAAGATAATGTAGGAAACATCTACAAGATCTTGTAATAAGAAATGGTTTTATGAACTTCACACCCATAGTACAAGCAGCAAAAGAAAAAATAGATAAATGGGATCTCCTCAAAATTAAAAACTTCTGCACCTCAAAGGACATTATCCGGAAAGTAAAAAGCAGCCTGCCCAATGGGAGAAAATATTTGTCAACCATATATCTGATAGGAGCCTAATATCCAGCATATATAAAGAAATCCTATACATTGAAAATACAACAAACAACCCATTTAAAAAATGGTAAAGTGACCTGAAAAGACACTTCTCCAAGGAAGAAATACAAGTGTCTAAAAAGCACATGAAAAGATGCTTGACATCACTAGCTATTAGGGAAATGCAAATCAAAAATAAAATGAGATACCATCTTACACCCATTACAATGGTGGTTATTGAAAAAAAAACAGCAGACTATAAGTGTTGGAGAGGATGTGGAGGAATGGGAACCCTCATCCACTGCTGGTGGGATTGTAGAATGGTCCAGTCACTATAGAGAATAGTTTGACAGTTCCTCAAAAATCTAACTATAGATCTTCCATATGGTCCACTGCTGGGTATATACCTTGAAGAATTGAAAGCAAAGACACAAACAGATATATGCATACCGATGTTCATAGTGGCATTGTTTACTATTGCCAAAAGCTGGAATCAACCCAGGTGCCTATCAACAGATGAATGGATAAACTAAATGGGGTACCTATATACAATAGACTATTACTCAGCCATAAGAAGGAATAAAGTGCTAACACATGGGATAACGTGGATGAATCTTGAAGACCTTCTGTTGAGTGAAGCAAGCCAGGAAAAAAGGATGAACAGTTCATGACCTCACTGATATGAATTAAGGAAATTTAGCAGTCTCTGAGAGCTATTGTCTGTAAGATAGGTTTATAATAAGTAGAAAGAGAAAAGAAGGTTGTGAGCCATCAGCCATATGGACATAATCTATGGCAAAGTGGTAGAGTGTAGTTGCATATTGAAGGGATAAGACAGGAGGGTAGTGATATTATTGGGTTGGGTGGTGCAGGGATGACAGGTGGGTATATTGGGAAGGGTAGGTTAGAAGGTCTAGGATACTGGGGGCAGTGTTGGGAGAGGGACCAGGTGAACATTGGGGATTTGGGGGTATGAGGTTGAAAGTAAAGAGGTGGGAATGCTCTTATGACAATATGACAAGGAAGGGTCATTGGTTTAGGGTGATGGCTTGGGGGCAATCGGGACAGGGTGCACCTGGAGCAGACTTGTAGGGACTGTGTGAGTATTCATTCTGTCATAATTTGTTGTACCAGTGGGTGGATACCCACATGATGAGTGGGAAAGAGTTGGACTCCCATCTTTGGGAGGACCGATTTGTTCAGAAATAGACAGGTGGGAGTCTCTCAGGAAAAAGGGTGGTTCCTAATAGGGGAGGACAAACCAGTGTGTCAAACTCTCTTGTTGCATTTAACTATGAATCTTGTCCAGTACAGACTGGACACCAGATATTGCAGTGATGAAAGGCAAAAGGTCAAAAAAAATTTTTTTATATTTTTCATTTTTTCAATATCCCAATCTTTTAATTATACTTTTAGTTATTAAAAAAAATTTATATATTTTATCTCTTACATTAAGACTTATCATTATTATTTCATTTTCCTATTAATTGTTTTCAGCTATTGTAATGACTTCATCTTTGAAGAAGTTTTGGATCACAGAAGGGTTGAAGCTGGCATAGGGGAGGATCATTGGTGTGGGAGGTGTCAGGAATGGGGGATACATGGGAGGAAGTTCAACTTAGCATAAATATAAGGTATATTAAAATGTTCAAGGAGAGAGCGGCCAAGATGGCGTTAGTGTAGGAGGGCACACACTGCAAGCTCCCAGAGCAAGGTGGATTGTGGACAGGGTCCTGCCCGGAGATCTGTGCTGTGCATGCATGGAATGAGAAGCTTGGGACATCTATCTGTGTGGATCAATAGCGTGGACCAAACGGTAGAGATTTGTGAGTTTTAAGCCTGCTGGTGGTGGTTGGCATGAACGGCTGAGCCCCATGGTTACGGAGAAAAAAAAAAGGCCAGTTGGAGCTGCAAGCAGGGCTCGGCAACCAGGAGTCAGGGCCTAGTGGGAGGGGGCACACTCTGAGAGGGGGTTCTGGTAAAAGGGTGAGAGAGTTTTATTTTCTGGGGATTTGGCTGCCTGGAGCCCCTTGGAACTTGGGTGGACAGAACAGCAGGAGCGAATTGGCACCCAGTGGATGGGAGGGGTGATTCTGTTTAGGGAGGGAGTTGATTTGCCTAGATGCCCAGAGATAAGCCCTGGGCCACCACGGATCCAGGAATAGGGGACACTCTCCAAAAGAGGGAGGGTTCTGTTGGAGGACAGGGAAGGGAATATATATATATATATATTGCCATAGATCTGGCTGCCTGGACAGCCCCATAGCTTTGGGGAGCAGATAAGCCGACCTGAAGCAGCATCAGGCTGAGAGGAGAGGCAAATCTGCAGAGTCAAACTGATTTACATAGCAACACAGTGACGCTGGTGCTTGGCTCCATAAGAGGTGAAGTCGGCCGTCTTTAGCACTCTGCACTGACTGACATCAGAGCTACACCTACCCTGGGGAGTCCAGGAAGTGGGATGTGCTTGATTAATTTCCACGGGTTCCTCTCCATAAGGGGGTTGGTTTAGAGGAGGAATTATTTTGGGTCCTGTATTTTGCCAAAAAAAAAAAAAAAGTGAGAAGGTCACTTCAATAAATGGAAAATAAATTCTTTTTAATTTAGTTTAATAGCTAAAAGCTGTTTCAAGACCTGCATATAGAAACCTGTGGGGAAATTGATTGATAAACACAAATAGGCAGGGAGGATCCACGTGGACCCTAGGGGAATCATTGACCCTCCTCAGCTCTGTTTGACTGCTTGCCTGTGTAGTTCTTTGGTTTTTCTCTGATTATTTCTGGTCTCTTGCTTTTCTTTCCTATTTTCTCCCCCCTTTCTTTTTTCATTCATTATTTAAAAATTAGGTGCTGCTAGCTTGTCGTTTCTTTGCTGTGCTGCTTCTTCAGTAATTTCCCACTTGCTGTCTATATTGATTTTGTACTCCAAACGATCACTTATTCTTCCTTCATCTTTCTGCCTTCTACTTTCTGTTGTGGCTCTTAGATACAACATTTTTTCATAGGCCCACAACTTAAGGGTGTCAATTTCTATTCCGTCTATTTTGTTTGCATCATTTTTTAATTAGTATTAACTTTTTACCTTCAACCCTTTCTCTACTATTTCTCTCCCTCCTCATAATTCTAGCCTTCTAAATCACTATATATATATAATCCTTCATTTGTTTCCCCAGTCCATTGTAGGAACTCCACTTTTTTCCCTATTATTCTACATTGCCTACACAAGTTAAATATTCATCTCATTAAATCTCATTTTGCCCCTCTTCTATCTTTAATCAATATTACTATTATCCTTCTGCCTTCCTTACATCTTTTGATTCCTCTGGCCCTAATCTTTTGCATTCAAGGGAACATAGAAAGAAGCAAGAAAATAAAATAAGAAGAAAAAGTGCCAAAGGGAAAACTTAACTCACATGCAGAACCAACAGCTAAATAAAAGTCTAGAGCATAGAGAAAAGCTAATCAACTGAACAAACCCATCAAGATAATATGATGACCACAGGGCAACAAAAAAATACAAATGACTCTGAGAAACAGGAAAACATGGACCAGCCCAATGAACAAATTAAAAACCAGGAAGTGATGCAGAACATCAAACAACTAATCAAAGCTATCCAAACAAATATCTTGGACCAACTTAAAGAAGTGAAGGAAGAGAGAACATACTGAAGAAATTGCAAACATGCCTAAAAACATAATGGATATGATGGTGAAAAATGGAACAATCCAAGAAATCAAAAAGACGCTGTATTCACATACGAGCAGATTTGAACAGGCAGAGTAAAGAATTAGTGATATGGAAGAAAATACAGCTGAAATCAAAGAGAAAGTAGAATAGATAGAGAAAAAGATAGAAAAAATCCAGCATGGATTCAGGGAATTAACTGATAACACAAAATGCACAAACATATGCATTATGGGCATCCCAGAAGGAGAAGAGAAGGGAAAGGGAACAGAAGCAATGTTGAAGGAAATAATGGCTGAAAACTTCCCAACCCTATTGAAAGAAATGGATGTACAGATCCAGGAAGCACAGCGCACCCCAAATAGTATAAATCCCAACAGGCCAATTCTAAGACATATAATTGTCAAAATGTCCAGTGCTCAAAACAAAGAGAAAATATTCAAGGCAGCAAGAGAAAAGAGAACCATCACATACAATGGAAGCACAATAAGATTAAGTGCTGATTTCTAAGCTGAAACCATGGAGGCAAGAAGACAGTGGTATGACATAGTCAAAATACTAAAAGAAAAAAAATTCCAGCCACGAATTCCCTATCCAGCAAAATTGGCATTCAAAAATGATGGAGAGTTCAAAATATTCACAGATAAACAGAAATTAAGAGAGTATGTCAATAAGAAACCACAACTTCAAAAAATACTAAAGGAATCTCTACAAGTTGAAAGGAAAAAACAAGTGAGAGAGAGTTGGAGGAGAGTTTAAAACAACTGAAAAGACAAAAAGAGAAACAAAACAACATACATACATTAACCCAAAGAAAAAATGGCTGAAGTAAGAAATCCGATATGAGTAATAACACTGAATGGTAATGGATTAAATTCACCAATCAAGAGACACAGATTGGCAGAATGGATAAGAAAATATGATCCATCTATATGCTGTCTACAAGAAACCACCTTTGACCCTGGGATTCAAGGAGGCTACAAGTGAATGACTGGAAAATCATTTTACAAGCTAACAATAGGCAAAAAAGGGCAGGAGTAGCAATTCTAATATCAGACAAAATAGACTTTAAATGCAAAACTATTGTAAGGGACAAAGAAGGACACTACATATTAGTAAAAGGAGTAATCTCTCAAGAAGATAGTATAATCATCAACATTTATGCACCTAATTGGGGTGCCTCAAAATACGTGCAACAAACTCTGGAAAAACTAATTGGAGAAATAAATGCCTATACAATTATAGCAGGAGACTTCAACACACCACTATCATCATTAGACAGAACATCTAGATGGAGAATCAATAAAGAAACAAAGGCACTCAACAACACATTAGAAGACCTGGACTTAATAGACATATACAGAATACTACACCCAAATACAGCAGGATTTACATTCTTTTCGAGTGCACATGGAACATACTCCAAAATAGACCACATGATAGGCCACAACACAACTTTCAATGAATTCAGAAAGATTGAGATTATACAAAGTAAATTCTCTGACCACAACGGAATGAAATTGGAAATCAGTAAGGGCCAGAGGAACAGGGTAGGCACAAAGATATGGAAGTTAAACAACACACTCTTAGACAAACAGTGGGTCAAAGAGGAAATCTCAAAAGAAATCAGTAACTACCTTGAAACTAATGGAAACAACAATACAACATATCAAAACCTATGGGATGCAGCGAAAGCAGTCTTGAGAGGGAAGTTCATAGTCATAAATTCATATACTAAAAAAGAAGAAAGAGCTAGAATTGAAGACCTAACTGCACACTTGGAGGAATTGGAAAAACAACAACAAAGTAAACCTAAAGGAAGTAGAAAGAAGGAAATAACAAAGATTAGAGCAGAACTAAATGAAATAGAGAATAAGAAAGAACTGGAAACAATAAGCAAAACCAAAAGCTGGTTCTTCGAGAATATCAATAAAATTGACAAACCCTTAGCGAGACTAACAAAGAAAAAAAGAGAACACATGCAAATACATAAAATAAGGAATGAGCTTGGGGATAACACTACTGACCCCACAGAAATAAAGAGTATCATAAGAGGATTCTTTGAAAAATTATATGCCAACAAGAATGATAATTTAAGGAAATGGATAAATTTCTAGAAACCTTTGATGAAAGAAGAAATAGATGAACTCAAAAGTCCAATTATAAGTAAAGAGATAGACTCGGTCAGCACCTCTTAAAATATATGTGTATATATATATATATATATATATATATATATATATATATATATATATATATATATATATATAAATAACATTTTTGTAAGCAAATACACATATATGCATATATATTTATATATCATTTTACAAATGTTTGTATGTATTGTGAGAATTTTGATTTTTACCCATAATAAAAAAAATAAAAACAAAAAAACAAAAAAACAAAAAAACCACCTCCCAATTAAGAAGTGCCCAGGATCAGATGGCCTCAGAGCTGAATTCTACCAAACATTCTAGAAAGAGCTAACACCAATTCTACTTAAGCTCTTCCAAAAAATAGAAGTAGAAGGAATATTGCCTAATTCATTCTATGATGCCAACATTAAACTAATACCAAAACCATATAAAGATGCCACAAGAAAGGAAAATTACAGACCAATTTCTCCAATGAACCTAGATGCTAAAATCCTCAACAAAATACTTGCTAATCACATTCAACAACATATCAAAAGGATTACACAACATGACCAAGTGGGTTTCTTCCCGGGTATGCAAGGATGTTTCAATATAAGTTAATCAAACAATGTAATACACCACATAAACAAATTGAAAGGAAAAAACCACATGATTATATCTATAGATGCAGAAAAAGCGTTTGACAAAAATACAGCACTCTTTCCTCATAAAAACACTACAAAAGATAGGAATAGATGGAAACTTTCTGAATATGATAAAGGGTATAAATGAAAAACCCAAAGCTAACATCATTTTCAATGGTGAAATCCTAAAAGCCTTCCCTCTGAGATCAGAAACTAGACAAGGATGCCCACTATCTCCACTCCTATTTAACATTGTCTTAGAAGCACTTGAGCTAACGCTGAGACCAGAAAAGGACATAAAAGGCATCCTGATTGGAAAAGAAGTAAAAATTTCATTATTTGCAGATGACATGATCTTATACATAGAAAGCCCAGAGAAATCTATAGCAAGTCTTTTAGAACTTATAAAGGAGTTCAGTAATGTTGCAGGCTATGAGATAAATGATCAAAAATCAGTAGCATTTCTATAAACCAATAATGAGGAAACTGAGGAGGAAATTAAAGAAAAAAATACCATTTACAATAGTAGCTAAAAGAATCAAATACCTAGGAATAAATTTAACTAAAGATGTAAAGGACTTTTATACAGAAAACTACACAACACTGCTAAAGGATATCAAAGAAAACTTAAATAAATGGAAAAATATTCCCTGTTCATGGTAGGAAGACTAAACATCATCAAGATGTCTATCCTACCCAAACTAATCTACAGATTTAATGCAATCCCAATAAAAGTCAACACTGTACTTTTTTGGAAACTGGAAAAACTATGCACAAAATATATTTGGAGAGGCAAGAGGCCCCGAATTGCCAGAGATATATTGAAAATGAAGAATGAAGTTGGAGGTATCACACTACTAGACTTTAAACATACTACAAAGCTACAGTGATCAAAACTGCATGGTATTGGCACAAGGATAGACCTACTGACCAAAGGAACCTAATTGAGAGTTCTGATATAGATCCTTGCATATACACTTATCTGATATTTGACAAGGCCACGAAGCCCACTTAGTGGGATGAGAATGGCCGATTTAACAAGTGGTGCTTGGAGAACTGGATAACCATATCCAAAAGAATGAGAGAAGAATACCATCTCACACCTTATACAAAAATCAACTCAAGAGAGATCAAAGACCTAAATATAAGAGCCAAAACCATAAAGACCTTGGAAGATAATGTAGGGAAGCATCTACAGGACCTCGTAATAGGAAATGGTTTCATGAACTTCACAGCCAAAGCACGAGCAGCAAGAGAAAAAATAGGTAAATGGGATCTCATCAAAATTAAAAACATTTGCACCTCAAAGGATGTTAATAAGAAAATAAAAAGGCAGCCTACCCAATGGGAGAAAATATTTGGCAACCATATATCTGATAGGAGCCTAATATCCTGCATATATAAAGAATTACTATACATTGAAAATACAACAAACAACCCATTTAAAAAATGGGCAAGTGTCCTGAAAAGACATTTCTCCAAGGAAGAAATACAAATGGCTAAAAAGCACATGAAAAAATGCTCAACATCACTTGCTATCAGGGAAATGCAAATCAAAACTACAATGAGATACCATCTTGCACCCATCAGAATGGCAGCTATTAAAAAAACAGCAAACACTACATGTTGGAGAGGATGTGGAGAAATAGAAACCCTCATCCACTGCTGGTGGGACTGCGGTATGGTCCAGCCACTGTGGAGGACAGTTTGTCAGTTCCTCAGAAAACTAGCAATAGATCTTCCGTATGATCCAGCAATTCCACTGCTGGGTATATACCCAGAAGAACTGAAAGCAAAGACACAAACAGATATATATGCACAACAATGTCCATAGCGGCATTGTTCACCATTGCCAAAAGTTAGAATCAACCCCGGTGCCCATCAACAGATGATTGGATAAGCAAAATGTGGTACATACATACAATGGAATATTACTCAGCTGTAAGAAGGAATAAAGTGCTAACACATGGAATAATGTGGATGAATCTTGAAGACCTTATGTTGAGTAAAGCAAGCCAGGCACTGAAGGATGAACAGTATATGATCTCACTGATTTGAACTGAGGATAGTGAGCTGTCTGTGAGAACCATTGTCTGAAAGATAGGTTAACAAGGGAGAGAAAGAGAAGTGCAGGCTTTGAGCCATCACCCATATGGACATAATCTATGGTAAAGGGATAGAGTATAGTTGCATATTGAAGGATAGGACAGATGGGTAGTGATATTACTGGGTTTGGTAGTACAGCATTGACAGGTGGGTAGATTAGGAAGGGCAGGTTAAAATACACACGGCATGTAACTATGAATCTTGACATTCCATGAGTCAAGACAGGAGAGTGTCATATGCCCCAGGGGTTTGGGGAGGAAGGAACAGTTAAAATCTAATGGGGTTTTTAGTGGTCATAGGAAAGGTTTTCCATTATCTTACATTAATGGACACAGGACAGGGTAAATATCATCAAAACTTATTAAACTGTATTGTCTAAATTGTAAACTATGCTGTAAATCATTGACAATGTTTAGTTGCTATATTTTGCTATCTGCATAACAATTATAAAAATGCCAGCATCCAAAAAAAAAAGGGGGGGGGGTTAAATAGGGGGTGGGGAAGGGGGGGGGTTTGGTATCTGGGAGTCTCTGGTATTCAGTGTGTGATTTGCTGTGACCTAAAACTTCTTTGAAAATTAAATTAAAATTTGGGAGACACTGGGGATTGAGAGGGGGAGGGTGTCATGGCACAGCAGACATCCAATAACACAGTGATAAAAGGAAAAAAAGAATTTTTTTTAAAAAAAGGCATTTCTTTTGCTTTTTTCCCCCCTTTTTTTGAATGTCCCAATCCACTAATTATATTTTGTTTTGTTTTGTTTTTTGTTTGATTGTTTTTTTGTTTTTTTTTCCCTGAGTTTCCTTATGTTTGTCTCTTGCATGTAAGCTTATCATCATTGTTTCTTTTTCCTATTTAGTGTTTTGATTATTATATGGGCTACATGTTCATGGAAGATTTAGATCGCAGAAGGGTTAGAATGGGTACTGCAGAGGATTATTGGTGGGGGGTGTCTGGGAGGGATGATTCATGGGAGTAAGTTCATCTGAATATACATGAAAGATATACAAAATTATTCAAAATACCAAAAGATGGGGCATGGTCACGGTGGGTGGACAATCACTCAATAAATTAGGCAATCTGAATTCCTAGCCTGGAGAGCTCTGCCACATTCTCCAAGGGAGCAGCAACAGTCTGAGTGCAGGGACAGTGTCTGTCAAAAGAGGATGGCCCACTGATGAGTTCTTGTTATTGATGACTACCCTTATGAGTCTTTGTTCTTGTAAATGAAACTTAGCTACTGTTATGGGGTGCCTAAGGGTTGCCACCTGAGAGCCTCCTTGTTGCTCAAATGTGACCTTTTTCTAAGCCAAACTCAGCATATAAATGGATTACCTTCCCCCCATTGTGGGACATGACTCCTAGGGATGAGTCTCCTTGACAACAAGGGAGTAATAACAAGTGCCAACTGGCAACACAACTGGAAAAAGACCTTGAATAAAAGGGAGAGAAGGTAAAGACAAATGAGTTCAAGTGGCTAAGAGACTTCAAAGAGAGTCGGGAGGTCATCCCAGAGGTAACACTTACACACACCTCAGTAGGAGCTCATAGAACATCTAAGTGCCTATCACCCCACACAGAGGGGCTCCTGAGAGCTCTGGAGACACCCAGGTCCTATATAAGGGGGGATAGCCCCAGAGACTGAAGCCTTATCAGTGGGTTCTATTTTGGAATCTGTGCTCCTGAGAGTGACAGAATTAGACTCAAATAAGTCCTCCCTGCACATGGTCCATCAGTCCCTTCTATTCAAACCTATATGTGATGCTGGAGTTTTTAGGTATACTTCCAAAGACTGGAGCCTCCCGCCTACCTATGTGCCAGGTGTGCATGAAATCTAGGTGGAGCTGCAACTCCTACCCTGCAGCTCAATGGACTCATCCAATTCACCTGGTGAGGAGACAATGATGGGAAATGGCCATCCCAGGGAATGGAGAGGGCCTGCATGTGCAGGCAGGATCATCCTACCCACCATATCCATGGGATATAAGCTCTCTCTCACTTGGAGGTGCAGTGGATGTCACCATCCCAGTCCCCTCAGGATTGGAGGAAGATCTATGGACTAGAGTAGACTTAATGGTATTCTCTGTACACATATGGTGATTCTAGCAATGGAAGCAATTATAACAGTGTGGTGGAGCCGGTGGCCACTGGATACTTTCGAGGAAGGGAGGGGATGTGCAGTTGAAATACAGGGGCTTTTTCGGGACTTGGAAGTTGTCCTGATTTCCGTTGTGGCAACGGATGTAGGCCATTTTAAATCAGCACACACCATTCAGAACCTGTGTGGGAGAGAGTGAGGTCTACGATGTGAACTGTGGTCTATGGTTCATGGCAAGGCCCCAGGATGTGTAAGTCCATTGAAGGTGATGGGCCACGCTTGTGGGAGATGTTTGTGTGGGATAAGGTGGGAGGTGTGGGAAGTGGGGAACATGGGAATCTCTGTAGGTTCCATGTAATATTTAGGTAATCTAAGCACCTCTTAAAATATATAAATATATATATGAATAAAATTTTTGTAAGCAAATGCACATATATTTATATATATTTATATATCATTTTATAAATATTGGTTATGTATTGTGAAAATTTTGATTTTTACCCACAATAATAAATAAATTTTAAAAAATAAATAAATAAAAATAAATGTACTGTCTTCCACACACACACAAAAAAATGTTCGAATGTTCATGGGGCATTGTCACAGTGGGTGGAGAATCACTCAATAAATGAGAGAATACTGAATTCCCATCCTGGAGAGCTCTGCCACATTCTCTAAGGGAGCAGCAATAGTTCCCCAAGTGCAGGGGCAGTGACGGGCAAAGGAGGATGATCCAATGATGGGCCCTTGATATTGACGACTAGCCTTATGAGTCTTTGCTCTTGAAATTGAAACTTAGCCTACTGTTGTGGTGTGCCTAAGGGTTAACTCCTGAGAGCCTCCCTGTTGCTAACAGGTGGCCTCTCTCTAAGCCAAACTCAGCATATGAATGCATTACCTTCCTCCCAGCATGCGATATGACTTCTGGAGATGAGCCTCCCTGGAACCAAGGGATTGCTACCAAGCACCAACTGGCAATGTGACTAGAAAAAGACCTTGAGTAACAGGGGGAAAAGGTAAAGACAAATGAGTTTATATGGCTAAGAGACTTCAAAATGAGTCAGGAGTTCATCCCAGAGGTAATGCTTACACACATCTCAGTTGGATCTCATAGAAATTCCAAAGTGGATATCACCACAAATAGTGGGGCTCCTGAGTGCTCTGGAGACACCCAGGTCCTTTGTCTGGGAAGATAGCTCTGGAGTTTGATGCCTTGCAAGTAGGCCCTACTTTGGAGTTTGTGCTTGTGAGAGTGACAGAGTTGGACTCAACTATGCCTTTCCTGCATTTGGCTCAGCTTGCACCTTTGTATTGAAACGTATACTTGGTGTAGGAGTTTGTAGGTGTATGTCCAGAGACATGAGTTTTTTTGATGTCCATGTGCCAGCTGGCCCTGGAACCTTGGTGAAGCAGCAACTCCTACTCTACAGCTCATTGGACTCATCCAGGCCCACTGGTGGGGAGATGATGATGGACAGTGGCCATCCCAGGGAATGGAGAGCATCTGCAACTGCAGGCAGGATAATCCCTTCCATCTTCCTCGGGATATAAGCCCCCTCTCAATTGGAAGTGGAGTGGACATTACCATCCCAGACTTCTCAGGATGGAGGGAAAATGCTATAGACTAGATTGGACTTACTGGTATTCTACTATAGATATACTGTGATTCAAGCAATGGAAGAAATGACAACATTGAGGTGGAGCCAGTTGCTCCTGGAACCTCTGGGGGCCAGGAGATAGAAAAGCAGTTGTAATACAGGGTCTTTTTTCGGGACCTGGGAATTGTCCTGAATGACATTGCAATGACAGGCATAGGCCATTTTACATCACCATATTACATGCAGAACTGTGTGGGAGAGAGTATGGTCTACAATGTGAGCTATGGTCCATGCTTAATTGCAAAGCCCAGGATGTGTTTATCAATTGCAATTAAGGTGTGATAGTAATGAAGGATGTTTATATGGGTGGTTATGGTAGGTGTGGGAGGTAGGGCATATGGGAATCCCTATATATTTTGTTTAACATATATGTAATCTAAGTATCTTTTAAATATGTATATATTAAAAAGAAAAACAAATTAAGAAAAGCTAAAAAAAAAACACACAAATTCTTTCTACACAGTTATAAATAATACAATTTTGTTATTTAACCTTCTAAATTACATATATTTACCAAATCTATAAAAAAAAAAAGGAGTAACTGCATTTCTATCAGTTGAAATAAACACTAAAAGCAAAACTATTGGAGACAAGTAAGGGCATTATAAACTTAATAAAATGAACAATTTACTAAGAAGAAATAAAAATCATAAATTTGTATACACCTAACCAGGATGCCCCAAATTACATGAGACAAACACTGGCAAAACTGAAGGATAAAAAAAAAAAAAAAAAAAAAAAAAAAAAAAAAAAAAAAAAAACTGAAAGGAAAAAAAGATGTTTCTACAATAATAGATATGGACTTCAATACAACACTCTCAGCATTGTATAGAACATCTGGGCAGAGGATCGATAAAGAAACAGATATCTTGAATAATATGATAAATGGACTAAATCTAATAGACATATACAGGACATTGCACCCCAAAACAGTAGGATATACATCCTTCTCAAGTATTCATGGAACTTTTTCCAGGCTAAACCATATGGTGGGTCACAAAACATGTCTCAATAAGTTCAACAAGATAGAAATTATACAAAGCACTATTTCTGATCATAATGGAATAAAACTGGAAAACAACATGCATAAATGAGAGAAAATTCACAAATATATGGAAATTAAAACACACTCAAACAATCATTGGGTCAAAGAAGAAATTGTAAAATAAATCAATAAATATCTTGAGATAAAGAAAATGAGAACACAAAATATCAGAACCTATGGAATGCAGTGAAGGGAGTGTTGTGAAAGAAATTTATAGTCCTCAAAGGTTACATTTAAAAATAAGAAAGAGATAAAATCAGTGGCCTAACTACACAGCTGAAGAAACTGTAAAAAGGAACAGCAAACTATTTTCAAAGCAAGCAGAAGAATGGAAATAACAAAAATCACATCAGAAATAAATGAAATTGAGAACATAAAAACAATAGAGAGAATGAACAAAACCAAAAGTTCATTCTTTGAGAAGGTTAACAAAATTTACAATTAGCTAGACTGACAAAGAAAAAAACAGAAGATGCAAATAAATAAAATCAGAAATGAAAATGGGGACATTACAACTGACCCCACAGAAATAAAGAGATCATAAAATGATACTATGAATAACTCTTTGCCAAAAAATTAGACAACTTAGATGAAATGGAAAATTTCCTATGAATGTAAGAAACAGCCAACACTGACATTTGAAGGAATATATGACCTCAACAAAAGTAAAAGATTGAAAAAATCATCAAACATCTTCCCAAAATGAAAAGCTCAGTACCACATGGTTTCACAGGTGAGTTCTTCCAAGTATTCAAACAAGACTTACTGTGATTTTAGCAATGGATGGAATTATATCATTCCCACATATGAGGTACAGGGTTCAATCCCCTGACTGGTACCACCAAAAATAAGAAGAAAGATATTAAATTGATGTGGAGTCAGTGGCCACTGGAGGTGCTGAAATCAAGTAGAGGGAAAAAGAAGTGTAATGTGGCGGCATTTTCAGGACTTGGGATTGACCTGAATGACATTGCAATGACAGATACAGGTCATTATATATCCTGCCATAGCCTACAGAATTGAGTGGGAGAGAGTGTAAACTAAAATGTAACCTAAAATCCATGCTTAGTGGCA
Source organism: Tolypeutes matacus (assembly GCA_026826555.1). Taxonomy (NCBI): domain Eukaryota; kingdom Metazoa; phylum Chordata; class Mammalia; order Cingulata; family Chlamyphoridae; genus Tolypeutes; species Tolypeutes matacus. The sequence continues at coordinate 778,496 of JAKSZT010000663.1, forward strand.
ATTCTCCAAAATATGTTCATCAATTGCAATGAATGTACCACACTAATGAAAGAAGTTGTTAATGTGTGGAAAAGTGGGAGGTGTGGGGAGAGGGGCATATGGGAATCCCTGATATTTTTTTATGTAACATTTCATGTAATCTAAGTATCTTTTTAAAAAAATAAAAACTATGTTTAGAAAAAGATTTAATACCAATCTTACTCAAACATTTCCAAAAAATTAAACAGGAACTAATGCTATTAAACTCATTCTCTAAAGTCAATATTATCCTAATACCAAAGCCAGATAAAGGTATTACAAAAAAGAAAATTACAGATCCATTTCCCTAATGAGTATGGATGCAGAAATCTTCAAGAAAATTCTTGCTAATCAAATCTAACAACACATTAATAGAATGATTCATCATGATCAAGTAGGTATTATACCAGGCATGCAAGAGTGGTTCAACACAAAAAATCAATCAGCACAATATGTCAGATTAATAAATCAAAGAAGAAAAATCACATGATCCATCATTCAACAAATATTAGCAGAAATGAATATCAATATTCAAAGAAAGAATGAGTCCCAATAAGGTCAAGTGCCAATTTCTCATGATAAACCATGGAGGCAAGAAGTCAGTGGTATAAATATTTAATGTGCTGGGAAAAAAGATTTCCAACCAAGAATTTAATATCTCTAAAGACTTTCTTTCAAAAATTAGTGAAAGATTAGGACTTCCAATGACAAAAACTGAGGGATTTCATCACCACTAGACATGTCCTAAGAGGAATGATAAAGTGAGTTCATCAGACATTGTTTTAGTCAGCCAAAGGGGTGCTGACGCAAAATACCAGAAATCTGTTGGTCTTTATAAAGGGTATTTATTTGGGGTTATAAGTCCACAGTTACCAGGCCATAAAGCATAAGTTTCTTCCCTCACCAAAGTCCATTGCCACATGTTGGAGCAAGACAGCTGCCGACATTTGCCAGGGTTCAGGCTTCTTGGGTTCCTCTTTTCCAGGGGCTTGCCTATCTCTGGGCTTAGGCTTGCTTTGTGCCACAAGGCCAGCTGTAGACTATCTCTTCCCAGGGCCTTCTCTTCCCTGGACCTTCTGTCTTACCTCACGACCAAGCTCCTCTCTACCCTATTTCCCGGATCTCCAGTTCAAGACTCCACATCACAACTCCAACTCAAAAGTGCTCCAACACTGTTCTTTCCCATGCCTTTTATATTTAATTCCTGCCCTACCAAGGTGTGGGGCTAAATGCCCTACTGACTTGGCCCAGGTAATGCCCTAATCGTAACTTAATCATGCCCAAATTAGCAGACCAGTTTACAAGCATGATCCAATATCTATTTTTGAAATTCATAGTTACATCAAACTGCCAAACTGCTACAGACATAAAGGAAGAGAAACTAGAAAAGTGAATCAAAGTGGTATAAAGAAATAAAGACCCCCAATAGAGGTAACTATATTGTTAATTTTAAATGCCATTTCTATTGTACTATATTTTTTGGTATGTAACTCCACCTCTTAATTCTCAAAGGGGCTAAAATGCACATGCATAATAATTAATGATAAATATATAATTTTGGACATACAATGTACAAGATATTTTGTAAAAAGTACAAAAAATGGGGGGGATGTGGTTATGGGAACAATATATGTATAAGCTATTGAACTTAAGTTGGTGTCAAATCAAATAAGATTGTTATATATTTAGCATGTTGAATATTAACTACACTGTAACCATGATAAAATATCTGAAAAATATATTTAGAAAGAAATGAGAATAGACTCAAAATGCTAGAATATAATAAGTCAAATAAATATGAAGGAGAGTGGATGTGGCTCAACCAGTTGAGCACCTCCTTCCCACATGGGAGTTTCCAGATTCGGTCCCTGGTGCCTCCTAAAAACAAACAAGCAAACAAACAAACAAAAAACCAACTCAGGGAAGACAATATGGTTCAGTGTTTGAACACCAGCTTCCCACATATGAGGTCCAGGGTTCAATCTCTGGACTGGAACCACATAAAAGCAAAAAAATAAAATAAAATAAAAAAAGAAAGTAGTCAATAATAGAAGAATTGATGGTCAAAAATGTTATAAGATTTACAAGGAAATAATTTTTTTAAATGACAGAAGAAATCCCTGTATTATCAGTAGTTATTTTAAATGTAAACAGATTGATCTCTCCAGCTAAAATGCAGAGATTAACAGAATGGATAAAAAAGCATGCCCCAACTATACACTTTTTACAAGAGAAACACCATAAGTTCAAATATATAACTGGTTGAATGTGAAAAGACAGCCAAAAAATATATACCATGCAAGCAATAACCCAAAGACAGCTGGAGTAACTATACAAATATTAGATAAAATAGACTTTAAGTCAAAAACTGTTACAAGAAACAAAGATGGTTATTATATACTGATAAATTGGTCAATTCAAATAAATATTACAATTATAAACATATATGCACATAGTAACAGGGCCCCAAGATATATGAAGTGAATATTCACAGATTTGAAGGAAGGAATACACAGCTTTACAATTAATAGTAAAATACTTCAATACACTACTTTCAATAATGGATAGAGTATCTAGACAGAAGTTCAATAAGGAAATATGATACTGTAAACCAAGCAGCCCTAAAAAACATATATTGAGCACTTTACCCAATAGCAGAATACACATTCTTCTTGAGTGCATGTGGATCATCCTCCAGGATAGAACATAAGTTAGGTCACAAAAAAATTATAAATAACATTAAAAAGTTGAAGGCATACAATGATTCTATTCCAATCAAAATGTAATGAAGCTAGAAATCAATGACTCAGAGATATATTTAAAATTCTCAAATAATTGGAAATTAAACAACTTACAGTTAAACAACCAGTGCAACAAAGAAGAAACCACAAGAGAGCTTAGAAGATATCTTGTCACAAATGAAAACTAAAACACCACATAAAAAATTTATGGGATGCAGGAAAAACCATGCTGAAAGGAAATTTATAGGAATAAATACCTACATTAAAAAGAAGAAAGAAATTAGAGAATTAAACATAAAACTGGAGGATTTTGATAAAGATGGGAAAACTAAACCTAAAACAAGCATAAAGAAGGAAATAAAAAAGATTACAGTGGATATCAACAAAATATAGAATTAAAAAACACTATGGAAGCCCCTGTATTTCAACTGCTCATGGGAGGTGTGGGAGGTGGGCAACATGGGAATCCCAGTGGGTTCTGTGTAATATTTTAGGTAATCTAAGTACCTCTTAAAATATATGTTATATATATATATAACATTTTTGTAAGCAAAAAAAAAAAACACTATGGAGGGAATCAACAAAACCAAAAGTTGTTTCTTTAAAAAGATCAGTAAAATGACAAATCTTTAGCTTGCCAAAGGTATGCTGATGTGTTCGCATACCTTTGATGAAATGTGTTGGCTTTTGTAAGGGTATTTATTTAGGGTAAATGTTTACAGTTCCAAGGTCATGAAAATTTCAACTCAAGGCACCGTGAGACTTTCTCACCAAAGTCAGCTGCCAACTGTTGAAGCAGAATGGCAGGCAATCTCTGCCTAATCTCTGCCTTCCCGTCTAAATTTTCTCTCTCAGTCTTAGCTGTTCCACTTTCTTCCCAATTTCGGTTGCAAGCTGGCATATGGCTTGTCTCTTTCCAGGGCTCCTATATCAGTTTCGACTCTTACACGCTATTCCCAAGTTCAGCTGTAAGCTATTAGGCATGTAGCAGGGCTGGTCTCCTCTTGAGCTGCTCCATGGACCCATCTCTTGGGGGCTGTGTACTTAAGCAATCCTTACTCTAACTTTGCAGAATCAAAAATATGCCAGCTCCCTTTATCCGGTGTCTCTGATTCTGTCCCTGTGAGTCCATTAAATCAGAGCCAGCAAGGGTTCAGAGACTCAAAATGAGTCATGCCTCACTGACACAGTATAATCCAAAGCCCTAAAGAAAATTATAAGTAATCAAATCAAAATCCCCTCAGCTGAATTTAATACTATCAAAGGATATCACACCCAGAGAAACAGATTCGTTTACAAACATAATCTTTCTAATTTTGGAATTCATAAAATAGTCTCAAACTGGCATATTTAGCTATATTGACAAAGAAAAAAACAGGTAGGATGCAAACAAATAAATATTGGACAGAAAAAGGGGGTCTTTGCTACCAACCCCACAGAAATAAAAATGTTTATAAAAGGATATTATAAACAACTGTATGCCAATAAATTAGATAAGTTAGTTGAAGAGGACACATTCCTAGAAAAACACAAACTACCTAACATAATTCTATAAGAATCAGAAGTTCTCAACAATCCAATAACAAGAAAAAGATTGAATCAGTAATCAAAACATCCCAACCAAGAAGAGCCCATGACCAGATGGCTTCACAGTTGAATTTTACCAAATATTACAAGAAGAATTAACATTTACTCAAAGTATTCCAAAAAATTGAAGCAATAGAAAGATGCCCTTACTTATTCTGAGGCCAACATCTCTGTCAGACCAAATCCAGAGAATGATACCACAAGAAAAGAAAATTACAAACTAATCACCATAATGAATGTAAATGCAAGAAAAATCCTAAATCCAAAAATATATTAATATAATTATGCACTATGATGAAGGGCTTATCCTAGGTATGCAAGCATGTTACAATATAAGAAAATAATTTAATGTAATTCACTATATTAACATAAGAAAGAGGAAAAAACCATGATTATCTTAATTAATGCAGGAATGGCATTTGATAAAGTCCAACACATGTTCTTGATGAAAACTTTATTGAAAATTTTACTCGAATTTACAGCTACAGTAATTAGGTAGAAGAATGAAATGAGGCATCCAAATTAGAAAGAAAGAAGTGTAACTTCCCTATTTGTAGGTGAGATGATCCTTTAAACAGAAAATCCTGAAAAATTCACAACAAAGCTACTAGATTTAATAGATATAATCAGCAAAGGGATGGGGTACAGAATCCATATATAAAATCAGCAGTGTTTCTATAAACAAGTAGTAAACAATGTGAAGAAGAAATCAGGAAAAAATGTGAGTACAACAAAACATTAAAAGTATTATATATCATGAGAAAATGTGTTTTATCACAAGAATGCAATGGGTGTACAACACAATAAAAGAACTCAATATAATACATCACATTGTTAAATTTAGGAAGAAAAATTATATCATCCTCTTGATTGATGTGCAAAAGTCATTTGACAAAATCTTTTCTTGATGAAAACTCTCTGAAAGATAGCAATAGAAGTTAACTCTAAACATGATAAAGTGCATATATGAAAAACTCACAACTAACACTTTACTCAATGCAGAAAGAATAAAAGCTTTTCTGCTGAGATTGGAAACAAGACAAGGATGCCCACTATCACCACTGTTATTCAAAATTGTGCTATAATTTCTAGCTGGATCAGTAAGGCAAGAAAGAGAAATAAAAGGCATCTGAATATGAAAGAAAGAAGTAAATCTTTCCCTGTTTGCTGAAGAGATGATCCTAAAACTTGAAAAATCCCCCCAAAAAACAAAACAAAGCTATGAGAACTAATAGATGAGTTCAGCAAAGTGGCAAGGTACAAGATTATATACTCAAAAATCAGTAGTGTTTCTATATACTACTATGAGCAATTTTAGGAGGAAGTCAGGAAAAAATCCCATTTTCAATAGAGGATAAAAGAATCAAATATTCAGGAAAAAATTTAGCCAAGCACATAAAGGACTTGCATTCAGAAAAATATGAAATATTGCTCAAAAAAAGACAAATTAAGGGACATTCCATGCTCATGGATTGGAAGACTAAATATTGTTACAATGTCAATTCTACCCAAATTTGTATAGATTCAATGCAATCCCAATAAAACTTCCAACAGAATTTTTACAGAATTGGAAAGCTCATTATAAAATTTATTTGGAAGGCTAAGAGGTCCCAAATACCTAAAAATATCTTAAGAAAGAAGAATGAATTCAGAAGACTAATTTCCTGACTTTAAAACATGTTACTTAGATACAGTGGGAAAAAAAAAATGGTACTGGCATAAAGTTAGATACATTGACAAATGGAATAGAATTGAGTCTTCAGAAATAGATCCTCAAATTAATGGCAAAAAGATTTTTGACAAGGCTATCAAGTCCACCCAGCTGGGACACAGTAGTCTGTTCAATAAATGGTCTTTGGAGAACTGGATATTCATATGCAAAAGATAGAAGGAGGACTTCTATCTCACACCTTATATAAAAATTAACTCAAAATGGATCAAAGACCTAAATATAAAAGCTAGAACCATAAAACTCCTAGATGAAAATGTAGGGAAACATCTTCAAGATCTTGTGGTAAGCTGTGGATTCTTAAGCCTTACACCCAAAGCATGAGCAATGAAAAGAAAAATATAGATAAATGGGACCTTCTCAAACTTAAACACTTTTGTGCATCAAATGCCTTTGTTAAGAAGTTAAAATGCAGCCTATTCTGAGCTGGTCCATGTGGAGAGCTGGCGCACGAGATGAGCTGGCCCAACAAAAGAGACAAAGAGGAGAGACAATGAGAAACACAATAAACCAGGGAGCTGAGGCGGCTCAAGTGATTGAGTGCCTCTCTCCCACATAGGAGGTCCCAGGATTGGTTCCCAGTGCCTCCTAAAAAGAAGACAAGACAAACAGACACAGACAGCACACAGTGAATGGACACAGAGAGCAGACAGCAAGCGCAAACACCGGGCCGGGGGATGGGAATAAACAAGTAAAATAAATCTTTAAAATAATGCAGCATACTCAACGGGAGAAAATATTTGGAATTCACATATCCAGTAAGGATTGATATCCACTTTACATAAAGAGATCATACAATCCAATGATAAAAAAACAAGCAACACAATTAAAAAATGGGCCAGAGTCTTGAATAGACATTTCTTCAAAGAGGAAATACAAATGCCAAAAAAACCCATGAAAAAATGTTCAACATCATTAGATATTAGGGAAATGCAGATAAAAACTACACTGACCCCCTCTCAATCATAAGCAAAGTGGGCATCACCATCTCCAAATCTTCAAGAATGAGTAATGAAGAAATGAAAGGAAGGAATGCAACTATGGACTAAAGTAGACTTATTATTATTCTAGTAATGAAAGAACTTGTAACACTTATATAAAGACAATGGTCATTAGAGGTTCTGAGGGGAGGGAGAGAGAAGAATAGGTGTAACATGGGGCATTTTGGGGATATTGGAGTTGTTCTGCATGATATTGCAGTTATGTATACAAGCCATTATACATTTTTTCAAAACCTATAAAATTGTGCTGTGCAAATTGTAAACCATAATATAAACCACAGACTATGATTATTAGCAATGCTTCAAAATGTGTTCATCAATTGTAACAAATATACCAAACTAATAAATATGTTGTTAATGGGCAAATTGTGGGAGGAGGAGGGAGTGGGGTATATGGGAATTCTCTATATGTAACATTTTGTAATTTAAGTCTTCTTTAAAAATAAAGAGTAAAAACTACACTGAGATATTATTTCCCCCTTATAGAATGGCCATTATTACAAAAACAGAAAATTATAAGTGCTCAAGACAATGTGAAGAAATAAGAACACTCATTCACTGTTAGTGGGAATGTAGAATGGTGCAGCCAGATTGTTTGGCAGTTCCTTCAGAAACTAAATATAGAACTGCCATATGATCCAGGAATTCTATTACTTGGAATATATTCAGAAGAACTCAAAGCAAGGATGTGAACTCATATTTGTACACTGATGTTCATAGCAGCATTATTCACAATTGGTAAAATATAGAAAAACCCAAGTGTCCATCCATTGATGAGTGGATAAACAAAATGTGATATATTCATGCAATAGAATGCTATCCAGTTGTGAGAAGAAATGAAGTTGGGATGCATATGACAAATGGATGAACCTTGGGGGTATTATGTTGAGTGAATGAAGTTAGGCACAAAAGAATGGATATTGTATAGTCACACTGATATTAACTAAATAGGATGAATAGACTCCTGGAGTTAAACTATAGAATATAGGTTTCTAGGAGATAGAATGTGTTTTGAAAAGAGGGGACTGATGTTCAATGTACGTATAATGTTTTATAAGGTTGATTGTAAAAGTGGGGGAATGGTTAGAGATGATGGTCACATTTTATAATGGATATAACTAACACTGTGTTTATATGTGATCGTGGCTGAAAAGAATAGGGAGGATAATGTCAGTTGAAGACATCTATAGGATATCTAGGGACTGTATAACAAAGTGATTTGGTGGGGGATGAGGATTTTGATTAATAGTACAAGTACAAATATATTCCTCTATTACATATTTTTAAGAATACAGTGATACATGGGAAGTATGTTATAACTTACAGACTATAGTTAAGAGTACAATATATTTTAGCAGCAAAGGAAAGAAGGTACTATATCAATGCTAAAAGTCAACAACGGGAGGTTATTAGAGTATAGCACTCTTTCTGATGACATCACAATTCTGTGATGAAACTGAGAGCCACTGAGTGTATACCTTTGATGGATTGTACAAGGCAAGAGACTGTATAGCACATTGAACCCAGTGGTCAATGATGGACTGTGGTTAACATTACAAATATGAGTACATTCTCTCAGGAACTATTACAAATATACATTATTAATGCATGGTGTTAATTATAGAGCCTTCATAAGATTAAGTGCTCATTTCTCAACCCAAACCAGGGAGGTGAGAAGGCAGTGATATAACATATTTAAAGTCCTCAAAGTAAAAGAAATTGCCAATCAAGAAATCTATAGCCAGCAAAACTGTCTTTCTGAGATGAGGGGGAGATTAAGACATTCCCCCCAAAAAACATAAGCTGAGGTAGCTCATCAATACTAACTGCAAAAGACAGTTCTTCAGGTTGAAAGGAAAGGAAAATAGACAATAGAATGAAGCTGCATGAAGAAATAAAGATCGGCAGTAAGTGTAACAACATGGTTAAATATAATAGTCAGTGCTATTATGTTTGAAATGGATCAATGACCCAAATATGAGAGCTAAAACTGTAAAACTCTGTAAAATAAAAGAGAGTAGTAAATCTTTGAGAGCTTGGATTAGAAAATGGTTTATTAGCTATGACACCAAAAGCCTAAAAAATAGTAGAAATAATAGATGCATTGTGTTGGATGTGGTGGGAGGTGTGGGAGGTGGGCAACATGGGAATCCGAGTGGGTTCCGTATAATATTTTAGGTAATCTAAGCACCTCTTAAAATATATGTATATATATATATAAAAAATAACATTTTTGTAAGCAAATACACATATATGCATATATATTTATATATCATTTTACAAATGTTTGTATGTATTGTGAGAATTTTGATTTTTACCCATAATAAAAAAAAAAAAAATTAAAATGTCTTTTGAGATTCTAAAGACATTGCCAATAAAATGAAAGGACAGCTCACAGAAAGGGAGAATATTTTTGCAAATAATTCATCTGTAAAGGAGTTTGTAAACATAGTATATAAAGAACTCTTAGAACTCAATAATTAAAATGCAACCAGTGGCAAAGGATTTAAATAGACATTTCTCAAAACAAGATATTTACGTGGACAATATGCATATGAAATTTGCTCAATGTCAGTATTCATTTTGGAAATGCACATCAAAATAATCCCAATGAGATACCACTTCACACCTACTAGGATGGCTACAACCATAACCAAATCAAACCAAACAACAGCAGGGACAACAAAAATGGGAAATGATCCTTTGAGAGAGTGTGGAGAAGTGGATATATTCTGCAATTAAGCACAGAGTTACCATATGATTTATCAATGTACTCATGTGATTTTGCTCATCAAGGCACTAAAGAAATTTGAAAATATAAATACATATAAAAATTAGTACATTAATTTTTGCCGCATTATTCATATTAGCTATAAAGTGGAAACATTTGAAATGTACATCAGTTTATGAAAAAACATACAAAATATGGTATAACATTACAATAAAATCTTATTCAATAATATAAAGGAATTAAGTGCTGATATATGCTTCAACATGCACAAATCCTGAAAACATAGTGTAAAGTGAAAGTATTCAGTCACTAAGGTTTACATATTGCATGATTTCAATTATATGAAATATTAATAGGCAAAACTGAAGAGATAGAAGAGATAGAAAATTGATTAAGGGTTAGGGAAGAGGAAATGGGAAATGACTGCTAATGAGTCTGTTTGAAGTGATTAAAATTATTGAAATTAGGTAGTTGTGATGTTTACAGAATTCTGTCCATATTCTAAAATAGACTTAAAAAACAACAACTCTAAATTGTATACTTTAGAAGGCTGAAAATTTATGGTGTGTGAATTTGATCTCAAAAACCAAACAAATAATCATCATATTGATAATATTCTACTTGCCTCAAAATAGTTTATAGTGTTCAATAGGATGCAACATATTATAATCAATAGTACATACCATTAAAAGTTAAAATCCAGTTTTAGTTAAAAAAAACAGTAGTGCAGTCATAAAATATTAAAAATAAATATTTTTGCAGTAAAATTATCTATAGAGAAACCAAGGCTGCATCTGTGGAGCTGGAAATCATTACCTTTAAATTTCAAGGATACAGAGGATTTAAAAATGCAAAGTGCAAACAATGATAACATTTTGGTTACACCAAATTGTTCATCAAAGTGTTGGCATCTGTGATGCATTAAAACAACCGTTGTGGACAGATTTGGGGACCACAAACTCTTCAGGTAAAACTTTGCCTGTTCTAGTCTAATGGATAAATAATTTTGTGGGAAAATTTATGAGGAATGATTTTATCAGTTATATGAAGTTATGATTAATAATTCCAGGAACTGATAGTTCTCTCATTTCTTCAAATGTGTTCATTTTACTAATAGCCATACATGATGAAGATGAAGATTGTGCAACCAAACCAAAGAAGTTGGTTAACTAGACTTATTAAAATATCCACTTTTCATAGTAAGATAAAATTAGGAATTTCTAAGAGCTATTTTATAAACATAAGAATTGATGCAAAAGAATGTGTTGATACTTAACTTCCCACATCTTAGTACTTGGGAATTAATTTCAGAAGTGTCAGGAATAAAAGAGTCAAAATCCAAGAGTGAAGAGAGATGAAACTGAAGAAAAGTACTGGTAGGTAAGTAATCAGTTAACAAAGAGACACCTCATCAAAAGCTATGGAACAACTACAAATATTGCTCTATGATGCAGCAAAGAACAGTTATTCTTAAACCTTGTTTGAAAGGCAAACATTCTAATATCAGGTACTATCCATAGATAACAATAAATGATGTAAGAAAAATTCACAAAAGTGAAGCAGCCTATACTGATTTTCAAATCCAGCTGACTTAACTCATGATGTTTCAATAATATAAGCATAAATAATCATAATTTAAACTGGAAAAAAGTAAAGGAAAAACAAACTAGTAGGAAGAGAATGTTGCCAGTTTTCTTGTGGGAGTGTTGACCAAAGCAGGTACTAAGAAGATATTTGAGTTACAATTACTTCCCTTTCCCCCAATATCTTCTTAAAGCCCCTGGATACTTCTTTGTTTAGTAGGCTATAGATGAGGAAGTTCAACACAGGGGGTGAGAATGGTATAGAAGACTGACACCAACTTGTCCTAGTCAGGGGTATGGTTTGAGTCTGGTCTCATGTACATGGCACCTCCATAGTAGAGTCCAACCACAGCCAGGTGGGAGGAGCAAGTGGTGAAGGCCTTGTGCCAACTTTCCCCAGAGCCCATGCGAATGATATCTCGAAGGACATGGGAATAGGAAATGATAGTAACTGAGACTGGGAAGATGAGCATCAACACAGAGCAGATAAAAAGCAGTCTTTCAAAGAAAGAGGTGTCTGTGCAGGATAGTGGTAGAAGGGCAGCAACATCACAGAAAAAATGAGGACTTTCCAGAGATCTGCAATAAGAGAATGACAGGGCAGCTGCAAGGACAATGATACCATCAAGATACCCTAGGATCCAGGAAGCAGCAGTCATGAGTACACAAAGTTTCTGATTCATGAGGATGGTGTATCATAGAGGGTGGCATATAGCCACATAGCAGTCATAAGCCATGGCAGCCAATAGAAAACATTCAGCACCAAGCAGGGACACACAAAAGAATATCTGGGTTCCACAACCTGCTAGAGAGAGAGATTTATTGCCAGACAAGTAGTTGAAGGCCATCTTGGGTACTGTGGTGCAGATGAGCATTAGGTCCATTAAAGACAATTGGCTGAGAAGAAAGTACATGGGGATGTGCAGCTGTGTATCCAAGTAGATGAGGAGAACCATGGCAGTGTTTCCCATGAAGGCCACAGTAAAGATGCCCAAGATCAAAGAGAAGAGGAAGGTGTGGATAGGGCTGTGATCAAAGATTCCCAGCAAGATGAATTCAGAGTTGAAAGTCTGATTTCTCCACTTCATGATGGTTATTTTGTCTTATCTGGAATGCCCAGAGAATAAATGTTCTCATTTACTAATTCAAAAATCTGTTTTCAAATGCATATCATAGGCAATGCACATGATGCATATGTGAGACATTTTCACCAATTTTCATTTACACTTTCTTTAGAGTAGTAATTATGTGAATTGATCTTATGATTTACTGTTTTCTCTATCTTCCAACCTTCATAGAGATCAATTTAAAAAGTGTTAATAGTATAAGAATGTTCATCTTTTACAAAGTGTTAAGAATATGGTGATTAACAAGAAAATTACAACTAATGTAATTTATGGATTAGATTTAACAGTAATTTTCTAATATTTGCAATGACAAATAAGATATCAATTCTAACAGACAAAAAGAGGGGGTATAAAGCAGCATGACATTGTACCTTTTAGAGTAAAGAAAATTTTCTAAAATTGACTGGGGTGATGACAGCACAACCCAATGATAAATATGAGATCCTCTCAGTGTACACTTTGAAAGGATTATACAAAGTATGAGACTGTATGATGCAATGAATCCTGTGGTGGAAAATGGGCTGTGTTTAACAGAACAAATAGGAGAAGTTCCCTCATGAACTATAACAAGTATATAGTATTAATACAGGGTGTTCATAATAGGGTGGGTTGAGGGGATAATACACTTAATGTAGTATATTGGCTATAATTAGGAGTACTATTTTGACGATGTTCATTTTTCAGTCTGTAACAATTGTTTCACAACAATGCAAGGTATTGGTGGTGGGGTAATGTATGGGACCCCTTTATGAAGATGTGCCTGTTTGTTTTCTAAGTTCTCAACATTTATTATACACTTATTGCTTAGGTATGTTCATGCATGAATGATAAACTTCAATATAAAACTTTTATAAAGAAGTGCTCTCTATATTATCAACAAGACAAATGAATTTATAATAGCTTATTGACTTCCTATAGTTCCACAGTCAGTAAAGGACTTAGGAGAAAAAAAAAAATACTTACCAATTGCTAAATTTCATGGCAATCTCTTAGAGGAAATTCTCTATGGACCTTTTTTTTCCCCTTTTTACCTAGCATGACTCCAGATTGCTGTCCTCCTCCATAACTATGAAAATCTTTTTCAATGGTTTCTCCACTCCATTCCATTCCCCTGCCCCTTTTGTCTCACAATCCTAATGAAAGAAAGTATGGGTTCAGTACACTCGTGCCTGGCACTTGTACAGCTGTTTTAATTTAAACTTCTCCATCTTAGAGTAAGCCACAAAATGTCACCTCACTAATTAAAACACCAGTCTAAATATTTTCTTAAAAAACAAGACATACTTCACTATTGTGAGAATAATTTTGCTTCTCCCACTATGTGTTGGGAGGGCAGCCATCAATTTTTGGAAAAATTAATTACTTCCAGCCACAATAAAATGTTATAAGTCAAATGTGATAAATATCTAAGGAATAAAGGAAAATTCTTCTGTGCCCAATAAAATCTTCACAGTTATGTGCCATTTTAGAAATGGATGGAATCTGTTCCATTACAATGAACAGAGATTCAATTATGTGAAATAACCTGCCCACCATGGTTAATGATAGTCAAAGATGGAGTGTATTCTTATGGGATAGGGTTTACTGTAAAAAATGAACCAGATTAATATTTTATCAGGCAAATATCAGAGGTATCAAAATGGTTTAAGCTGTTGGGTGGAGGTAAACAATATCTATGAATTAATTTTTCATTTGAGAAGATCTTTCAGGTCCTGAATGAACTGATGGATTAGAAGGGTTAACTATGTTAGCATGGAGACTAGAGCACATTATCTGCAGTTGTCAAGGGGACCCTGGGTAAAAACAAGGCAATGACAATGGAGTAAATAGATGACAGGATGGAATACAAATAATTCTCCCACCACTGCAAATGGCTACCTATTATTGTCTCTATTCTTCTTTATCATACACCGTCTTTAGAACATCATACTATATAGACAGTTACCAAGAGTAATTTTATGTGAATTAAAAAAAAAAAAAAAAAACAAGCAGGGCACTCTTTTATTTGTACTTCAAAAAGTTCTTCTTGACTCCCAGTCTTGAAAGATTGAAATATTGTATTCTTTCCTTAGACTTTTATGATGTCTTTCTTTATTATGATGTTTTTGTTTATTTTTAGTTGTTTTTAGTATAATCACATTTGGTATAACCAGATCATACTTTCTAAAACTAAATAGGTATTTTCGATGATCATTTACCATAGTGAGGGTTTATACTTGTTGCCTAACATTTGTTACATTAAAAAATACTAAGCACATTGTAGCTTTCAAAAATATTTTGCAGAGAATATTACTTGAATATTTAAAAATTCAATAATGTATTTCTCTCTTGCACACTCCAATAATCCCTGGCTTAAGTTACAGTATATCAACCTTTTTCTATTTAATATCGACAAGTTAGAAAATAGTGTATATCCAACCAAATAATATACTACCCCAACAACAGAGAAGATTCTTGAGAACTCATCTATAAGCTACACCTTTATGCTTTTTATGGACTATTCCTATCATAGCACCATAGTTTTGATGTAAAATTGAGCTTGAAATTCTTTTGCTGCTGTCTCTTTGGGAAAGTCTCTTGGGAAGAAAATGCTTTGATTGTGTGATAATATAGCTAAGTACACTTCTCTCCATTATACATAATTGTTGAACACTTCATAAAGTAGGAAAACTAAATATTAGTAAATTGTGTTTGCTTTAATGACACTGAAAAAAGGCATGACTTTTTTTAATTCTCTGAATTGATATTATTTCAATTTTCCAAGAGAAAATATTGACCCTCAATCTATCTTTTGGGTATAAAAGAGTACCTTAAAGAGTGGGCTGTGACAAAAATTAAGACCAGGCAATAATTACTAAATAGGAATAAAATGCATTCATTTGTAAGAAATCTATGTATGTAATACATTTTAGTCCTGAATATGTGATGAGGGAATTTAAATGTCCAGCAACAAGAAAGTAGAAAATACATTTATCTATTTAAATAAATAAAAATATAGTCATATTCCAAAGGTAGTCAGCATAAAGAATGGATCAATTTAGTTTCTTTGGTCTTTCACATTTAAAATAGGATTGTCACAATATCACTATAATGTAAAATTCCCACATCATAGTAGTAGCTGTTTTGGTCCTTTTAAATGCTTTCTTGGAAACTGTTAATGGAAAATGGAGAATACTCAGGAAAATAATTTTAAAAACACTATGAAAAATATAGAAGAAACATGACATAGTGCCAGGAAAATTAAGTATATTGAAGTGGCATAGAAGCATGTGAAGAAAATGGATGCAAAGAATAGAGAGGTAAATAGAAGAGAAAGATTATGTACAGAAAACCTGATAAGTAAAGATTATAGAATATGAATGTAGATGAGTGAAGAGATAATATGGATTAGGAACACACTTGAGAGTGAATACCTGGGTGTTCACAGAGTCTTTGAAGGATACCCAACCACAATGGGTCCTTCATTTCCCTAGACCTTGTGATATCTTCCAACTTGGGTTTTCCAACCAAAAATCCAGCATGTTCATACCATGTAAGTTAATTAACTAGGGTTCAGTGAATTCTTGTTTACTTCAACTTGATGGTACTGATTGACAATGTTATTATCTAATGTATATGTTGAAGAATTGGAAACATGAATAAAGCAGCTGGGATCTGTTTGAGGGCACATCAATTCACTAATAATTTGTGAACTAAAAACTCGCATTGTGTTTCATCCAAGGTCTTTTTTCAGGTCTGAATATCAATAAGTCTATTTTAAGAAAACATATTGGAGTTTCTTGGCCTGTGATTTTTTTCTGTGAAGCTATGTTTACTTCATGGAAGACAATCATATTTATCATAAGGGCTCTATGAAATGCTTTTTAAAAATTAAAAATGTTATCATCATTAAAGAACACATGTCTCATTTTTACTCCTCTCTCATTTCTGGCTTGAAATGAGAAAAAAAGCCCAGTTTGTGATGAGAAATGATGCTAGTCTCAGAATGTAGTTAGAAATTCTACATCACACAACCTAGTGAATTCTTAAAATATGTATATATATAATTTTAATAAACAGGCTTAGGAAGATTTATACTTATATGATACTGCATAGTTTTGCACTCTTTTTATGTGCTTTATTTCATTCTGTCACACCAGTAACATGTGAGAGCAGCAGAAGAACTAATGGATTCTCAAAACAGAAGACTTTGTCATACTTCTCATATTTACTGGTATGGTCCAGGTGTAGATTCAACAAATATAATCTCTTCTCTGTACTCTGGAAAATGATATTCACTCTCCGACTCTTACCTATATCTCATCCTTTTCTGTTGTCCTTTGAAGAAATGATGCAGCATTAGCTTCCCAGATTTTGGAAAGCATTCATATTTCCAAAGTCCTTTCAAACTCATTGTTTAATGGACCTTAAATGCTTTACCTCTACAGCAATTACAGTCCCTAGGCTTCAATTATAGAAGGGCATGACCACTTTCAGAACCTCCCCTGGAAATTAAAACCCATGTACATGGACCACTATACTCTGATTAGTCAATATTTGTCATTTTTTCCCTGAACTTAGTATCTTAAATGATGGCTGTTAAATCCTACTTTTATTTTATTTTATTTTATTTTTTCCTACTTTTATTAATGAAGTAAATCGATTTAGTAATACAGAAAATAAATATTTACAAATTGGAGTAAAATCACTTTTTGACTCTAATTCTATTGCAAAGTAAACTGAATCTATGAAACTGGCTTCTCATTTTAAAATTTTCCCACATAACCAGCATGTCTTAGCAAATATTTATGCTGAAACAAAAATGCAAGTAAATTTCTCAGACATTTTAATGAAAACATTTGATTAACAAATCAAAATTGGTGCAAACTGTTAATAAAAGCTCCCTAGTAGTCCACTTCTAAATGGTGGGTCAAAGACCTTCATAGTCCAGTACATTGATGTAAAGAATGGGCACATTTTATGTTCTTCATAATTGATACAAAAAGCAGAAGATAACTAT
This sequence comes from Tolypeutes matacus, assembly GCA_026826555.1. Taxonomy (NCBI): domain Eukaryota; kingdom Metazoa; phylum Chordata; class Mammalia; order Cingulata; family Chlamyphoridae; genus Tolypeutes; species Tolypeutes matacus. The sequence goes on from JAKSZT010000663.1 coordinate 796,012, forward strand.
TTTAAAATGCTTTGGCTAGCTGTAATAAGTAAGGCCATTTGTCAATAGAACAGAAATAGTATAACAGAATAACAGGACAGGATAGAGTACTAAAACTCATTCACACAAATATGGTTACTGTAAGGAGCAGCTATCCTTCAAACCAAAGACTGAGATCTAAGGTTTCTTCATTTTGTAACTCTTTCATTTGCTATATGGTGGTTGATTCCTTGAGTCCATAAATTCTATGCAATATCCTCTCCATTCAGCAAGATAGTGAAGCAAAATGCAGCTGTGACAGACTTTCTTGACTGCTTTGGCCTGGATAAGACATATGGCACAACTGTTCCCATCCTTTTAGCCAGAAGTATATCAAATGGACAATAGGATATACTAGCACCCCTTACCTATAATCTGAATATGATACCTTTTAGGGAAAGCTTTCTTTTTTTTTTTTCTATGATGTTGGATATTTATTTTTGCCTCTCCAGAATGAGTGTCCACATTTTTCAAATCTGCTTCCCACCTTGGAAGCCCTAGTGGTCCATTGTCTTCTGGGTTCTGGTAGAGCATAAACAGGAAACCAAATGGTAAGGGCAGCATATTTTTTACCCCAGCAAAGACACCCTCCCTGAACAGTTCTGTGCTTTTCCATTTTTTAAAAGAATATATATTTTGAATTTTAATTTAATTTATCTATTTTACCTGATAAGATTATGGTAAAATCAACTTGTTAGAATGTAGAATTAATATGTACCTGCATTCATAACAGTTTTAAAAATTTATATGTAAATTAACCTCTTAGTTTTCTATGTTTATGATTATATCTTTCATTGTTATAAATATTTTATATTGAAATATCTAACAATGAAAATTTTATTGCCTTTTTTATTGATTACATTCAACATAGCATGAAAATTAAAAGATCTGAATGATTTATCATTCACACAAAAAATAAATATTTCTCTGTAACTTTACATGTCTTTCTCTCTGAAGTATAAATAGCCAGGTTTTCTAAATTTATAACTTGAATCTCCGACAGCTCCATTGTGTCTATCATATATATATATCAATTTTTACAAAAAAGAACTCTCCCTTTCTTCTCTTCCCATCCACCAGGTAACCTTTAATATGCTTTCTAACTCTGTGAATTTGTTAATTGGTAGGGATACAACTTTATTTTTCTACATGTGAATATCTAATTTTCCCATTCCATTTGTTGACCGGACTATTCTTTCCCATGCATGTACATAAGTCTTTTGTTGAAAATTAATTGGCTATGTGTGGATCTATTTCTGGACTTTCACTTCTGTTCCTTTGATCTATTTATCTCCCTCTGTTCCAGTACCACACTGCTCTGATTACTAGCACTTTTTAGTTCAGTTTGAAATCAGAAAGTGTTAGTTTTTTAACTATGTTCTTTAAGTTTGTTTAGGCTATACATGGTCTCTTGCAGTTCTATATAAATTTGAGAATGAGTTTTTCTATTTCTACATAAAAATCTGCTAAATTTTGATAAGAATTGTTTTGAATTTGTGTATTGTTTTTGGGTAATATTGACAAAAACTCTCTTAACTCTTCCAAATCATGAAGATGTTATGTCTTGCCATTTACTTAGGTATTCTTTCATTTCTTTCACCAGTGATTTACGACTTTCATTATACATGTATTCTTTATCTTTGTTTCAATTTATTCCTGGATAATTTAGATGCCATTGTAAATTGAAATCATATTAATTTCCTCTTCATATTGTTATTTGATGGTGTATAGAAACACAACTGAAAGCTGTGTTGATATTGTACTCACCTACTTTGCTGAACTCATTTATTTGTTCTAATATTTTTCTTGTGGATTCCTATGGAGTTTTTATATATAAGATCAGGTCATTTGCAAATATATATAATTTCCTTCTTTCTTTCCAAACGAGATAGTGTTTATTTTATTGCATAATTGCTCTGGCATGAATTTCTATTACATTAAATAGCAGGTTTGAAGCAGGCATGCTTGCTTCATTCCTGGTCTTTAGGGAACGTCTAAATATTTCACGATTGAGCATACTGTTAACTGTGGAGTTTCATATGCGACCATTTTTATGTTGAGAAATTTCCTTTCTATTTCCATTTTTCTTAGCATTTTTATCAAGAAAAGGTGCTGCCTTTGTTTAAGGCTCTTTCTGCAAGTGTGGAGAGATACTTGGCTGTTTCCATCAATCTATTTACTTAAAATTATACCTTAAATGATTTTCACATTTTGAATCAAACTTGAGTTCCTGGGTTAAGTCCCACATGGTCATGGTGTATAATCTTTTTACAGTGCTGTTGGAATCAGTTTGCTAGTATTTTCATGAGGATTTTTATACCTATATTCATGAGGTATATTGGTATCATTTTTTGTTTGTTTATGATGTCTTTACCAGGCAGTGGGATCAGAGTAATACAGATTACATAGAAGGAAGGAGGAAGTGTTCTCTCCTCCTGAATTTTTAGAAAATGGTTAAAAATGATTGGTGCTAATTCTTGTTTAAATGCATGGTAGAGTTCATCAGTGAAACTATCTGATTACGGACTTCTTTTTTGAGAAGTTTTGATTATTGAGTCAGTATCTGTACTTATTTTCCCACTCCACCCCAAGTGGAATAAATAGAAATTTTAATTTACACTCCTGGAGCACATTGACTTTATTTCAATACATCAGATTTAATCTGTTTTGATTCTCTATTCCAGTTGTCTGTCCAGAAATCACCCATTATTATTGGGTCTCCTCCCTACCTTCACCTGTAATCCCGCCAGCATCATATGAAAGACCTGTGGACTTACACAGCAATGACAGTCAACCAAGCCCTGAGTGCTTCACATTCATGCTGGCCTCTGCTGCTGTGCATGAAGGGTTGTGGATTGCCAAATCCACAAAGCTTGCCAGTGCCAATTGTGGCCCTGTAGATTTTCCCCACTGGACACCAAAAATATAAATGTCTGTACATGTCACCATCACTCTTCCCTTTAGCTGACCTCAGCATTCTCCAAGTGTTGATAGCTTGAAATGCTGCTTCAAAGTGAACATGTCTCCACCTGCTTGAAAGCCATAGAGAACTTGGTCTCTTAACATTAGCCATCTTGGTAAGAATGCATGTTGGTTTGAACCACATTAACAATAGTGGACGTGCAAAAACTGAATTAAATTACTCTTTGACATATATATAAATATTAGTGTTTTAACATATTTTTATTTAAAAATTTATTTTTATATCAATGTTACAAGTTATTCAGCTAAAACAAGATGATAACTACAATAACAACCAATATTTTAGTCAATAACCACTGTTTTAGTCAGTGGTTACAATCCCCCTTTACAATCCCCCTTTATTTTTGTTCATTTCTCAGTTTTAAGGGAATTGGGATGATTTCCACTCTATTTCAGGCTAAGAAGGGACAGAGATATGCAACAGAGGAATGGAATTGTTTTGCTAGCAGTTAAAGATACTCCTTTCTTTTGGGATAGGGCTTGTCCATTATCACTTTTTTATTAGTTGTACAGATTTTTTTTAACAAATCAACTTTATTGATATGTATTAATAGAACATAAATCCATCCAAAGTGTAAAAATCAATGGCGTTTGGTATAATCACATAGTTGTGCATTCATCACTTAATCAATTTAGAGCAAATCTATAACTCCAATCATAATAAACAAAATCCAAACAAAGCTCATCCCTCTCAATCTCCCCTTGACTTCCCTGCCATGAATAGCTTTTATTCTGTTTTCCTCTCTTCAGTTTATTTGTATTTATATCAGGTAAAAAGAGTCATATATATGCAATATCACCCATATTTGTATTTTACATGAGGTCTCATTATGTTATACAGTCCCAAGTTACATATTTTAGGTTTCCTTCTAGTAATTTGCATGTCTTTAGATTTTCCCTTTTTCCTGATGTCATACTCATACAATTAGGTGACTTTGCTAGTCACAAACATCATGATGTGCTCTCACCATTTCCATTCATTTCCAAAGATTTATAGATAACCTTTTACTCAATTCTGCACAGACTAACCTTCAGTTTTCCATTCTCTACCCTCATTCTGGTGACCTATATTCTCATTACTAACCATGAGTTTAAATAATATGTTTAGTTCAAAATAGGGCAATCATACAGTATTTGTCCTTGTGTGTTTGGCTTGCTTCACTCAGCACAATGTCCTCCAGGCTTATCCATGTGGTTATATGCTTCACTTCTTCATTTCTTCTTACCACTGCATAATATGCCATCATGTGTATATACCTAAATTTGTTTATTCTTTAATCAGTTGATGGACACCTGGGTTGTTTGCAACTTTCAGCAATCATGACTAACGCCTCTATGAACATCACTGTTCAGATGTCTATTTGTGTCACTCTTCTCATTTCTTCTGGGTATATACCTAGTAATGGTATTGTTGGGTCCCATGACAAGTCTATATTCAATTTCCTTAGGAACTGCCAAACAGTCTTCCACAGTGGCTTTACCATTCTACATTCCCCCAAACAGTGAATAAGCATTCTATCTCTCCACAAAATTTCCAACATTTACAGTTTTCTGACTTTTTAATAGTGGCCAGTCTATTAACAGTGAAATCATATCTCATAATTTTGAATTGCATTTATCTAATGGCTAGTGATGTTAAAATTTTTTTCATGTGTTTCTTTGCTATTTATATTTCTTCTTTGGACAATTGTCTTTTGCTCATTTTTTAAGCAAGGAGTTTGTCATTTTATTGCTGAGCTGTATAATCACTTTATATACCATGAATATTAAACCCTTGTTGGATATGTGATTATCAAATATTTTCTCCCATTGAGTTGGCTAACTTCTCACGCTTTTGGTAAAGACCTTTGATGTGCAAAGGTGTTTAATTTTGAGGAGGTTCCTTTTATTAATTTATTTTTCTTTTGTTGCTGGTGCTTTGGGTGTAAGGTTTAAGAAACGATGCCTATCATGAGATATTGAAGATATTTTCATATATTTTCTTCTAGCAGATTTACAACTGCTGCTTTTTTATTTAGGTCCTTGATCCATTCTGAGTTTATTTTTGTATAAGATGTGAGATAGGGGGATTCTTTCTTTCTTTTGGATATGGCTATCCAGTTCTCCCAGCACCATTTGTTGTATAGACAGTTTTGGCTTAGCTGGGAGGGCTTGATCACCTTGTCAAAAATCCTTTGACTGTAGTTGTGAGGGTCTATTTCTGAGTTTTCTATTCATTTCTATTGACCAATCTGTCTATCTTTATGCCAGTACCATGCTGTTTTTATCACTGTAAGTAATATTCTTTAAATTCCAGAAGGGAAAGTCCTCCAAATTTTTCTTTTTAAAGACATTTTTGGCCATTTGGGGCCCCTTAATTTCCAAATAAATTTGATTATTGGCTTTTCCATTTCTTCAAAAAAGGCTGTTGGGATTTTTATTGGGATTATGTTGAATCTGTAAATCTATTTAGGTAGAATTGACTTTTTAATGATATTTAGTCTTCAAATCCATGAGCACGGAATGTCCTTCCATTTATTTGTCTTCTTCGGTTTCTTTTAGGAATACTTTTTATTTTTGTGAATATAGGTGCACTATGTCCTTGCTCAGTTTTTTCCTAAGTATTTGATTATATTAGTCACTATTATAAATTGAATTTTCTTTTCTGATTTCCTCCTCAGATTGCACATGTATAGTGCATAGAAGCGCTATTAAATTTTGCATATTAATCTTTTATCCTGCCACTTTGCTGAACTAGTCTATTAATTCTATTAACTTTGTAGTGAATTACTCAGGATTTTCTAGATCGAGGATCATATCAGCAAATAGTGAAAATTTTCCTTATTCCTTTCCTCCTTCTGTGCCTTTTATCTGTTTTTCTAGGCTAATTGCTCTAGCTAAAACTTCTAGCACAATATTGAATAACAACGGTGGCAGTGGGCATCCTTGTCTTGTTCCTGATCCCAGTGGGATATATTTCAGTCTTTCACAATTCAGTGGAATGCTAGTTCTAGCTTTTACATATAAGCGGTTTACCATATTGAGAAAGCTTCCTTCTATTCCTATCTTTTGGAGTGTTTTTTTATCAGAAAGGGTGCTGTATTTTGTCAAATGACTTTTCTACATCAATAGAGAGGATCATGTGACTTTTATATTTCAATATATCTATGTGGCTTATTACACTTACTAATTTTCTTGTGTTGAACCACCCTTGCATCCCTGGGATAAAACTCACTTGATTGTGTTGTATAATTCTTATAAAACAGTATCTTTTGGATGCTGCTTGCAAATGTATTGCAGAGGATTTAGCTCTTTCTTCAGGTTTCATATAAGCATTGGGGGCTATAAATTTCCCTCTCATCCACTGCCATTGCATTATCCCAGAGGTTTAGATATTTTGTGTTCTCATTTTCCTTCATCTCAAGGTATTTTCTTAAATCTATTTCAATTTCTTTTTTGTCCCAGTGATTATTTAAGAGTGAGTTGTTTGCTCTCCATATATTTATGAATTTTCCCTCTTTCAATCCATTATTGATTTCCTGTTTCATTCTGTTATGATAAGAGAAAGTGTTTCGTATAATTTCAATTTTAAAAAAAAATTATTGAGATTTTTTTGTGACACAACACATGGTCTATCTTGAAGAAGGATCCATGAGCACAACAAAAGAATTTGTATCCTGCTATTTGGAGTAAAATGCTCTGTAGCTGTCTGTTAATTCTAGTTCATTATCATATTATTCAAGTTCCCTGTTTCTTATTTATCCTCAGCCCAGATCTTCTGTGCAATATTGAGAGTGCTGTATTGAAGTCTCCAACTAGTACTTAAGAGACACCTATTTCCCCCTTCAGTTTTGCCAGTGTGTACCTCATGTATCTTGGGGCACTCAGGTTAGGTGCATAAATTTTAGTATACTTATTTCTTCTTGTTAATTTGCCCCTTTTATTAATATGTAATGACATTCTTCATCCCTTATAGCAGTTTTGCATTTAAAATCTATATTGTCCAATATTAGTATTGTTACTCCAGCTCCCTTTTGCTTACATTATGCATGGAATTTCTTTTCCTAACCTTTCAATTTTAACCTGGTTGTGTCCTTACATCTGAGGTGAGTTTGTTGTAGAAAACAAATAGTTGGCACATATTTTTTATCTGTTCTATCAGTCTATGTCTTTTGTTTGGGGAGTTCAAGGCTTTAACATTCAATGTTATTCATGTAAAGACATTACATTCTTCATATATTTTTTCCTTTGGCTTTCTGTTGTCATATCATACTACCATCTGTCTTTTTACCCTTTAATACACCCTACCTAATAATCTTCATTTCTAAACTCTTCTCCAAATCTCTCAGCCTTGTTTTTTCCTTTCAGTCTCCAGCACTCCCTTTAGTATCTCTTAAAATTATGGTCTTTGGTAATGTATTCTTTCAGTTTTTCTTTGTCTGTGAAGGATTTGAATTCCCTCTCATTTTTGAAGAACAGTTTTGTCAGATACAGAAATTTGGGGTTGTACTTTTCTTTTGAAGGACCTTAAATATACCACAAGACTTTTTTGTTTCCTCCATGGTTTCTGATGAGAGGTCATCAATTAATCTCATCAATGTTCCCTTGTATGTATTCCTTTCTTTTCTCTTGCTCCTTTCAGAATTCTCTCTTTATCTCTGGTATTTGTCATTCTGAATAATAGGTGTCCCTGTGTAGGTCTATTCAAATTTATTCTGCTTTGGGTGAATTGTCCTTCTTGGATACTGATATTTATATCTTTCATATGAGTTGTGAGGTATTCAGTCATTATTTCCTGAAATATTATTTCTGCTTGTTTTCCAGTCTCTACTCCTTCTGGGACACTGATAATGTGTATCTTTGTGCATTTTACATTGTCATTCAGTTCCCTGAGGCCCAGCTCTATTTTTTCCATTCTCTTCTCTTTTTGTTCTCCTGTCTTTCCCAGTTCAGATGTTCTAACTTCAAAATCACTAATTCTGTTTTAAGCAATTCAAATCTGCTCTTATGTGCCTCTAATGTTTTTTGTTTGTTTGTTTTTGCTGTATTGTGGCATATTTTATTTAGGAAACTTTCTGGGATAATGAATGCATAGTTTCTCTTTTTAGAAAAATTCACTACCAAATTAAGTAAAAGTATTCAGATATTTCACTATTTGCAATGATTTCACCTTATTCCATATTTTTTTTTTATTACTGGATATTTTGGTGATGTATGTTAGATAATATTGACCAGAAAATCACAGAAATACAATAAGTTATGCCAATGAAATTCAGTGAATATTTCCAAGTCTCTATGTCATTCTGGAGAAACAGGTGGCTAAGGACAAGAAGACAAAATATTAACTTTCTTGTGACCCTTTGTGAGGTAAGCAAGGGAAGAAGTTGGGTACTGACAATGGATGAAAGAAACCAACTGACAAAAACTAGGTAGATCTTATTCTGAGCTGTCCTAGTAACAGGTTAGGTGCCTCATACAATAATTTTGTGATGAGAAAAGCTTTATGTAAAAGAAATAGCTACTCATTGAAGGTAGAGCATGATATAGTTGAGATCAGAAGCTGAAAAATTACTAAATAGCTTGATTTTGTACTTCTTTCAACCTAATAATGTTTTTTTTTTAATTTTTTAAGGGTTGTTAAACAAGACAACAAAGAAAAATGAATATGATAGAGTTCATATAAGGCCCACAAGGGTTAAAATAACTGCTATCTGGTTCTTTCTAAAAATAGTTTGCAGATCTGTGATATAAATTGCTCCATCTTAGTGGAGGGCTGCAGAGATGTTTGGGAGAAGTTTACACAATGAGCAAAGAATTAGAACAGAAGGAGCATGGGTTTACATTTTGTTAGAGGAGTTAGAATTAATCTTTGTGCTTGCAAATGCATACTTGTTGGATCTCTGGCTGAATCTAGTTGTGTCAATCTAAGTAATCCTTTAAATATTTGTAGATTGACATTGACATAAGAAAACTCCAAAGTAGGGATGTCAGTGTTAGATGCAGGGAGATTATTCTCTTAAAATCTATACTCCTTTCTTCTACTTGAGAAAGCCTGGACATCTGTAAACTACAACTACCAGACTTCCTTGCATCTAAGGTTCTGGATACAAATTAGGTTCTGCTACTTGGATACCCTTACGTGAGATTTAAAATATAAAATTAGGCAGAAATTATCTAAATCTAACTATGGCTACTGGCAAGTGAGGTCATTGTGACATATGATTTAAAGGCAGTTCTGGTGGTGGGACCAGGTACTCTAGTGTTCAAGCACTAGTTTCATGTGTGTGAGAGGCAGCTGTGACAGTCATGGTTGCTACAGTGGATGACAGAGTTCTCTCTGTTCTGTTCCCAGCTATAGGATATGCTCTTGTAAGTTCTTTATTTTTAAAGAAATCAATTTTATTGATATATATTAATAAAGCATACAATTCATCCAAAGTGTACAATCAAGGGTATTTGGTATAAAAATATAGTTGTGTGTTCATCACATCAATCATTATTAGAGCATTTTCATTACTTCAATAAAAATAATAAACAAATAACAGGAAAACAAACAAGAAAATTCCTCACCTCTCAATCTCTCTGTTTACCCTCTTGTACATACCTGCTATTTCTGGCTATTCTTGCACAATTATTTATTTGTTAATTAAACAATTTTATTAATATATATTCACATACCATATGATCTATCCAAAGTCTATAATAATTGAATTTTTTAAAAAATATTTTATTTATTTATTCATTTATCCCCCCTTCCTGCTTGTGCTCGCTGGGTCAGCTAACCACGCCATGCGGGCAGGCTTGCCTTCACCAGGAGGCCCCAGGAACCAAACCCAGGGCCTCCCATATGGTAAACGGGAGCCCTACTGATTGAGCCACAGCCGCTTCCCATAATTGAATTTTAGTATAATGACAATGTTGTACGTTCATCAACACAAAATTTTTAGAAAAATTTCATTATTCCTAAAAGAAAGAATTCACACCAATTAGCATTCCTTCCCCAACCCTACATAACTACTAATCTAATTTCACCTTTATAAATTGATTTATATATACATTTTTTTAAACAAATCTATTTTATTGGTACATATTAACAAAGCATACAATTCATTCAATGTGTACAATAATAGTATTAGGTATAATCTCATATTTGTGCATTCATCATATCAATCATTATTAGAGTATTTTCATTATTTCAACAATAATAGTAAACAAAAAATGACAAACAATAAACAAGAAAATTCCTCACCTCTCCATCTCTCTGTTTCCACTTCTTTTTTTAAATTTTTAAAATTTATATATATATATAAATATATTTTAAGAGGTGCTTAGATTACCAAAAATACTACACAGAACCCCCTGGGATTCCCATGTTGCCCACCCCCCACATTGTTCACCATTGCCAAAAGTTGGAATCAGCCCCAGTGCCCATCAACAGACGAATGGATAAGCAAAATGTGGTACATACATACAATGGATTATTACTCAGCTGTAAGAAGGAACAAAGTGCTAACACATGGAATAACGTGGATGAATCTTGAAGACCTTATGTTGAGTGAAGCAAGCCAGGCACTGAAGGATGAACAATATATATACATTTTATATAAATGGAATCATACAAAATATAGAACTCTGTGTCTGGTTTCCTTCACTTAGTATAATGTGTTTCATTTTGAATGATATTAATATTTTGTAGTATAAACCTACATTTGTTCAGCAAATTTATGCAATTTTATGCATATTTACTTTTCACATAATATATTAATTCATAATAGTACAATCATACAGAATTTGTCCTTTTGTGTCTGGCTTGTTCCAATCAACATAATGTCCTCCATGTCCATCTTACAACAGCTTTGTCCCTTACAACAGCTTATTTTATTTTTTAAAAGATACTTAGATGATATAAATATTACAAAAAAGATATGGGGATTCCCACATGCCCCACTCTCCACACCTCCCAAACCCTCCTGCATGAACATCCTTCATTAGTGTAGCACATTTATTGCAATTGATAAATTCATCCTGGTGCTTTCCCACTAAGCATGGACCATAGTTCACATTATATTCTGTACTCTCTCTCTCACATTGTTCTGCATGTTATGTGATGATATAAAATGGCCTATATATGTCATTGCAATGTCACTCATGACGATTCTCCAGTCCCGAAAAAAAACACACATTACAACTGTTTTTTCCTCTCCCTGCTCCCAGAGCCTCCAGTGGCCACTGGTTACACATCAATATTGTAATTTCTTCCATTGCTAGAATCACAATATGTCTATAGTAGAATACCAATAAGTCCACTCTAGTCCATAACTCTTCCCCTAAACATGAGGATTCTGGGATGGTGATGTCCACTCCACCTCCAATTGAAAGGGGTCTTATATCCCATGGGGAAGATGGATGGGAACATGATGCCTGCATCTGTAGACTCTCTCCATTCCCTGGGATAGCTGTTGTCCATCATCATCTCCCTGTCAGTTTTCTTGGTTGAGTCCAAAGAGCTATAGAGTAGGTTTTGCAACTCCACTGAGGTTCCAGGCCCAGCTGACAAATGGACTTGAGGCTCTGGACATACACTTACAAACTCCAGCACCAAGTATAGGTTTAAACAGAAGGAACAGATGAGCCATGGGCAGGGAAGACATAATTGAGTCCAACTTTTTCACTCTCAGGAGCACAAACTCCAAAGTAGGGCCCACTGGCAAGGCATCAAACTCTGGAATTATCCACTCTGGTCATAGGACCTGGGTGTCTCCAGAGCCCTCAGGAGCCCCACTATTTGGGGTAGTATCCATTTTGGAAATCTATGAGATCTTGCTGAAATGTGCATAAGTGTTACCTCTGGGATGACCTCCTGACTCACTTTGAACACTCTTAACCATATGAACACATTTGTCTTTACCTTTTCACCCTTTTATTTGAGGTCTTTTTCCAGTTGCTTTGCTAATCGGTGCTTGGTAGCAATCCCTCAGTGCCAGGGAGGCTCATCCCAGGGAGTTATGTCCCATGCTGGGGGGAAGGTAATGCATTCACATGCTGAGTTTGGCTTAGAGAGAGGACACATTTGAGCAATAAGGAGGCTCTCAGGAGCCAACCCTTAGACACCTTTGACTTACAATTTATTTTGTCTAATATTAATATTATGCTCCCAGATATTTTGATCACTATTTTCATGGATTATCATTTTCCAACCTTTCACTTTCTACCTAAATGTGTTATTGAGTCTTAGGTGTGTCTTTTATAAATAACATATAGTTGGATTATGCTTTTATCCATTCTTCCCACCTGTGTATTTTGATTGGGGAGTTTAACCCATTAACATTCATTGTAATTACTGTATAGGCAATACTTTCTTCAGCCATTCTGTCCTTTGATTTTGATATATCATATCTTTTTTGTCTCTCTTTTACTTTACTGCAGCCTATTTTTCTGTCTAGTTAAACTTTTGTGATGTATCTGTCTATTCCCTTTCTTTTTTCTGTGTATCTTTAAATTATTTTCTTTGTGTTTACCCTGGGGTTTGTATTGCACATCCTATGTCTATAACCTATTAATCTGCAAAGATACCAGCTCATTTTCAATAGCATACATGATTTCTGCTCTTTTATCCCTCCCTTTCCCCTTTGTATATTGTTTTTGTGTCTCATTACCTCTTTATCTTTTTTGTGTCCATTATCAAGTGCTATAAATTTTTCCTATTCAATTGTAGTCTAAGAGTTAAAGAGTAGAGTTATATACTGAGGACACAGTACTCTTGAGTTTTGCATTATCCTTTTAGTTACCTTTGGTTCAAACCATTCTCTCCTGTCTTTTCCTTTTTACCTGAAGAAGTCCTTTTAATAATTCTTATAGGACAGGTCTTTTGTTTGCAAACTATCTAAATTTCTGTGACTATATTAAAGTCTCCCTCATTTTGATGGATATTTTTTGCCGATAAAGAATTTTGAACTGGGTGTTGTTTTTTTCAGTACCTTAAATATATCATACCACTGCCTTCTCTTCTCCATGGTTTCTGATAAGAATTTGTCAATTAATCTTATTGAGAATCTCTTATATGTGGTGAATCACTTTTTTCCTCTTTCTTTCAGAACTATCTTTAGCTTTGGCATCTGAAATTCTGATAATTTTGAGTCTCAGAGTAGGTATATTAGGATTAATTCTGTTTGGAGTACACTTTGCTTCATATATATGTTTAAGAGTTAGGAATTTCTTGCTGTTGTTTACTCAAATGTTATTTTTTATCCTTTTCCCTTCGTTTCTTCTGGAACACCCTTGATGTCTATGTATGAATACTTAAATCTTTTCGCTCAAGTCAGTGACACACTGCTCACTTTTTTCTATCTTTTCTATAACCGTTTTTCTGACTATATTATTTCAATCAACCTGTCTTCTAGTTTGCTGAACTTTTTTCTGCCTGCTCAAATCTGCTGTTATATGCCTCCTCTACTTCCCAGGATAAAGATAGTACTTTGCAAAGTGTTTAAACCAGGAAATCCTTTGATCTAGGCTATCCATTTCAACTGTTTCTTGCACTCTTTCGTAACCGCAAGATGCATTAGCCTGAAGAGAAATTTCTGAGGGTTGAGGGGTAATGCCAGAGAGGTCTTTCCCACTCAGTCTTTCCCAGCTGCCACAAAGTTAGAGACCCATGAATAGGGCACAGATTTGCTCCAAATTGCCCATAATTTATTAAATTTTTCCCTCTACTCCTCTTTGTATTCTGTACTGTGATACATTGTACTTTGGAGTTTCAAGTTATTTGTTTTATACAGTTTCTCCATTTTAATAATTTTTCTGATAGGAGGACTGAATCCTTGTATTTCCTAATCTGCCATCTTCCTGCAATGCAAATACACATTTTCAGTTCCGTGATTGACTGAAATTTACATGACTTAGTCCTCCTTCTTATATAGAAGTTAAGTGGATTTTTTATTATGGGATCCTTGTTATATCCTCATAAAATATTATCATGTTAGAACATTTCCACTGCATTCAACTTTGCTAAAAAAAAAATCCAGTAACATTTGGACTCTATTCTTTCTTTAAATGTAATCTCTTCCACTTCCCACTCTTTCATGGATGTTTTCACACGTTTTCTTTTCATCATGATGGTTTTATAATTTCATTATGGCATATGTTTTTCTGTGTGTGTTTTAGTGCTGGTGTGCATGTATATTAACTTTTCGTAAATGTCATCTATTTAAGTTATCTGTTTCTGTGTAAAATCCCCAATCAAATATCATGGCATAAGAATAGTCTTATTGCCCATAATTCTTGGGGGCAGTTCCATTTTCCCATATGTGGTCTTCGCTGGAGTAATTAGGATGGCTTGGAGAATATAAGTGCACTCAAAAGTCAGCTGTATCTGATGGTACGGCCATAAAAATTAGCATCTGGGTGGGTCATTGACCTTTATGTAGTAGCCCATGTCTGAAAAATAAATAATGTTGAACATGTCAGGCATCTTAATTTTTGGCTCAGAACTTACTCAGCTATAGTTCTGCTTCACTCTGTTAGTCAAAACATAGGAAAAACAATAAACTCTAGGTATTGGTGAAGTAACAGTTGTGTGCATGGTGATGAGTGAAATCATTCACATGTTTTCTAGGTACCATACAACATGATCCACTGGGCCATTTCTTCTCTGAAATTTTTTTCTTTTCTCTCATTTTATTTTGTTTATTCCTTTGTATTTGTTTTAGAATTTCTACTTCCCTCTTTTCTGAAGTCCCTCTTTCTGGGACCCATTTTAGAAAGACATATCATTAGACTCTATTAACCGTGGCCCAAAGACTCTCCAAAAATGAAGCCAACATAATAAATAAATACAATTAATTAAAAATGAAATAATTTTAAAAATAACCAATGAAATTTAAAAACTTAAATATTTGAAATTAAAAAATTAGACATTGTGTCTTTCATTACTGTAAGATCTGTTGTCTTGTATGTACAGTGACATTTGCTTCCATTTATTTGCCCGATGTCTTATTTTTTTCATTTTGATTTCAAAGATGCTTTAGGTTACAAAGTTCACGTGCTTCTTCCCCTGACCCTCACCCCAGTTCCAAGGATGGTCCAATCCAATCCCCTAACCTACTCCCCCTCACAGACCAGCATGCCAAACCCAATCACATCACTGTACCACTGTCATGCTCATCCACTGCTCATCTACACCACTTCACCTTATTGTAGATTTTGACAGTATGTGCATTGGAGTTCCACCTTCTACTCCCTTTCTGTGTCCTGTAAAGTTATCTTCCAGACTCTAGCTCTGTGAGTCTATTCAATTTGATTAATTCATATCAGTAAGGTCATGTAATATTTTTCCTTTAGTGCCTGGCTTACTTCACTTAACATAAGGTTTTCAAGATTCACCCATGTTATCCTGTATGTTAATACTGCATTCCTTCTTATACCTGAGTAATATTCCAATGTAAGTATATACCAGTGTGCTTATGTATTCATCTGTTGATGGACATTTGGGTTGCTTCCAACTTTTAACTGCTATGAACATTGTTGTGCATATATCTGTTTGGGTCCCTGCTTTCAAATCTTCTGGATTTCTACACAGCGGTGCGATTGCTGGATCTTATGGCAGTTCTATAGTTAGCTTCCAGAGGAACTGAAAAACTGTCCACCACAATGACTACACCATTCTGCATTCCCACCATCAGTGTATAAGTGTTCCCTTTTTTCCACATCATCTCCAACACATTGTGTTTTTTTTAAAATATCCACCAGTCTAATGGGTGTAAGTTGATATCTCATTGTAGTTTTGATTTGCAATTCCCTAGTAGCTAGTGACATTGAGCATATTTTCATGTACTTTTTATCCATTTGTGTTTTTTCTTTGGAGAAATGTCTCTTCAAATCACTTGCCCATTTTTTTTAATGGGTTGTTTGACTTTTTTTATTTTCAAGATGTAAGATTTCTTTTTATATGCTGAATATTAGGCTCCTATCAGATATATGGTTCCCAAATATTTTCTCCCATTGAGTAGGCTGACTTTTCACTTTCTTGACAGTCCTTTGAAGCAAAAAGTTTTTAATATTGAGGAGGTCCCATTTATCTATTTTTTCTTTCATTGTTCATGCTTTGGGTGTGAAAATTATGAAACAATTTCCTACCACTAGAGCTCCTAGAAACTTCCCTACATTATCCTCCAGGAGCTTTATTGTCTTCTCTCTTATATTTAGATCTTTGATCTATCTTGAGTTAAATTTTTGTATAGGGTGTGAGATGGCAATCCTCTCTCATTCTTTTTGATACGGACATCCAGTTCTCCAAGCACCATATGTTGAAGAAGCCATTCTCTCCCAGTTGAATGGGCTTAGTGGCATTGTTGAATATCAGTTTTCCATACATATGAAGATATATATCAGAACTCTCAGTCTGTTCCATTAGTCAGTATGTCTAGCCTTGTGCCAACACCATGCAGTTTTGATCACTGTAGCTTTGTAGTATGTTTTAAAGTCAGCTAGTGTGATTCCTCCAATTTCATTTTTATTTTTCAATATGTCTTTGTCTATTTGGGGCCCCTTACCCATCCAAATAAATTACATAATTCACCTTTCCAATTCCGTAGAAAGTGCCGTGGTAATTTTTATTGGGATTGCATTAACTCTATAAATCAATTTGGGTAGAATAGACATCTGAATGATTTTTAGTTTTCTTACCTATGAACATTCTTCCATTTATTTAGGTCTTCTTTGATTTTCTCTAACAATGTTGTGCCATTTCCTGAATACAATCCTTTACACCTTTAGATACCTTTATTCCTAGGTATTTGATTCTTTTCATTATATATAAGAAGTAAAATACATAAAAATTAATAAAAATTAAAAATAGAATAATATTTTTAAAAATTGGAATAAAAAATAGTGAAAAAATATTTGAAGAAAAAAACTTTTTTTTTTTTTTTTACATTTTGTCTTTCATCACTATACAACTGCTATCCTATATGTACAGTGACATTTTCTTCCATTTATTTACCCAGTATCTTAATTTTTTTTTCATTTTTTCTTCAAAGAAGCTTTAGGTCACAGTAGAGTCACAGACAGAATATAGGGGATTCCTATATACTCAACCTCTTCTCCCTTTTCCCCTTTCCTCCATCAATAATCTTTTATATGTGGATGGTACATTTCTTATAACTGATGCTCAAGTATAGAAACATAGCTACTAACCATTGCCAAAAGTTCACATTATGGTTTACATTTTGGACCATATACTTTTATAAGATCTGATAAAATTTAATGTAGCCTGTATCTATCTTTGCAAGATCAAGCAGAACACTTCCATCACCCCTAAATTGCCCCCTGTTCCATCTATTTTATTCCTCCCTTCCACTCCCCTACAGGACCATGGCGACCACCAGGCTTCACTCCTTGAAGAACAAGATTTGTAGTTACTTGTATCTTCACTGAGGGCTTGACACACTTGTCTGTCATCTCATTTTAGGTACTGCCAATGCTCTCAAGTGACTCCTATCCCTCTGTTTGAGAACATGGTGAGCATCCCTAGGATGGGAGTCCAACACCTTCCTACTCATTATGTGGATCTCTACTCACTGATGCAACACACTATGACAAAATGATCACTCACATGCTCCCTAGAAGCATGCCCCAGGTATGCCCTATCCTGGATGTCCCCATCCAACACCCTAAACCAGGAACCCTTCCTTGACATATTGCCAAATTAGCATTCCCAAAATCATAATTTCAAGCACATAGTCACCAATCTCTAGTGTCGCCTGCTTCCACCAACAACCATCCCCCCAATTCCATGGACCATACATTCCACCCTCCCCACCCTCCCCACACTGCCCCCTGTCAAACCTGCACCACACAACCCAATTTTATCACTATACCCTTGCTATGTCCCTTCACTGCACAACTACATGTTTCGACGTTGTCATAGAGTTTGCCCATATGGGCATTGGCTTACGAACTTATACCCTTCTAATTCCTATAAACCTATCTTGCATACTCTAGGTCTTTGAATCTGTTCAGTTTGCTTATTTATATCAGTGAGGTCATGTAATAATTGGCCTTCAATGCCTGGCTGTCTTCACTCAACATAAGGTCCTCAAGGTTCTTATATGAATGAACCTTGAATATGTTAGTTCTGTATTCTTTCTTACAGCTGAATAATATTCCATTGTATGTATGTAGCATATTTTGTTTTTCCATTCATATGTTGATGGCCATTTGGGTTGATTCCAACTTTTGGCAATAGTGAATAATGCTGCTATGAACATTGGCATGCTTGTATGTTTTCGTGTCTTTGCTTTCAATTCTTCTGGGTTGTGCCCAGCACTGGAATTGCTGTCTCATATGGCAGATCTATAGTTAGTTTTTTGAGGAACCACCAAACTGTCCTCCACAATGGCTACACCATTCTACATTCCCACCAGCAGTGGATGAGTATTCCCATTCCTCTGCATCCTCTCCAACAATTGTAGTCTTCTGCTTTTTTAATAGCCACCACTCTAATGGGTGTAAGATGATATATCATTGTAATTTTTATTTACATTTTCCTTATAGCTAGTGATGTTGAGGATCTTTTTATGTGCTTTTCAGCCATTTGCATTTCTTCTTTGGAGAAGTATCTATTCAAATCATTTGCCCATTTTTTAAATGGGTTGTTTGTCTTTTTATTTTTAGATGTAGTATTTCTTTATATATGATAGCTTATAGAATGCTATCAGATATATGGTTAGCAAATACTTTCTCCCTTTGGGTAGGCCATGTTTCCACTCTATTGACAAACTCCTTTGAAGTACAATTTTTTTTTTTATTTTGAGGAGGTCCCATTTGTCTATTTTTTCTCTCACTACTTGTGCTTTGGGTGTGAAGTTAATGAAATCATTTCCTATTATAAGGTCCATTAAATGTTTCTCTACATTTATCTTCCAAGGTCTTTATGTTCTTGGCTCTTATATTTAGATCTTTAATCCATCTTGATTTGATTTTTGTATAAGGTGTGAGATAGTGTTCCTTATTTTGGATATGGATATCCAGTTCTCCAAGCACCATTGGTTGAAGGGGCCATTTTCTCCCAGTTGAGTGGGCTTCTTGGTCTTGTGAAATACCAGATGACTGTATATGTGAGGATCTATATGAGGACTCTTGATTTGCTTCCATTGGTCAGTATATCTAACCTTTACCAGTATCATGCAGTTTTGACCACTGTAGCTTTGTAGTATGTTTTTTTTTTTTATAGGCAAATTCTTTATTTATTTATTTATTTATTTTTCTTTTTTAAGGATTTATTTATTTATTTACTTTTATCAATTTTTACACCCCTTCCCCCTCCCCCCCGTTTTTGCTGTTTCTATGTCCATTCGCTGGGCAACTCTGTGTCCATTTTCTGCCCTCTCTTCTCATCCTTCTCCTCCTGTCTTCACTGGGATTCAATCCTTGGAATTTCTGATGTAGGAGAGAGGCATCCTGCCCGCGCAGCCTTAGTTGCTGGTTTTTTGGTGCGTCTCATCTTGCCTCTCCCTTGTGTCACTCTCCTATTATGTCATCATCTTGCTGTGTGGCTCGCGGCAACTGGTGGTGCACCCGCGCACAGGGCCTGGCGGCCCACGCACCTTCTATATATTTTTTAAATTTTTACCAGGAGGTCCTGGGGATCGAACCCAGGTCCCTCCATATGGGAGATGGACGCCAACCAGATATAGCCCCCTGCTATATCTCTTAAGGTTGACCAGAGATACCTAGAGTTACAGTCTTTTCCCATACAGGATGGACATATAATAAATCAGGCTTAGTTTATCACCAGCATTCTAAAAACCAGACCTAGGGAGGAAAACGAGGTCTGGGGACACATGCATGGTTTCTAATATAGCGAATGTTTAGCCCACCCTGATTATCACAGAATCAGGACAGTGAGAATATTCGCATTGTAGTATGTTTTAAAGTCATGTAGTGTGAGTGCTCTGATTTCCTTTGTCTTTTTCAATATTTCTTTGGCTATTCAGGGCTTCTTGCCCTTCCAAAAATTTTTCTTAGTTTTTCCAATTCAGTAAAAAAATGCTGTGTTGGTTTTTATTGGGATTGCACTAAATCTGTATATCAGTTTGTGTATGATTGATATCTTAATTATGTTTAGTCTTCCTAAGCATGAACAGAGAATATTCTTCTATTTATTTAAGTCCTCTTTGATTTCCTTTAACAGTGTTATGTGATTTTCTGCATATGTCATTTACATCTTTAGTTAAATTTATTCCTAGGTATTTGATTATTTTAGTTGCTATTGTATATGGTATTTTTTTCCTGATTTCCTCCTCAGATTGCTCATTATTGGTGTATAGAAATAATACTGATTTTTGTGCATTAATATTATAACCTGTGACTTTACTGAACTCATTTATAAGCTCTAGAAGCCTTGTTGTAGATTTCTGAGGGCTTTCTATGTATAGGATCATGTTGTCTGCAAATAGTAAAGTTTTTATTTCTTCATTTCCAATTTGGATGATTTTATATCTTTTTCTTGCCTAAGTGCTTGAGGAAGTACTTCTAACACCATGTTAAATAGGAGCAGTGATATTGGACATGCTTGTCTTGTTCCTGATCTGGGAAAGCTTTTAGTTTTTCACCATTGTAAATGATGTTCACTCTGGGTTTTTCATATATACTCTTTATCATGTTGAGGAAGTTTTCTTATATCCTTATCTTTTCCAGTGTTTTTTTTTTTTTTTCAAGAAAGTGTGCTGTATTTTGTCGAATGCTTTTTCTACATCTATAGAGATGATTATGTGATTTTTTTTTTCTTTCAATCTATTTATGTGGTGTATAATATTGATAGATATTCTTATGTTAAAACATTTTTGCATACCAGGAATGAAGCCTACTTGGTCATGGTGTATAATTTTTTGATGTGTTGTTGAATATGATTAGTATGTATTTTGGGAGGATTTTACCATCAGGTTGCATTAGGGAGATTGGTCTATAGTTTTCCTTTCTTGTGTTGTCTTTGACATTGGTATTAGGGTGATGTTGGCATCGTATAATGAGTTAAGCAATGTTCTTTCCAATTCTATTTTTTGGAAGAGTTTAAGCAGGATTGGTGTTAGTTCTTTCTGGAATGTTTGGTAGAATTCATCTGTGAAGCCATCTGGTCCTGGGCTCTTCTTAGTTGGGAGGTTTTTGATGACTGATGCCATGTCATTACTTGTGATTGTTCTGTTGAGCTCATAAATTTCTTCTTTCATCAATGTTGGCTGCTTGTGTGTTTCTAGTAAATTGTCCATTTACTCTAAATTATCCGTCTTTTTGGCATGTAATTTTTCAAAGTACCCACTTATGATACTCTTTAATTCTGTGGGGTCAGTGTTGATATCTCCTTATTCATTTCTTACTTTGTGTATTTGCATTTTTTCTCTTTTTTTTTTCCTTGTTAGCCTAGCTACAGGTTTTTCAATTTTATTGATCTTCTTAAAGAACCGAGTGTTTTTTTTTTTTTATTGGTTTCTTATTTTCAATTTCATTTAGTTCTCATCTAATCTTTGTTATTTCCTTCTCTCTACTTCCTTTGGTATTAGTTTGCTGTTCTTTTTTCTAAATTCTCCAGGTCTACAGTTATTTCTTTGGTTTGAGCTCTTTCTTCTTTTTTGATATATGCATTTATGGCTATGAATTTCCCTGTCAGTACTGCTTTTTCTGTGTCCCATAGGTTTTGATATATTGTGTTGTCACTTTCATTCATTTCAAGGTAGTTACTGATTTCTCTTGTGATTTCCTGCTTGACCCACTGTTTGTCTAAGAGTGTATTGTTTAACTTCCATATCTTTGTGCCTAATCTGGTTCTCTGGCCCTAACTGATTTCCAGCTTCATTCCATTGTGGTCAGAGCTTTGTATAATTTCAAACTTTCTGAATTGATTGAGGGTTGTCCTGTGGCCTAGCACGTGGTCTATCTTGTACAATGATCCATGTGTACTCAGGAAGAATGTATATCCCGCTGTATTTGGGTGTAGTATTCTGTATTTGTCTATTAGGTTCAGTTCTGCTAATGTTTTATTCAAATTCTTTGTTTCTTTATTAATTCTCTTTCAAGATGTTCTGTGTAATGGTGATAATGGTGTATTAAAGTCCCTCACTATAATTGTAGAGGCATCTATTTCTTCACTTAGTTTTTCCAGTGTTTGCTTCATTTATTTTAAGGTGCCATGGTTAGGTGCATAAATGTTTATGACCATTTTTTTTTCTTGAAAAATTTCCTCTTTTATTAATATATAGTGTCCATCTTTGTTCTTACAAAAATTTTGCATTTAAAGTCTATTTTGTCCAATATTAATATAGCTACTCTGGCCATTTTATGATTATTGCTTCCCTTTAAAAATGTTTTCCATCCATTCACTTTCAGCCTTCTTGAATCCCTGGGTCTAAGGTGGGTTTCTTGCAGACAGCATATAGATGGATCTTATTTCCTTATCCATTCTGCCAGGCTGTGTCTTTTGACTGGTGAGTTTAGTCCATTAACATTCAATGTTATTATTGTCATGGATTAATCAGGTTAGCCATATATTCTATTGGTTTATATATGTCATATATTGTTTTTATTACTCTTTTATCTTTTTAGTTGTTCTTACACTCCCCTCCAACTCTCTCTCCTGTTTTTTTTCCTTTCAATCTGCAAAACTCCCTTTAGTATTTCTTGAAGTGGAGGTTTCTTATTGACATACTTTCTTTGATCCTATTTTTCTGTGAATATTTTGAGCTCCCTCTCATTCTTGAATGCCAGTTTTGCTGGTTAGAGAATTCTTGGCTGGAATTTTTTTTAGCACCTTAACTATGTCATACCACTGTCTTCCTGCCTCCATTGTTTCAGATGAGAAATCAGCACTTAATCTTATTGAACTTCCTTTTATGTGATGTTTCTCTTTTCTCTTGTTGCTTTCAGTATTTTCTTTTTCTTGAGCATTGGACCAATTGACAAGTGTATGTCTTGAAGTAAGCCTTTGGGGATTTATACTGTTTGGGGTGAATATGTACATCCATCTTCTTCGATAGGGTTGGGCAGTTTTCAGCCATTATTTCCTCCAACACTCCTTCTGTCCCTTTTCCCTTATCTTCTCCCTCTGGGATGCCAATAATGCATATGTTTGTGTGTTTCTTGTTGTTGGTCAAGTCTTGAGTCCCTGTTGGACTTTTTCAATCTTTTTATCTATCTGTTCTATTATCTGTTTGATTTTAGATGTACTGTCTTCCACATCACTAATTCTTTCCTCTGCCTGTTCCTCTGCTGTTATGTGCTTCCATTGTATTTTTGATTTTTTGGATTTTGCCATTCATCAACATGATATCTGTTATCTTTATATGAAGGTTTACAATTTCTTCAGTAAGTTCTCCCAGTTTCTTCTTAATAGCCTTAATCTCTTCCTTTACTTCATTAAATTGATTCATGATATTTCTTTGGACATCTCTGATTAGTTGTTCCATTTTCTGCATCTCCTCTTGGTTTTTGTTTGTTCATTGGATTGGTCCATGCTTCCTGTTTCTTAGTGTGGCTTGTATTTTTTTGTTGTTGGTATATACTCATCTGGTTATCTTGGTGTGTTTATTCATTTTATTGGCTTATTTCTTTGCTCTGTGGTTTTATTTTGTTGTTTTTGAGTGTGGTAAGGCTTCACTTTGAGACTTTGTTCCTCTTATTCAATTTTCTTGCAGTTCTTTATGTTCCCTTGAAAATAAAATGTTACTACCAGGAAACTTGGAAGAGAATGAATAATAGTAGTGATAATAGTAAAAGGTAGGAAAAGGACCAAGCAAGACATAGGTAATTAACCCCAGTAAGAAGTACAGAAGAATAATATTAGAAAAGTGGAATAGAAAAATGAAATGGAATGGAGAAAAATATAGAATGAATTAAAAGTCCAGGATGATGAGAAGAGGGGAAAAGAAAAAGTAGAAGAGAGAAGTAAAGAAAGAAAAAGTTTTAAAAGAAGAGAAAATAAAATATGAAGAAAGTAGGAAAGAGAGAAATGAGTACAAGAAAAACTGAAGACCAAGCCCAAAGATGTGGAATGAAAACAACAACAGAAAACAGAAAATATAAGGATGAATGAGGGAAAAGATATAGCATATGTAAAGAAAATTGGGAAACAAAAGAAAGGTAGAAAAAACTAACAGAAAAACAAAGAAACAAAGGAAGAGGAATACAAAAACAAGAAATCAAGACAGCAGATACTCATTTTTTGTGTGTTTTTCCCAAAAAAAAAAAAAGGAAAAGAAAAAAATATAAGAAGACAGGAAAAGGATCAAAAAGCAAAGACAAACACAGTAAAACAACATTTTCTCTTAAACAACTAGTGATTTTCTCAAGCTGTTGCTATTCAACAATCCATCACCCTGAAACCTGTCCTCTGTAGGTTATAAGCCAAGTTTAGTGAGTAAAATAAGGAATGTAAAAAAGGAACCTCTTTATTTTTTTTAAATAAGAGATCCAAATAAAGCTAATACAAAGAGGATGCCAATATGTTCCCTGCCATATCTTTCCTTAGAGGACTGTTTTCTTCCCTCTCATCTGTGATTGAGCACATTTCTGTGCAAACCCTTCAATTTTTCTGCACCCAAAAACTATCAAAACCAACATATGGCACACAAATACTTATCTTGAAGTACTAAGGCATTACTGTCTTGGTACACATAAAGAAATCCTTACTTATCTCTTCCCTTTCATTCCTTTTATGCTGTTTTCCATCCCCAAAAGACTTCGTTATT
Organism: Tolypeutes matacus; assembly: GCA_026826555.1. Classification (NCBI taxonomy): domain Eukaryota; kingdom Metazoa; phylum Chordata; class Mammalia; order Cingulata; family Chlamyphoridae; genus Tolypeutes; species Tolypeutes matacus. Next base: position 820,728 of record JAKSZT010000663.1, read on the forward strand.
GTCCATTTCTTTTACTTTATCACAGATATTTAGTCTCCTTTGACTCTTTATAACATGTACCTTTAAGGTCTCACTTTTAATTAGAATCATACTCATAATTTAATCCATGTTTATTCAAAGCCTATCCTACCCAAGCACTAATTGGTGAAAACAAAAAGGGTCAAAACAAGTTAAAACCCTTACATTCATAGAGCTGTCCTTCTGTCTAATCAATTGTTGTCCCAAGTAAAGGTGCCACCCCTTAGAGAAAATCTAGTCATTTAATGAATCTTTGATTTCTCAGTTCTCATGGGCATAAAAGCTCTTAAAATATCAGTAGTGCACAAATTGACCTAAGGACAAAAATTAAAGTTTATAGGATATTTTAAACTTTCCCCCTGTAGCAGTTTGATATTTATATGAATTCCAAAAATAGATATTGGATTATGTTTGTGAACTGGTCTGTTTCTCTGGGCATATTAGATTGTATTGGACTCAGAATTTTCACTTTTACTTGTTTGAGTTGTGATTAGGGCTTTAATTAAGCCATGTAATTGGGACATCGAGTTCCCAATCTCTTGATGGGTGGGAACTTACAGAGAAAAGTAAATGACAGAGGATTTATTTGGACTTTTGAGCTGGAGCCCCAGGAAGTAAACACACAGGAGAAGAACACAGAGGAATAGAGATGACTCCATAGACATGGCAGAGGTCCTGGGAAGAGAGAGAGCCTAGTAGTCTACAGCTGACCTTGTGGAGAGAACATAGAAGCTGAGCCCCAGAAGAGAGAAGAGATATATCCCAGGCTACAGCTGATATTGGAAGAAGTTGGGACCATGGAGCCTTAAGAAGACTAGGGAGGTTGAACCTTTGCAGATATTGGCAGCCATCTTGCTCCAACACGTGGCAACAGAACTTGGTGAGGGAAGTAACTTACTCTTTATGGCCTGGTAACTGTAAGTGTTTACTCCAAATAAATACCCTTTATAAAAGCCAACAGATTTCTGGTATTTTGCATCAGCACCCCTTTGGCTGACTAATAGATGCTCCTGGAGGAATGATTGTTAACATTTTTTGGAGAGAGAGCCAAAATATGAAGGTGACTCAATACTGAGTATATCAAGTCATTCACCAAATCCTTTCTTCTGGGGTCATATTTATAAAGAGAATGTATCAGTTATCATTCCACTGTTCTTCAGCTCTCAATTCATCCTTCAGTATATGGTGTATGACCTTTTTGATAAGAATTTGTCCTTCAATATAAGGTATGTGATGAACAATAGAATTACTCTATTTTTTTTTTTTAAGTCAACATAATGTCACTATAACGTGATGTGTTCTGACATTACAGAATGAAAAGACTTCCTTCAGTTTTCTTTGCAGGCTAAGGAGATTGGCATGGGGATGTGAGAATATATGGTAAGTCATTCCTTGGCCAGTTCTTCTTTTAGTTTATGGCATTGGTTTGGTGATATTGCTTTTGCAACTCCCTTGATTTATACAAAACATTATTTTGTGTAAACTGAATGTAACCAGTTCTTCAGAATCCCCTGAGAAGCCAACATGTGGTTTACATACAGGTACCCACAGGTGCTGAGAGGGTTATACACCAAGTATTTCTTCCTTCTGCAAACACATGACAACCAAATATATAGTTCTCCCACTAACTATCCAGGCCACTGATGGCTGATTTATTCTTCCTCCACCAATAACCCAGAGGGTTGACTATTTTTTTGCCCAGAAACTCCAGACCACTTGCCACCTTGCTAAGCAACAAATTATTTCCTGCTAGCCATGGCCCAACCATACCTTTTTCAATAATATCTGAATCCTTTCCAAATTGTCTTTTGGTACTCTTTATCATACCTATACTATACTTTATTGAGATCCTTATTTCATTTATGTTCTCTTTTATCATTGATAATAAATATTTACATTAAATGCATCATGTTAACTACTATGTGCTTTATTTTTCCTGATTGGACCCTGACTGCTAAAGATTTGATAACTGGAACAGTTATAGGAGATAGATCTTTAAAGATAAGACTTAGGGATTGTATTGTTCATGCCTTTGGGCTTGAGCACATGCGTTTTGAACACTTCTTGGCAATGGAAAATGGAATGTTAGTAATACATGAAACACAGTGGTATCATAATTAATTAAGCTATCACCTATGGTTTACTGAGATGAAGGAACATTTCAAGTATGTTATTTGGGAATTCAAGTGGCTATTGCATTTAACCATTATGATGTAATGATGCCTATAAGGATTGTATTTAAGGTATGGCTTGGATATATTTGAGTGCACTTAAGTGTAAATATACTGAAAACAACAAATTGACTTCTCTTAACTCTCGAATCAATATGTGACCAGAGAACCAATAGCTTCTATGTCTGTACTAAAAATATCTCTTATTACTTGGAGTAGCAGGGCACATATTGCTGACAATCACACATAATATTTAATTAGGTGATTTTCTGAATTACAATCACAGTTCAATATCCAAGCTCATATATAAGTTAATTTGTAAAGGATAGGATCCTAAATCTTGGAATTGTGACAAGGTAAGAGCAAGATGACACATAATGTTTTGTGCTTCCATTGTCTTTGAAAATAACTTGTCCTATGATGTTTAAGGAGATTACACTTCCTCAGCATGGAAATCATGATCCATCCTCATTTTAGTGTAATCACCTTGAAAGGCTATTCTAAATTACCTTAAGATGTACCAGAACCACACCTTGTTTTCACTAGACCCATAATTAGAGTTAAATAGCATGCCCCAATGGGATTGGTAAGAAATAGCTTATACACCAAAAGTATTGCATGACTTTGCTAAAATATATTGCAAGACATTGCTACAGTGGAACAGATATGGCAATGGATCATAAATATGTTATAACAAAAAGAGTAGAATATAAAATTAGATCAGCCCAAATTCATTGATATAGTTATATTCTGCATGAATTTTACTCCAAGCATTCTCTTTATTGAATCGTGGCCTTTCACTGGAGAAACTGTGTTTTGGGAAAAAGGATATCTCCACACATTTTTTGGGAATTTTTAGAATCTGACTCTGAATTTAAGCTAATTCCTGGGAACCTTATATGCAACTGACATCCATCAGTCCCATGAGTTGTCATGGTAATCAGGTGATATGCAGATTTATAACTCCGTTCTGACACATGCTGCACCCAGTTGGTTCACAGATCCACCTTGTAATTGTTCCCCAAGTCTTATAAAACTGGGAATAGACATAATTGGAATAGATATATTTGACAAGAAAAATCCCCAAATTGCTTCTTAGACCCATAGAATGAGTGCTATGATGGTAGGAAGGCATAATAGAAGTCCCAAGTGCTTCCCTCCTTGCCAATATAACAAACCAGAAGCAATACTGATCTTTGCAAGAAGAGCATGGATTAATGCCACCATAAAGGATGTGACAGAAGCATGGTAATGAATCCACTTATATCCTCATTTAGTTCACCAGTTTGATGTGTAGATGTCATATGGATCTGAAAGTATTATTATGGATTATGATCAGCTTAGTTAAGCAGTGACCCCTTTTGCAGTTTCTGTCAAAGAACATAATTCCTGTCCTGAAGGAAACCAGCATAGACCCTGGTTTTTGGTTTCCTGCTACTGAAACGTTGTTCTTCATATAATTTTTAAGGATCCCCAGAAGCAATTAGCTTTTTAAAAAATATTTTATTTATTTTAAAAGATACTTAGATTATATAAATGCTACATAAAAAATGTAGGAGATTCCCATACACCCCACACCCACCCCCTCCCACTCTTTCCTATATTAACAAGATCATTCATTAGTGTGGTACATTTGTTACAATTGATGATCACATATTGAGGCATTGACACTAAGTGTATATTATAGTTTACATTATAATTTAAACTCTGCCCAACACAATTACATAAGTTATGAAACTGCAATATCATTCAGGGCAATGCCAATGTCCCAAAATGCCCCCATATTACACCTATTTTTCCAATCCCAAGGAAATGGTTCCATGAATTTTATACCCAAAGCACAAGTAATGAAAGAAAAAATAGATAATGGGACCTCTTCAAAATTAAAAACTTTTGCACCTCAAAGGTGTTTGTCAAGAAAGTGAAAATGCAGCCTACTCAAGAAAATTTTTGGCAACCATATATCTGATAGGGGCTTAATATCCAGCATCTATAAAGAAATCCTACACCTTGAAATTAAAAATAAACCAATTTTAAAAATGGGCAAGTGATTTGAATAGACACTTCTCCAAAGAAGAAATGCAAATGTCTAAAATGAACATGAAAAGATGCTCAATATCACTAGCAGTTAGGGAAATGCAAATCAAAACTATAATTACACTGATTAGACTGGCAGATATTAAAAATAGAACAGAGGACTCCAAATGTTGGAGAGATGTGGACAAATGGGAACCCTTATCCACTGCTGGGAGGAATGCAGAATGGTGCAGCTATGTGGAAGACAGTCTGGCAATTCCTCAGACAATTAGCTTTTACCTATCTGGTCTTGCAATAAATCTTCACAGTGTTGCCTCAAGGACACAGCAGTTCTCCTGCTCATTTCCATAATATGGGTTCATGTTCATGAAATCAACACATCTTACCATATTACTGATCATATAAAGCAGATTTGCAAAAAGTGGGGTGAATTATTAATGATTGTTACTGTATGAGCCCATTGCTGCACTTCCTTTGCAGTGAAATGTGTTTTGTGACCCAGTGCAATACTATGTGAAAGCCATGATTGTGGGATAAGCATCCTGTGAAACCATGTATAGTGACACTGGAAGAATGAGTAGTTAAAAAAGGAAACCTTAGATATTAACATTGATCTTGGGACCAAACACAGAAATGAGTACTAGTACCTCTGCATATTTTCTCTATGCTGATAACATGCAGTTGTTAATTTTTATAAACTAATCATTACATCTTCTCTCTCTCTTCTTTCAGTTAACATACATAAATATATATACATATGTATACACAAATATAATGTATATATATTTATATTTATATTTATATTTATATTTATATTTATATTTATAT
>JAKSZT010000663.1:825791-877182 GCA_026826555.1 Tolypeutes matacus
TATATTTATATTTATATTTATATTTATATTTATATTTATATTTATATACAAGAACTATTGAAAGTTAACTTTACAAGTTAGTCTTTAGGTATAAGAATATTCAGTGAAAGCATGACCGTATTTGAGGTATCACTAATATTGTTGGTAATGAACTCAATGGCTCTTGGTACTATGCATCTTCTCTTCTTATACTTGAAAGAAGGATAGATGTATCTTGCTTTGTATAAATATGTAGTTATATTGCTTTTTTAAGGGAGTTTAAATACAAGTACAGTGGTGCATATGGATGCTAAGTAACCAAAATGGTGGGCTGTTAGTTATCAGTTTATTGGTTTTCAGTTCTGAATATACTTTTCAATTTAAGCTCTGTAACATACAATGTAATTCCTTTAACCATTTGTCCTTTAACATGAACATAATGTTAAGGTTTCTCAGTAGAGAGTCCTAGAGGTACAATGCTAGTAGGAACAGGCTTCCTATAATCTCTGGTTCAGGCCAGGGAGGATGGAGGTTTGGTTGTGAGAATTTCTAATATCTTTTGTCCCAGCCTTGGGATCAGAACACCATCCCTCTTACTTATCAGCTTTGGCGTGGTCATCTTTCCATAGCCCTATAAACATAGAAACAGAGCCTGTGTGACTCCTTTGTCAAGTTCCTGTGCAGCATGTATGCAACTTTCTGTAGACCAGAGGTTCATATAGTAAGCTTGTAGCTCTTTCTTCAAATCCTTGCCTACCTCTGTCAATCCCCATCCAGAGTGACATGCATGCTCTAAGGCCTTCTGCCTTCACAGGTTCCTAGACTCCCACTGCAGGCCCAAACCACTGGCTGCTTATCCCATGTTCACCTACCTAACCTCTGGAGGGTGGCATATTTTTCCCCAGCAAGTTTATACCAACTCTTGTGTGGCAAAATTAGTGAACTTAATTGCTGCCTAACCATACCTTCTCCAATGAAGTCTTTCTTAGGAATTCTCCCTCAGCCCAGGGGCTAGTGATTTGTAGAACCATATAATGTTGCCTTATAACTTAGAGTTACTCTTTTATTATAGTTATCACTACATTATATTAAATGTGTACTTTTTTAAAAGTATGTGATTTCCATTTCTCAATGGGGCCCAGAATGCTATGGGAAGATTTTCTACTCCCTACTGGGGAAGCATAATATGGCCAGTTATAAGTTGAAGATTCTAGAGTTAAAGTATCATAAAAAAAAAAAAGAAAGAAAAAGGATACTCTTTGAAATTGTGTGTGTATATATGTGTCAGAATGTTCAAGGTATGGATTGGCAATATAGTCAAAAAATCTATAGAAATGAAATGGTTTACTCTTGAATTAATATAATTCCTAATTTTCCTAAAATTATAGAATAATGTGAGTGTTTTTCCTATTATATGATTGTTTTTTATTTTGTTACATGTGAAAGTAATGGAAATGTAAATATCCTCTGTATGAAATGTTTAACTGAGAGAAAGAAAATATTATGCATGGTTATGATTAGGTATAAGTCATAGTATTTCTAAGTCTTGAAGGTTCACCTTTAAAATTCCATTTAGAATCAGTAGGGCTGTTGCTGAAGTTTAGTGGGTATGAAGATATTGACAATATCAGGAGCTGGAAATCCAAGGAAGTAGGGGAAAATTATAGAGTCTAGAATATATCAAGGAGGAGTATTTTGAAAACAAGTCTCAGGATTTATTAAAGCACCCTTTTGATCTGTAGCAATCTATTCTAACCATTTTAGTGAACACAGAAGAAACAGTGATATTGATGAAAAAGATAAAACAAGAAAGAAAGCTTGTACTCCACAGTAGTCAGAGTGATAATAATTATTTTTGCATATAATAATCTGTTCAACATTTTTATTGTTCTCTAGGTTTTAAGAAATACCAATTCATATGTGATACAATCTGTGGAAGTTTGATATAATTATGAATTCCAAAAATATAATTGAATCATGCTTGTAAACTGATCTGTTAATCTGGGCATGATTAGGTTAAGATTAGGGCATTGAGCCCCACCCATTGGTGGGTGGGGAATTGAATATAAAAGGCAAGGCAAAGGACAGTTGAAGGGGTCTTTTGAGAAGCAGTTTTGTTGTTGGAAAGAGGGCCCCAGGAGAAGACAAGCAAGCTGTTAGCCTGATCATCTGCAGCTGACCTTGTGGAAGAAACAGGAGCTAAGCCCAGAGAGAAATGCAACCCCGGGAAGAGAGGAACCACAGAAGCCTGAACCCTGGCAAATGCTGGCAACTGTCTTGCTCTAACACGTGGAAATGGACTGTGGTGAGAGAAGAAACTTAATGTTTTATGGCCTGGTATCTGTGCAATTCTACCCCACATAAATACCCTTTATAAAGACCAACCCATTTTTGGTACTTCACATTAGCACCCCTTTGGCTGACTAATACACAATCCATGCCCGCAACAGGTATATACTCCATTTATGACAAGAGCAAAATCATTATTTGTCTTGACTAACCTGGTGACCTTACTCCTCAAGCACCTTTAACAGCCCCCTCCCCCAACCTGATTACCTTGAAACTAATCTGGCAGTAGTGGGACTGCAGAGAACAATAACTCAAATTACAGGGAAGGAAAGGAAAAAAACATCAGTTAATAGCCATTCCAAATTATCAACCTTGCCCCTGACCTGCTTCTCCCTTTTTTGCCAGACGGTCTACTGGTACTTTTCCATTGTATTTACCTCAACTAAAAACTCAACCACCCCTCTGTGTTCTTTGGAAATGATTTCTACTCACACTCTCTGATCACTGTAGCTATAAATTAAATATTTCTTGCCTGTTAAATGTCAGTTGAAGTATTTCTTTGACAGACAAAAATAAAATGGAACAAAGTATTAAATTATTAAAGATATGGCAGTATAGAGGAGAAGTGGACATTCCTTTTGGAAGTTGTAAGTGGCATCCCTGGAGTAGTTAAAATTTTCCTGTATCCTGGGGATTTGGTCTGAATGGAATCAAAGACAGGAGTTTGAATATTGTTTGTCTATGGCCAGTATAAAATTATACTGTGTCTATGAGTACCTTCCATTACAGTAATTTCAATGGATTTGTAAAGTTAATGTAACATATATATTTACACATTTATAACTTTGGGGTAAAACAGCTTAATTTTAGAAACTGAAGAAATATTCTTCTTTGGATTATTAAAAAAAATCAGCAGTTGATCTGATTATCAACTGCTGATTTAGTATATATATATTCATATATATATATTTCTAGTATATATATATTCATATATACTAGAAATCAACAAGGATACTTGAATTAACTCAAAGTACATTATGCTTACATATACTTCTTATAAAAATAAATTTCCTAATTTGGCCAAGTATGTTTTAGTTAACTGTTAAATTCTGTCTATCGATGTTTTTGGTTAGGTAAAATATAATCATGTAGTTCTGTTATGAAAATAATTAGGATGCTTGAATATTTTTCTTTTTTTCCACCTACATATATGTCAAGGAAATGATATTTATTGTAATATTTGACAGAGTACAAATAATAGTTCCTTAAATTATTACATTGAGCTACTGTGGAAATATCTATTGGGTTACTTATCTCCAATGTCTTCTACAAGATCCATTTTATAATACCTACAAAATCCTGAAATATACAATGTGATTTTATGCTAGTTCCATAAAATTTTATCCTATTCATTGAGAAGAAATATTAAACCTATTTCCAATTTTAGTAAAATTTGATCCTCTTGAGGTTCAGTAATACCAAAGAACAATTGAAATTAAATTGCTTTTATTGGTGGGAATGCAGCTGCAACAGAGTTATAACAATTTTACCCTTACTATTTAAGTAATATTTCTCTTAGAGACAGAGACAATTTTCACTATCTCACAAATTGAGATAAAAGCCATAGAACAAAATAAAATGTATAATTATCAATGTCTAAGATATGTACACTTGTAAATTTTCAGTTCTTTAAGGATATTTTGGTAGGAATAAAGAGACTTTTTTATAATTGAATCAGTGTATGGAGCTTAAATGGCCTTTGACAAATTAGAATCCAATTGAAATATAGATTTCCTAATAAAATTTAAATTTCTGGGATGGGAAAAATTATAAGGGATAATTGAGAAAGCTTCACCTACATCAATGTTATACCACCATCCTTTAAGAGCCTAGAAGAATAAATATGCCCTTGTAAAATACTGAGTAAGTATAGAAAAGCCCAGTGTACCAAATCTACTTCCAAAATGAGTTCAAAGCGGTTCCATAAAATGCTCGTTTTATAACTTAGGAAAATACTGTGTTTGCTGACAAGGTATATACCACAAATGCCTGCTATGTAATTTTAAAACAATAATTTCCCTATTCAATAAAATGCATTGTATTATAGTCATCATAGAATTGAATATAACATAATATTTATTTGAAATAATGAAGTGGGAAAATAGATTATATTATTGTTCATAAAAATACTATTCCTAACATGTCTACAAAAATGGGTGCTAAAATTTAAGAGTGAATAGAAAAAGAGAGGCATTGAAGAACTTAAACAGCAAAATAAGAAGATAATTAGGCAACTCACTCTTCACACTTGCCCTTCCCTAACACCTTTTTGAATGCTTGGCTACTTCTTTGTTGCAGAGACTGTAGGTGAGGGGATTCAGTATGGGAGTGAGTATATTGTATAAGACAGACACCATCTTGTCTTGGGTTGGGGAATGATGAGATGTGAGCCAGATGTATATGAACAAACCTGTTCCATGGTACATACCCACAACCATGAGATGGGAGGGACAGGTGGCAAAAACCTTGCAGCAACCATCCCCAAATCCCATGCTAATGGAAGCTAGAATGACATGAGTATAGGAAACAACAATGAATACTACAGGGAAAACAATCATTAATAAACAACAGATAAAAATAACTTTTTCAAATATTGATGTGTTGTTGCATGAGAGTTTTAGTAGGGAAGGAAAATCACAGAAATGGGATATTACCCAGGATCCACAATAGGAGAAGGAAAATGTATCTATAGCATCAATGACAACATCAGTAAAGCCCAAGATCCAGGAAGAGGTAGCCATAAGTCCACAAATTTTGGGTCTCATAAGATTGGTGTATCATATTGCATGGCAAATGGCAACATAGTTGTCATAGGCCATGAGAGCCAACAAGAAACATTCAGAGCCAAGTAGTGATGCATTGAAGAAAATTTGTGTGGGACAGCCTGTAACAGTAATTGAATTACTGCCAGACAAGTAGTTGAAGGCCATCTTGGGTACTTTGGTACCAATGAGCTTTAGGTCCATGAGGGACAGTTGGCTGAGGAAGAAGTACATGGGGGTATGGAGTTGGGTGTCTGGGTAGATGAGGAGAACCATGGCAGTGTTTCCCATGAAGGCCACAGTGAAGATGCCCAAGACCAGAGAGAAGAGGAAGGTGTGGATGCTGCTGTGATCAAAGATTCCCGAACAGGATGAAGTCAGAGCTGAAGGTCTCATTCTCCAATGCCATGATGTGTATGTTCTTTATCTAGAACCATGAAAAGGGTTATCAGTACATTGATTTAGCAAACATTTACCCAGTGCTATAGGATTCTGGAAAATTCTGCAGGTAAATGATAAATATGACATGACAGGATTAGGAATCTCATAGAGCAAGAACAAGAAAATCCAAGCAAAATGCTTTTCTCACTTATGAAATTGTGGAACTTTTGTAATTTTAATTTCTGGCAATCCTTTTTTCATTTGACTGATTGTGCAAAGTTCCTTAAAAGATAAATTCATATAGGAATTCAGCCTAAATCAGCATGTAGCAGACATAAAAACAGAGATTGATCATATGTCCTTACTATCATGGTACTAGACACTTTTACTACCAGTGTTAATAATATCTGTTGTCCTACTAATGCTATTATAATTTAGAGCATTTTGTTTATAATTCATAGCAAACATCTTATCCACTAAATTATGTGTTGAAGAAACATTCTTCAGTCTTCTGAATAAAATTCCTAATCCCTTGATGCTGTAGTCAAATATTTACTATGGAGAAAAGCACACATAAAACAAATTCAGGAAAGCCTAAAGTGAGTCCATTCAACTAATTTTATTGAATTCCATCTACAGTCAGGGATTAGGGATAAAACAGTGATCAGATGAGGTAAATCTCCTGCAGAGTTAAATGGCAATCAATTTAGCATTATATGTCATAAAAGGGTAAATGATATGCAGGAAAGTATGACATAGAAGAATGAGGGAACTGAAAGACAGTGGTCAATTCTGAACAGAGTAGTCAGATAAGATGTCACTCATCTGGTGATAGTTCCCAAAATCTTGGAGGAAGTGAAAAAGAGGCCACATCACAGGAAATAACATTCCACACATAAAGATTGTCAAAATGCAGTGGAATAAATGGAACGTTCATGCAAAAAATTAAAAATTGTTCATGATTTAAGGAAAACAGATTTTCTAATTTAAAGATATGCTTGATTTTATTGAAGCATCTAAATCTTAGTGTATGATAAGATTATACATGCATGAAGAAATTTAATATATGGGGAGGGTATAAGCTAGTCGGCAATAATAATGTCATAAACAGAAAAAAAAGTGTGATACATAGAACAATTAGACAGCAATGCATTTTTTCATGCATCATATTTTTTGTGAGGTGGAAAATTTGAAGAAAAAATAAAAGTAAATATAATAAAAGGCTTAGGAATAATCTACAAAGGAAGAGATCTTGATTTCTGCCTCATGAATATGAATTGCTTTTTTTTTTACAATGAGAAGATAATAAACAGAACATTTTTATAAGTTTCAATTATTTATAGAATTGGTTAATGATTGTGGGTAAGAAAGTGAAAACCTTAGAAGTGTTTTTAAATTTCAATTCAAGACCATTATCTGGTAATGTAAAACTACTAAAAAGAACCTTTGAAGATTTAGAATGATAGACAAAGAATTCCATTTCATATATCTGATCAGAGAGGAAAAACATTCTCCAAATTCAAAACTATTATATTTTGTCAATCAGCATAATGTAATAGCAAGTCCCAAACTTCCCTTCTTTGTTGGTAGGGAGATTTTTTTTAAACAAAAACAAAATGCCAACTGAAAGAAAGCTAGTGTATAATCTAGGGACTGAATAACATAGTGAAACTAGAGGTGGATGAGAATTGTGATTATACTAGACACAGAAATGTCCTTCTATGAACTGGAACAAATATTTATCACTATTGCAAGTTTGTAAGAATTGAAGAAGCATGAGAAAAATACAATTAATATAATCTATGTACTATATAGTCAATAGAAATACTGTAATATTTGTGCATCTGTGTCAAAGAAGTACTGTGTTAATAATAGGAGGGTATGGAAAAACTATACCAAATACATGTTGTAGACATAGATTGTGGCAATAGTCTGATATTCTCTGATAATTTGTAACAAATGTTCAACAACAATGTAGTGTGTTGGTAAAGGGGTGCTGTATGGGAATTCCGCACACATGTGCATGAATGATTTGTAAGTCCACAGATTCTCTAATAAAATATTTTTTAAAATAATAATAATAAAACTAACACAACTACCAATCAAAAAAAAAAAAGCTGGCTAAACCTGCTTATGGATTACTCAATTTCATGTCCACCAAAATACTTGAGAACTAGTAATAGGCATCTCAGGGACCTCTGATGAGTTGGTGATGATTCTCTACCACAGGCTTTCTCACTGACCAACTCTACCAAAATCAGTCAGTGAGAAGTATGTTTTATTGTGGCAATAATACCCATGCCCATAAAACTAAGTTTACTTACTTAAAATAACTCATCTCAATTATTTGACAGACCCACCTATCTTGAACCTCCAATTCTAGGCTGCCCAGTTACCTTGAAATTCTCAACTATTTATTAGACCAAACATGATTTTATGTTACCCTGAGTTCTATTAATATGATGAGTTTCCTGAGGTTGGTCTAGAATATGACCCCAAGGCGGAAACTATATGGTCATTTTAACACATACCCATGATTCTTTAATGTTGACAAAGAGGTCCAGCACATTTTTGGATAATACTGCCCCACCACTTAATAGATAAAGAACATTGATAATTTTACTGTAAATATTCTGAAAATCTATGCAATATAGAATTTAAACACATATGAGTGATGCAATTTTCAATTGGCTAACAAATGTAGAACCTAAATATACTTTTGGATTTTCTTGATCCCATTATTAGCTCAAGCTGAAATTATATAATTGCACACTTTACTGTTTATCTCACCTCTCTTTATTACTTTACAATTACAATTTACTTTATGTCATTGCTCTGAAATTGTCTTCATTTGCCTTGCTTTGTCATAGAGAATGTGACAAAATCTGTCCATTTAAAATTTTTATAGAGTTTATATTGTGATATCATTGAAGATATTGACCTCTGCATCAACCAATATTCTCTATAGTAATAAGATCCATGCAGATATTTCTTTAAGATCATTGTGGGAGAAGCAGCACTGTGAGTCTGCACACACATCTGCACTAGGCGAGAGCACACCATGAAGGACTCGGCTTAGAACCAGGCCTCAACCTTGACTCCAGAGACCCCTACCATGCCCAAGCTGTAGTCTCTGCTGGACAAGGCGCAGATTAGAAAGACTTTGAAAGCTCTGTTGGAAAATTCCAAGTCCAGGAAAAATGCTAATGATTTGCTTTTGAATGAGAAAGAAAATTTCTTTTTAATGGTGGTGATATGGAAAATTCCAAGTAAAGAACTGAGGGTCAGATTGTCTTTGCCTTATGGTATTTGGGCAGATTTAGCAGAAATCTGTTTATTTACTAAGGATGAACCCAAATTAACTCCTGAAAAGACAGAACATTTCTATAGAAGTCTTTTCAACAGTCATAATATTAAAACCATTTTCAGATTATCCATCTCTGTACTTTAAAAAAGGAATACAAACCCTATGAAGTGAAGCTCTGCCTCTTGGGTACTTTTGACTTCTTCCTTGCGGATGCAAGAATTAGATGGCTTTTACCCTTCATCATAGGGAAACATTTCTATCTCAGAAAGGAAGTTCCAGTATCTGTAAATCTTCTGGCCAAGGATTTATCAAGAGAGATCAATGGATCCATAGATGAAACTGTTTTAAACATCTCTACACCTGGTTCCTACAGTACTATATGCATTGGTCACACTGGAATGAAGTTGCAGCAGATCCTTCAGAATGTCGTTGCTGTTGCAGACGGGCTTTCAGAAAAATTGCCAGAGAAGTGGTAGAGTGTGAAACTCTTATACCTGAAAACTGATAAATCGGTTGCCCTTCCAATCTTTCTTCATTTAAGAGCAGTTGGGATGATGCTAAAGGAATTAGCCTTCTTGGTCAGAAGAAAAAAGAGGCAAAGAAAAAAGAAAAATTAAAAAAAAATAAAGAAGCTGAAAAGCTCAAGTTAAAAACAGAGAAGAAGAGAAGAAAAAGGGAAATGGGAGAGGCTAGAAAAAGAAAAAGCCAAGCCCTTACTAAAGACCAGGCACCTCCTGAAGCCAGTGGAGCTCCAGTGAAAGGCTGCGGCCCCCAAACAAGGGACAACCCAGGATCTGAGAAGCAGGAACCAGGCAGAGTGAAAGCCCCATTTAAAGTGGAAGATGGATCTGAGGATGAGATTCCACTACTGGTACCAATGGACAAACTGCCTGCTAAAGAATATGTAGAGATGCAAAAACGTACCACAGTAAAGAAATCTTCCTAAAAGAGTCTAGGCCCCAACACACCACTGGGGAAGAAGAGAAAGTCGGTCCCTTTCTTTGAAGACCCCTGGAGCTGCAGACGTGGAAATCCCAGGTAAAGGTCAGGAAAGAAGCCAAGAATCAAAGAGGAGACAGAGAAAGAAATCAACTCTTCACTTGGGAAAAAAGACCTTAGACAGACTCCAAAAAAGCCAGAGGCCAAGTTTTTTGCTGCTCCAAGAAAATCTGCCAGAAAAGCTCCCCACCTCCTTAGCAAGTGTCCCAGTCAACCTGAAATCAGCGACTTGCCTGGTGGGAAATATCAGGGCTACCTGAAGAGCTTTTTGAAAATACCGAAGTCCTGGCCCCTGTTGTACCCTCCTCCAGCAGCAAAGCTTGGACTTAAAATATTCCTAAAAACCTCCACAGGTAATTTTGATGTAAGTTCCTAAATGTAGGAACCTGTGGTTTGATGTAAAATCTATTTTTTAATATGCTCTTCTGTGTGTTTGCTAATATAATGGGGAAATGTGCTGCCTTTCTGTTTTGTTTTGTTTTTCTTTAATATCAAAGTGTAACATTGGCTTCTGGGTGTACTGTCGGCATTCCAAATCTCAGTTTCATTGGAATGCTTTTGGTTGGAACTTTTTCTCCCCTACTTTGAATCATTTGTTCTCGTGGACTCTATTCAGTTGGTTTGTGCACACATTTCCAAAGCTGGTCTGTGAGAGAATCAGTGGTGGAGCTTGAGAAACTTGGATTTCCTGGCCCTCCTGCTGAGGATGGTATATCTTGGAAGGTCTTAGGAAGGGCCCTGGAATCAATTTTTCTTTTTTTTCCCAAGTTGTGAATCACTGAGTTAGCTAACAGGGTGAGGGAAATTACGAAGAGTCATTTAGCAGCCTCAGATTTGATGTATGAGGAAGCATTTAGGCTGCAAGGAGTGGGGGCTGGGGCTAGGGAACTAATTTTGATGTCTTGCTATCCAACCATAACTGTTAAATTTAGAATATCTGTTACTTGGGGGAAGGGCTGATATTAGGTTAGTGCAAAAGTAATTGTTTTGTGTTGTTGAAATTTGTCATTTGATATTAGAGTATATTCTTAAATAAATATGGTTATGTTATAAAAAATAAAAATAAAAAAATCATTGTGTTTGGAAAAATATATATATTTTTAGGAAAAACTGCATATTTCCTCTTAGCTAGTAAAAAATATATGACTGAATACGCTTACTTTTTATTTTCAACAGGAAGACCAGATAAAATTTTGAAGATTAGGGTGGGCTAACCAGAAGAGAAGCAATGCTAAAATATATTTCAGAGAGAACTGGGGTTCTTAATATATGGATATATATTCTAACTAAAATGGATCTTTGTTAAGTGCTTTTGGAACTCCAAGTTATACCTGACTATTTACTGCCAGACAATTCAAAGCAAATCAAGTTGCAGCCTCCTAGGAAGGAGGGATATAACAAGCAAACTTCCTGGAATGACCTTGAAATTTAGACATTTTTTCTTTAATTTTCAGAATATTTTTAACATCTCAAAAATATTCATAATATGAGATACAAAATGTTATACTCTGCTTTAGATTATATTTTACCCAATGTACATTTTTCCTTAGTTGTAATGTTCTGCTTTTATTTTTATTTATTTTATCTAATATATATTGTTTTTCTAGTAATAAACCCATCACTTTTTTAGAGGAAATAATGCATATATGTAATTTTTTTAAATAATGGCTTTTCTGATCCCTAACTTCATCATTATTCTCAGTTTAAGATTTCATGAAATTGTGGGGGTGCTCATTTCCATAGCTAGTAACCTTGAAATCATGGAAATCATGGCCAGAAATTGAAAAGGGAATCAATAAGTCAAATAATGGAAAGGAGACAGCAAGTGCCCTGACTTAAAAAATAAATAAATAAATAAATAAAGAATAAGCAAAGCATTATGCAAAAAATTTCATAACTGTATCTATTAAAGTAATCAACTCTGATTGCTAAATTGATTACAACCTCTTATAACAGGAAATATCAGGAAACAAAACAAAACAAAATAAACAACATGAAATACAGTTACTCTAGCAGGAATGAGCACAGTGAATTTGTTCTAATAGCAAAATACAATCTAAATGTGCATTAACAATAAGATCTTTAAAGATGATGACAGATAGAACATTTATGAGCCTCAGAAATAGAATGTTGAATGAACAAAGATCATGGGTTACAACTTCATGAATCATTACATATAATATTTGAAATGCAAATGATATATCACTTAAGAAATGTGGTAAAGAAAAGAAGTAAAGAAGAAATGGAATGATAAAAGAAATGTGGGGATGATGGTTCTCTCTGGAGTGGAACAGGAAGGTTATGTGGTGAGAGAGTCTTACTTGTTAAAAACAGTGATAATGTAGGTTTAAAGCATATTACAAAAATCCTTTATATCTAACAAATTTCTGTAAATAAACTTTTGTGCCTATTTGAAGTTTAGTAAAATCAATTATAATGTAAAGAGTTTAGAAGAGCACATGACCTACATAAAACACCCATGAATATGATTATTAGAAGAGGAGAGAATGTACCCCCAGCCTGACTCTCAAATCTCTTGGCTGTGGCCTCAATCGGACTTGCCACTCTTCTCCCACTCACTCACATCCACCAACAATTTCTTTCTCACATCAGGAATACCAACATGGTATGAAGAAAAAAAAATGATTTCCTATCTGTGAGCTGGTGCACAAACTTACATTTTCTACCTCCATTTTCTTATCCTTGAAAGGAGGGTACCACATTTTGCAAAAGAATGTTTTAAGGATAGCATGAAAGAAATGCTTAGAAAACACTTGGCACAAAAAACCACAAGAAATAGTTAACTTCACCATGATCAACAGGAAGGTTAGCAATATCTTATATACAGTCTCACCTGGCTATTTATCTTGCTTCTTATTATGGTCTGAAGAGGATATATTTCCAATGAGATTGCAGGTTATTGGGAAGGCTAAATACTGTCTTGCATGATTTTGTTTCTCCAAGATCATCGAGAAAAAGCACATCTAACACACAGTTGCAGCCCTTATCATTACTGAAAAATGAATGGAAAGATGATATGAACTAGAGCCAAGGAGCACATCAAAAGTATCCGTGACAAGAGACCAAAGTAATCAAAACAGCTACATTTTAATATAATTTTCAAATATGTTATATTATTTAACCCCTATAGGGAATCCATATTACTCTAATTTAACAAGTAAGATATACCCATGTATGTTGTCAGATGAACCTGAAAAGATGTCTCTTTTTAGAGCTTTTAATCTTTAAATTTACTGATCCACTTCCACCTAAATTCTAGAAGCAGTCATTAAATTGAGAATTCATTCCCAGTATGAATTTTTATTGTATTTAAACCTTATCTTTGGTAGTTTCTCAGTAAGACACAAAGCGGCTGTGTAAATTAAAAGACTTTTCATTCCTATAAAATTCCTATTCACTATCTCTGCTGTAAGACAGAAACTTTAGTTTACATCCCTCCAGGGAACTCCTTCCCTTGTCTTTAATTTGTTTATATTATCTTCCAACTCCTAGGATAAAAAGGTAACACTAGATTCCTTCTCTTGAAAATGTTTACTACAAGGAAGATAATTATGCCTTCTTTCTTTGTTTTTAACATGAACTCTCTAAAACCTTCTATTCTCTTTCACATTATAATGAGAAGAAAACACATTGAGTGCTTCATGTGTTATAGGTACTAAGCATGTACATAAACTCACATAACACTCACACACATTTTATGTGGCAGATACGCTTATTATAGCTCTTATTATCTCATTATTTTCTGATATTATGGAAATGAAGACAGGAGCTTAATAAATTGCCCAATGTCTAGAGCTACTAAATGGCAGACGAGTCATCGTCTCTCTTCCAAACACCCCATTCTCTTTTATAAAAGCAAGATATTATGAACTGAAATTTATAACATCTTGATATTATCTACATATTTTTCAGTTTAGTGATGCTTTTATTTTCTTTACTATGTTTTATGTTCTTCAAAGCTCTTTTATATATTTTTTGTAAATTTATGCACAGCCTTCTAGAGAATGATTCCTGAGAATTTTATATTTTTGTTCTACTGGATGGAATATTTTTATGCTATATTTCTAGTTTTTTTTTTTTTTTTTTTTTTTTTTTTTTGCTGGTTATAGGAAACTACTGATTGCTGTGTGTTGATCATGAATCCAAGAATGTCTTTGGTACTGCAAAATTTTTTTGCAAAGAAATGCATTCCATGTAACTGCATAAAAATGTAACTCTTCCTTTCCACTTCTTACATCTCTTTTTACTTATCTCATTTAAATAAAACATACACAGTTAAAATATTGAAAAAAATCAATGGGTGGCTGATGGCTTAGTAGTAATGGGACTAAAGCTTCACAATTAATTCTGCTGTTTTCCTGCAGCTTTTGGCAGATATATTTAGCATTTTAGCACAATCCCTTTCTATCTCTTTCACAAAAGATTGCATGAGCATGATACATTTGTTTCAATCATTGGAAGAATATTACTATGATTGTACTATTAAGTATATTCCATGATTTACATTAGGGTTATGTTTGCCAGTCCTATGTTTCTTTTTTTTTTAATTTTATTCTAGATATATATATGCATATGTGTGTGTGTGCGTGTACGTGTACAAAAAGTCCTCAACAAAATACTAGCAAATGGTATCTAATAGCACATTAAAAATATTATACACCATACTCAAGTGAGATTTATCCCAGGTATACTAGGGAATGTCAACATAAGAAAATCAATAAAGGTAATTTGCCATAGTAAGAGAGCAAAAGAAAAAAAGAAAAACCACATGACTATCTCAATTGATGCAGAAAAATCATTTGATAAAACCCAACCCCCTCTCTTACTAAGAACACTTAGAAAAATAGGAATAGAATGACATTTCCTCAACATGATAAAAGGAAAATATGAAAAACCTACCACTAATATCATAATCAATGTTGAAAGACTGAATTCCCTCCAATAATAGTAACAAAACAACGATGCCCACTGTCACCACTGTTATTCAAAATTGTACTGCAAGTTCTAGCCAAAGCAATTAGGCAAGAGAAAGAAATAAAATACACCCCAGCTGGAAAGGAAGAAGTATATCTTTCCTTATTTGCAGATGCCATGGTAGTGTATACAGAAAATCCTAGAAAACAATCAACAGCCCCATAATGGAACTAATAAAAACATTCGGTAATTTGGTGGGGTACAAGATCAATATGCAAAATTCAGTAGAATTTCTGAACACTAATAATGAACAATCTGAAGAAGAAATAAGAAAAAGTACTCATTTACAATAATACGTAAAAGAATCAAATATTTAGGAATATGTCTAACCAAGGAAGGAAAGGATTTGTACACACAAAAAACTACAAAGCATTACTAAAATTAATCAAAGAAGATCCAAATAAATGGGGGATATTACATGTTCATGGAATGGAGATTAAGTATTGTTAAGATGTCAATCCTACCCAGGCTATTTATAGTTTGAATGCAATGTAATCCCAATAAAATTTCAAACAGCCTTCTTTGTAGAAAGGATAAAACTTAATCATCAAATTTATAAGGAAATGTAAGGGGCCCTGAATAGGCAAAGTCATCTTGAAAATGAAGATAAAAGTTGTAAGACTCACACTTCCCACAATTTAAAAACTTATTACACAGCTACAGTAATCAAAACAAAATGATACTGTCACAAGACAAACAGACCAATGGAATCAAACTGAGAGCTCATATATGAACCCTCACATCTATGGCAAAATGATTTTGACAAGTTTGCCAAGTTTACTAAATAGGGGAAGAATCGTCACTTCAACAAATGGTGCTGGAAGAACATGAATATCCATTTGCAAAAGAATCAAGGTGGACCCCTACCTCATACCACATACAAAGATCCAGTCAAAATGTGTTAACGACCTAAATGTAGCAATCAGAACTTTAAAATTCCTAGGAGAAAACATAGTTATTATCTTCAGACAATTTGACTTTTCACCAAAAGCACAAGCCACAAAACAAGAAAATACTTAAATGAGATATCATCAAACTTAAAACCATGCATCAAACAAAGGGCTATATAATGAAAGTAAAAAGATAACTTGTAAATTTGGAGAAAATATTTGGAAAAAACATATATGAAAGTAGTTTAATATCCAGAATATATACAGAAATCTTATAACTAACAAAAAGACAAACAATCCAATTAAAAAATGGCATTGCAGTGATGGATACAGGCCATTATACATTTTGTCATAGCCAAAAAAATTATGTGGGACATAGTGCAAAATATAATGTAAACTATAGTCCATAGTTAGTAGCAAACCTTCAATATGTTTTCATCAATTGTAACAAATGTACCACACTAACAAAGGATGTTGTTAATATGGGAAAGTATAGGAGGGGGAGGGAGTGGAGCATATGGGCATCCCCTATATTTTTATGAACACTTATGTAATCGAAAGTTTCTTGAAAAATAAAAATATATAAATAAAATAGGACAAAAAATCGATAGAATACTTGAATGGAAATTTCTCTAAAGATGATCTACAAATGGGCAAAAGCATGTGATATGATACTCAATATCATTAGCCATTAGGGAAATTAAAATCAAACTAAAATGAGACACAATTTCATACCCACTTGAATGTCTATTATTAAAACAAAAACAAAAGTTTCAATGTTGGAGAGGATATGGAGAAATAGAAACAATCGTTGGTGGGGATGTAAAATGATGTATTCACTATAAAATAGAGTTTGGTGGTTCATCCTGGAATTAATAAATGACCTGGCAATCCCACTTATAGGTATATACCCAAAGAAATTGATAGCAACCTCTCAAACAGATATTTGATATTGTTCATAGTGGCTTTATTAACAAGTTTTAAAAGATGGAAACAACCCAAGTGCCTTTCAATCAATGAATGGATGAGCAAAATGAGGTATATACATACATTGAATGTTATTCAGACTTACACAGGAATGAAGTTCTGATATATGTGACAACATGGGCAAAACTTAAAGACATTATGTTGAGTGAAACAAGCCTGACACAAAATAACAAGTAAATATTATATAATCTAAAATAGTGAAATAAATATAATACAAATGTAGAGAGTCAGAAACTATAATATAGTTTACCAGGAGTCACGTTGGGATAGGGAATGGAGAGTTATTGCTTAAGTTTTACACAGTTTGGCATGAAAGAATATTTTTGGTAATGAATGGTGGTGATGATAGCACATTTTGGACATAATTTAGAGCATTGAAATACATACTTTAGGGTGTATATTGACTATTTACCTACCAACTTTGCTAAATAAAAATAATTCTATTATCTTCAGCATTAAAATACTTATAACTAGGTCAAATGTTAGTCTTCAATTTGCCAATTTCCAAAAGAGAAAATGCCAGTAGGATGTTTCGTATTAAGGGAAGCATTTTTTAATATATATACCAAATGAACTTTCTCTCAGATAATATATGTTCTTATGGCTAGTTTTAAAAATATATATTCTTAAATTCATTCTTAAGTTGCAATAGATTAAAAATATATATTTTGTTTTTCTTCTGAACTATATGAAAATTTAAAACATCACTCCCTAATACTTTGGTGGCTTTCCTAAAAAAAAAAATAACTTTCTCCTATATAACCAAGTATAGCCTGGAACAGGAAATTAGCCATGATATGTGACTGCTATCTAATCCTCAGCAACTATGCAATTTTGCAATTTTTTCCAGATAGCCCAATAATGCTTTTTATATAATAGTCAATACAAGAATAATTCATTGCTTTTATTTGTCACAATTCATAGTGTCCTTCTCTCTGGAATTTCCTCAGTCTTTGTTTATCACAATATTGATAGTTCTGAAGCATGTTTTATAATTCCCCTCAATTTGGGTTTGTCTAATATTCCCTTATGATTAGATTCTGGTTATGCATTTCTGGCAAGAATGTCACAGAAATGATTCTTTATTCACATTTCCTCTATCAAATGCTGCACAATTTTGATTTGTCCTGTAAATGAAAATGTGAACTTTGTTCATTTCATTTAAGAGGTATCTGCTAGGATTCCTCCAAGTAAAGTGACTCTTTTCCCTTTTGTAACTAGTAAGCATTTTGTGTGGGTGTACTACAAAATTATGTAAACAACCCATTTCTTATCAAACTTTCATTGTACTTATTTATTGATTTATATTACCATGGCCTTATTGGTTTTTTATTTTTGCAGAGTTATAATCAATTGTGGTCATACATCAGACTATACATATGGCATATGTAGTACATATATAAAATTATGCATGTCCATATGTAGAGAGAGATAAGAACAGATGTACTTACACTATAGTTATTTTATGTTTCTATATACATTGATAGCCATGTGCTCCCTTCTGGAGGAGGCAAAAGAAAGGATCAACAAAGAGGAAGATAAGACAATTAAAATCACACAGGATGAGGAGCAGAAAGATAGAAAATGAAAGAAAAAGGAAATACAATCTTGAAGAATCAATGGGATACTTTTCAGTAAATCAATATGTTAATTACATTAATTCCAGAAGGAGAAAAGAATTAAAGGGCCATAAAAATATTTGAAGAAACAATGACTGAAAACTTACAAAACTTACCAAATCTGAGAAAATATTAATATACAAATACAAGATGCTCAATAAATGCCAAAGAGGCTGATCCCAAATGGGTCTAAATGGAGACATCTTATAATGTAACTGACAATTGCCATATTTAAACACAGAATACTAAAATTAACAGAGATGGGCAAAACAACTCATATAAGGGATCCTGATAAGACTAAAACCTAATTTCTAAATAGAAACCATTTAGGCCAGAAGGTAGAAGGAGGACATAGTTAAAGTGCAGAAAGAAAAAGAAATGCTACCAAAAAATATTAAGGGCGATGTCCATCAAAAATAAGGGAGCAATTAAGACACTTCCAGGCAAACCAAAATTGAATGCACTCATTATCACCAGAATGGCCTACAAGAAATGGTAAGTGAGTTTCCATTTTGAAAGAAAGTGGCACAAGACATTAAGGAGAAGCTGTATGAAATAAAAGACATATAGGGCATGCAACAATATAGGTAAATATAATGTCAGTATTATATTTCCTCTACAATGTTATCTTTTACTTATTAATTTTTTTTAATTCAAATATACAATAATATGTCTAAGTTTTGTAACTAGGCACACATAGCATAAAGATGTAATTTGTTACAAGGAAATACAAAATGGACAAAACAAGGCATATAGGTACAGTGTTTGTGTAGCCTATTGAAGTGAAGTTGGAATCAAAACAATTTAATTGCCATAGATTTATAATGGTGAATGTAATCTACATAGTAACCTCAAATAAAATATCTTTAAAAATCTATACAAAAGGAAAGGATAATTGAATTAAAAACTGGCTCATGTTGAAAGATCATCTCAAAAAGGGAAGCATTAATGGAGGAAATAAAGACAAAAATAGAAGCTATAAAACTTATAAAGTCTAGTAGCAAAATGTAAGAAGTAAATCTTGCCTCATCAGTAATTATCTTAAATATCTATTGTTGAAAAACTCACATCAAATGGTAGAGATTTGCAGAAGGATATAGAAATATGACCCATATCTACGATGTTTATAGAGCACCCAGTTTATACCCATATATATTATTTGGTTGAAAATGAAAGGATGGAATGTATATTTCAGACAAATAATCAAAATAGAGCTGGGCTGGCATTATTAATATTAGAGAAAATAAACTTTAAGTCAAACACTGTTACAAGAGACAAAGAAGAATAGATAACAATAAAAGGGTCAAATCAACTAAATGAGTTAACAATTACAAACATATGTGCACATAACTACAAGGTGCCAAAATATGTGAAATAAACATTGAGAGAATTGAAGGTAGAGGTATACAGTTTGACAATAATACCTGGAGATTTCAAAATGCCACACTCAATAATGTATAATACATCCAAACAGATGATCAGTAAAGAAATAGAGGAACTGGAATGTGCTACAAACCTACAAAATCTAAACAACATATATAGACAGTTTCCCCATCAACAGTTAGAATACACCTCCTTCTCATGTGAATATGGATCATGCTCCAGGAAAGTTAATGTGTTAGAGCACTAAAGAAGCCTTGATGAATTTAAAATATTGAAACCATAAAAAATAACTCATCTTAACACAATTAAATGAAGTCAGAAGTCAATAAATGATAGAAAAATAGAAAATATATAAATATGTGGAAATTAAACCCACACTCTTAAGAAAACAATTGGATAAAGACAAAATTATGAGGAAATTAGAAAATATTTAGAAATGAATGAAAATTAAGACACAATATATCATGTTTATGGGATGCAGCAAAGGCAGTACTAAGGGAAATTTATAGCTATGAACTTCTATATTACAAAAGTACAAAGATCTCAATTAACAATTTAAATTTACATGTTAAGGAATTAAGAAGAGAAAAGTAATACTAGAGTTAGCAGAAGAAAGGTAATAACTATTATTAGAGGAGGGATACATGAAATAGAGAAGAGAAAAAAAAATGAGAGAATAAAACAAAAAAATTGAGTTTGACAAAAATTAAAATAGACAAACCATTATGTAAATTAACAACTAATAAAGAGAAAATGTAGAAATAGCTAAAATCAACAATGAAAATGGTGATATAACTACTAAACTTTGAAAAATAAAAAATAGTTTAAAAGGGAATATTATGAAAAATCACATGAAAACAAAAACAGGATAATTGAGAAGAAATGGAACAATTCTTAGAAATAAACCAATTATCCAAATTTACTTTAGGAGAGATAGAAAACCTCAACAAATCGACAACAATTATAGAGATTGAATCAACAATCCAAAACTTTCCACCAAAGAGAAGTCCAGTAACTGATAGCTTCACTGGTAAGTTAAACCAAATATTTCAAGAAGAATTAAACCTCTCATTGTTACACTCTTCCAAAGATTTCCAGAGGAGGATAAATAACTAAATTTATTCGCTAAAATGAAAAGAAAATTCGATACAGATTTTCTATAGGAACATAGAAACAAAAAATCATTATACTAGCAAAATGAATCCAACATCATATTTTCAAAAGATTATGCACCATGAACAGGATTTGTCCCAGTAATACAAGAGTGGTTCTACATATGGAATGTGATCAATGCAATATACTGAATTAATAGCATAAATAGAATGAAGGACTGTAGCAAACAGTATCTCAATATATGCACTAAAGCCATTCAATATACACAGCACTCTTTCTTGATTTAAGAAACAAAAACAAAAAAGTAGGAGTAGCAGGGAACACTTTAAACTTTAAAAAGTTTTTAATGAAAAATTCCAGCTAACATGATGATGGAGGACCTAAAGTTTCCCTCCAAATTCAGGAATGAGACAAGAATATCCATCTTCACAAATGTTATTCAATATTGTTATAGTTTTTCTATTCAATATTTCTGGAGCAATTAGGTAAGAAAATAAAATGAATTTATGCAAGCTGGAAATGAATATTTAAACTATCTTTATTTGTAGAAGAACCAAACATTTACATAGAAAATCGAAAGGAATACAAATAAAAGTATTAGAGCTATTAAATGTGTGCACCAAAGTGGCAGATTACATCAACCTAAAAAAAGTTTCTTTTCTATACACTAAAAATGGAAAAAGAGAAATTAAGAAATTTCCATTTCCAATAAGCTCTAAAATAAAAATATCTAGGAATAAATTTAATAATTTGTTATAATTATAATAGGAATAATGAAAAATTAATATGTATTGAAATATACAAACCACTGTTGAAGAAATTAAAGAAGACCTATAATAAATGGCAAGAATCCCATGATCTTGGACTGGAAAAGTTAATATTGTAACATATCAATATTACCCATGACAATATAGAAATTCAAAGCAATTCTTATTAAAACATAGACGCTTTTTTTTTTTTAAAGAAATGGAAATCATAATAGGAGTATTGAATAGCAAAATGTGTCTTGATAAACAAGAGTTAGGGTACACTCACTTCCTGATTTCAAGTTGTACTACAAAGTGATTGTAATCAAGACAGTGTGCTACTGACATACAGATAGATTCATTTTCAAAACTGAATTGAAATTCCAAAAATGGATCCTCATCTCTGGCCAATTGTTTTTTAGCAAGAGGATTACATACATGAAGTGGGGAAAAATAGATTTGTCAGCAAATAGTGCTGGAAAAACTAAATATCCACATGCAGAAGAATGAAGTTAGAAACCCATATCACAACATATGCAGAAAGCAATAAGAAATGAATAAGGAACTAAAAATATAAAATCTAAAATTTTAAAAATCTTAGAAAATAGTCTTCATGACAAGGCTGTAATGGATTCTTATATTTGACACCAAAAGCATGAGACACAAAAGAAATAATACATAAATTTGATTTCATAAAAATGTAAAACTTTCTGCATTAAAGGACATTATCATAAAAGTGAGAAAAGGACAACCTACACAATGGGGGAAATTAGTTTCAAACAATATATTTTTAAGGGTTTAATAGCCAGAATATATAAAGGACATTTACAATGAAACTACAAAAGACAACCCAATTAAAAAATGGATAAAGTTCTTAAATAGACATTTCTCCAAAGAATATATACAAAGGAACCATGTGCACATAAAAAGTTGCTTAGCTTCATTGAACATTAGTAAATTGCAAAAGAAACCAAAACAAAACCAAAAAATGCAATTAGGAAATTAAGATTGCAGGAAGATGACAGAGAAGGGAACTCCAGTACTCAGTCCTTCCACAAAAACAAGTATTAAACAGCAGGAACTGTCTGAAACAACAGCTTTGAAAATCCAAAGGCCAGAAGCACACTGTACAGCATCCAAGCAAGAGCAGAAAAAGGTTGATAAATTATAGTAAGGAGAAGTATATTGTTATCCCCATGCAGGAGCTATGGGGGCTTATTTCCCACTGTAGCAACAGGCCACTGAGGGGTGCAGCACCTGGTTCATTCACTGGTGACAGATAAGGATGTAAAAATTCTCTTCTGCAACACCAGGGATGTGCATCTCAATAATTGATCATGGCTTTTGGTTAGTGATATTGGATCTCTGGGAAGTAGGCTATGAGTGTGGCCATTGTTTCAGCCTACACCAGGCAAATGTGGTGACAGGTAATGTTTCAAACATCTAGACAAGGGAAGCAGCTGCCATTATTTCAAACTGCCCTAGACAGGGGCAGCACAGTGGAGACTTAAGGACCATATACTGCCTCAATGATGTGGGAGACAGTTAGTTGAGGACTACGTGTACTGTGCAGGCCAAGAAACCTAGGCCTTAGGGAGCCATGCAACAAGCTCTTGGCATCCAACCTGATTCCTTCTTCAGGGCATGTGGAACCTGTCTATAAACCATTGTAGGTCAATTTTAGCCCTATTTTGGCTGTGAAAGACTTGGAGGGAAAGTACTTTCTGGCATGCTACATCTCCCAGAATTTGCAGTCCAGGCAAATGCAGCTTGAGATGCTGAAATGTGTGTAAGAAACTATGGTGGTAGAAAGTCTTGGGTAAAGGCATGCAGCTTCACAGGCCCAGGAGTGGGAGATCTATCTTGTGGGAAAGAGATGGGACATCCAAATTTCTGTAAAGAGAGGATCTCCAAAATAACTAACATGTAAAATGCCAGGACAAACACCATGAAAGACAGGGAAAACCTTGAACACTTCATTCACTTTGGGCAGACTTACAGATAAGAGAGCTGAAGCTCAACAAAATCTCTGTATCATCAGCAACTGGTTACAAAATCAAGAAACAGCTATATCAGGAAATAAAACCCAGAGATAACATTTTAAAATATTAAAATGTGTAGTGTACAATAGAAAGGTAGAAAACAAACAGAGAAGCAGAAAATGATGGCCCATCCACAGGTAGGGGATGAAAATTGATACAGCACCAATTAAGAAAACCAGAATATGGACATATTGAACAAAACCTTTAAAAATTACTTTAGAAATGCTCAGATCATGAAGTAAAATATAGAGAAAGAATTGACAGATATCAGGAAAATAATGAAAGAGCAATATGAAAATATTAAAGACATAGAAATTTTTAAAAAAGGAAGCAAACAGAAGTACTGAAGTTCAAGACCAAAATAACTCAAATAAAAAATGCCCAGGAGGGGTCAAGGGAAGTTTGGAGCTGGTGGAAAAAAGTATAAATGGGGAAACAGATGTGGCTCAAGTGATTGGGTTCCCATCTAGCATATAGGAGGTCCAGGGTTTGATTCTTGAGGCCTTCTGGTAAAGGCAAGCAGTCCCACCCAGCAAGCTGGCCCAAACAGAGACCTGACCCATGAAGAGAGCTGAATATCAGCAGGAATGATTTTGGTCTTTCACCATAAAATACAATGTTAGTTGTGGGTTTTTCATGTTGAGAAAGTTTCATTCAATTTCTATGTTTCAGAGTGTTTTTATCATGAAATGATTCTGTATTTTGTCAAGTTCCTTTTCTGTGTCAATTATGATAATATGATTCTTCTTTGATTTATTAATCTGATGTATTACACTGCTTTTCTTGTGGCGAACTACACTTGCATGCCTGGGATAAAACCCACTTGATCATAATGAATAATTATTTTAATGTGTTGTTGGATTTGATTAGGGAATATTTTGTTGAGGATTTTGGTATCTATATTCATTAGGGAAATGGGTCTGTAATTTTCTTTATTCATAATATCTTTATCTGACTTTGGTATTAGGGTGATGTTGGCTTCTTAGAATATTTTTAATAATGTTCCTTCCTATCTAATTTTTGGAAGAATTTGAGCAGGTATTTTATTTTATTTTATTTTGAAACAATTTATTGAAGTATATCATTCATACCTGAACACACATAAACCATAAGTGTTCAGTAAACATCGTGAACTTAAAAAACAAACATGTATAACATCATACAGGGCTCCCACACATCACCCCCCACACACAAACACCCTGCATTGTTGTGAAACATTTGCTAAGAAATTATGAAAGATCATCGTCAAAGCATTACTACTAACCATAGTCTGCATCTTCCTCCCCTATACATATTTTAAAGGATTTATTTATTTATTTATTTACTTTTATCCATTTTTAGCCCCCCACCAGTTTTTTCTGTTTCTGTGTCCATTCAGTGGGCAACTTTCTGTGTCCATATCCTGCCCTCTCTTCTCATCCTTCTCCTTCTGTCTTCACTGGTAGTTGATCCTCGGAACCTCTGATGTTGGAGAGAGGCATCCTACCACCTGAGCCACCTTAGTTCCTCTTTTTTTGATGTGTCTCATCTTGGCTTTCCCTTGTGTCACTCTCCTGTTATGTCATCTTCTTGCTGCATGGCTCGTGGGGCCTGGCGGCTCACCTGCTCGTGGGGCCTGGTAGCACGCCTGCTCACAGGACCTAACGGCTCATCCACTTGTGGGGCTTGGTGGCACACCTAAGCATGGGGCCTGGCTGCTCGCCTGCTCATGTGGCCTGATGGCTTACCCACTTGCAAGGCCTGCTGGCATACCTGCACATGAAGCCTGGCGTCCCACATGCTTTCTCTATTTTTCTTTTTTTCTTCTTCTTTTTACTGGGAGGTCCCAGGGATCAAACCCAGGTCCCTCCACATGGGAGACAGACACCCAACCACCCGAGCCACATTTGTCTCCCTGCTATATCTTTTAAGGTTGACCAATATACCCAGAGCTACAGTCTTTTCCCATACAGGATGGTCATATAAAAAAAAATCAGGCTTAGTTTGTCACCAGCATTCTAAAACTAGGAATTAAAACTAGGTCTGGGGACACATGCATGGTTTCTAATATAGCAAATGTTCAGCCTACCTTGATTATCACAAAATCAGTACAGCAAGAATATTTGCAAGAGCAGGTATTTTATTAATTCTTCTCAGAATAATTGGTAGAATTCACATGTGAAGCCATCTGGTGCTGGACTTTTTTGTTAGTAAGTTTCTGATGAAAGACTCAATCCCTTTACTTATAATTTGTCTGTTGACATCTGATATTTCTTCTAGTGTCAGTGTAGAAAACAAGAACAGGCTTAAGACTTGTCAGAATATCGTAACTGCAATGAAGTTTAAATTGCCAATCAAAGGAAAGCTGCTATAACATGTCAGGGATGAAAAAGTGTGAGACACTGATCCATGAGCTAGGGAACTATGTGTTGATGTCCTTGAATTTCTCTAATTCATTTCTTCTTTTGAACTCTCTTAATGGGAAGAAATGGCTTACACCTCCCTAGTAATATCTTGCAAGTATCTACCACTTCATCAGAGGTTATACAAATTTTTCTCCATTCAAAACATCATATGCCTCTTCAGGTTATATCCCTATTTCACCTGGTGGACACCAGGCTGATAACTGGACTTAAGCAACAATATTACCCAGCTGTGAAAGTAATGAGTCTGATAAATGAGAAAATATACTCTACCCCATAGTATCCATATCTTCTGAGAATTTACTATCAAGAGCTGGTATAATACAAGTGCTTTGGATCCTGAGCATGTTTGATCAAGTAGGCCCAAAAATAGTTTGTTAAACTCTCCCCAGATATACTGAAAAATAACCTAGAAGTCACACAGTAGATTGTCTAAACTCAATACGTAAAGGTCACCCAGAAGCATTGAAAAAGTGATGGCTCCAAAAAATGAGGTAGATATGGCAAAATTGTGCTAGAAGATTGTGGAAAGGAAGTAAGAGACACAGAGAAGTAAAAATGCTTTGGTGGATATACTGCACAAGAGTAGTGAACAAACCTGGTGATTATTTTCTAACCCAAGAAATTACACCATGTATCAAGTCATAAAGATTGTAGTAGTGAGGGGACATCAGTATCACAAAGACGTTCAGAGGGATGGCTACTCTAATGGTAAGAAAGGCCATTACATAATTAGTTTCCCTAACAGCAAAGGAAATGATAAATCATCAAAATAATAGAAGGCAAATGACTGTATTTAAAGATGAGATAGATATAATTATCATAATGAAAAGCAAATTTGTAAAGTAGTCTGGAAGCCTGACACTCAAAGAATTATGAAAAATAATAATAGAACTTGGCATTCCTAATGACAAAACAGATAGCAATATGAGTAACAATAAATTTGGACCATCAAATTTAAAAGTTGTTCTACATTTTCATTCTTTGTTGAAAGCTAAAAGAAAGAATCTTTCCCACCCAAACAAAGAGGAAAACCTATATGAACTACTAAACCAGAACATTTCTTGAACACATCAAAAAGGTGAGTTTGCAGTGAACAAGTTGCCTGAAATCCGTGCTGAGTCACCTCCCCCCAAAAGGGTACGGAGAAAAATAAAATACAGACTGTCTTACCAGAGAATGGGAGGAAGCTATGCCAGGTGACATAAACCCTGAAAGCAGAAAGTTTTTACAATGTTTACAAATTACTAAAAGCTGATTAATTGGGCTAGCATGGGGGAACATGGGGGAGTACCAGAAACAAGGAGAGTTTTTATTTGCTAGCAGGCTTATTTCCAGGATCATCACCAGCTGCTCATCTGCAATTGGAGGTGACTGGAGGAATCATTGAGAAAAGGTACAGTTCTGGGCTGTCCCAACCTCAGTCTTTTTCCTCACCTTGAAAAAACTTCCTAAATTGTATAGATAATGACATAAGGCTGCTAGGGAATGGAGAAAGCAAATGCAGTGCTGAGGGAAATTTACAGTCATCAATGTTTACATTAAATAAAGAAAGAGCTAAAATTGAAGACCTCACTGAACACCTGGAAGAATGACTAAAAGACCAGGAAACTAATCCTAAAGTAAGCAGAAGGAAAGAAATTATAAAGAACAGAGAAGGAATAACTGAAAGACAGACCAAAAAAAAAAAAAAAAAAAAAAAAAGAAAGAAAGAAAGAAAAAGTATCAACAAAACCAAAAGATGGTTTTTTGAGAAGATTAAGAAAATTGACAAAACCTTAGAGAAACTGACAAAGACCAAAAGACAGAAGATGCAAATGTAAAATCAAAAATAAGAGGGGCTACATAAACATTGACACTACAGAAATAAGAGAAATCACAAGAGGATGCTATGAACAACTGCATGCCAAAAAACTACACAATGTAAATGACATGGAAAAATTCCTAGAATCACACAAACAACCTGCATTGACCCTAGTAGATATAGAAAACCTCAGCAAAACAATCAAGAGTAAAGAGATTGAAACGGTCAAAAACATCTCAAAGATGAAAACCCCATGACCAGATGACTTTTCAGGTAAAGTATACCAATCATTTAAAGTCAGTTTAATACCAATCTCACTCTAGCTCTTTCAAAAATTGAATAGGAGGAAAAGATATTAAACTCATTTTATGACGCCATCATCCTAATACCAAAACCAGGTAAAGATACTGTGAAAAAATAATATTACTAAACAATATCTCTAATGAATACAGATGCAAAATCTCACACAAAATGCTTGCAATCGAATCCAAAAGCACATTAAAATAATTATACACAAAAATCAAGTGGGTTTTATCCCAGGTGTGCAAGGGTAGTTCAACACAAGAAAATCAATTAGCAGAATAAGCTGTATTAATAAATTGAAGAAGCAAAATCACATGATCCTCTAAATTGTTGCAGAAAAGATGTTTTAGAACATACAGCATCCTTTCATTTTTTATCTTAATTCTATTTATTTTTTTAATTTATTAAAAAAGTTTAAAGGTATTTAGATTATACAAATGTTACATGAAAAATATAGGGGATTCCCATATGCCCCACTCCCCACATCTCCCACATTTTCCAACCTTACCAATATCTTTCATTAGTGAGTTAAATTCATTGGAACTGAGAAACACATTTTGTAGCATTGCCACTAAGTGTGAATTAAGTTTACATTGTAGTTTACTCTCTCTTCCACACAATTTTTAGGTTATGGCCAGATGTATAATGGCCTGTATCTGTCATTGCAATGTCATTCAGGACAATTCCCAAGTCCCAAATATGCCCCCATATTACACTGCTTTTTCCCTTTCCCGGCCCACAAAACCTCCAGTGACCGCTGCCTTCACATCACCTCTTAAAATATATGTATATATATATATATAAAATAACATTTTTGTAAGCAAATACACATATATGCATATATATTTATATATCATTTTACAAATGTTTGTATGTATTGTGAGAATTTTGATTTTTACCCATAATAAAAAAAAAAAAAATAATAATATAATTTCTTCCATCGCTAGAATAAAATTAGGTCTATAGTAGAATAACAGTAAATCTACTTTAGTCCATAGTTCATTCCTCAATGCTGAGGATTCTGGAATGGGAATGTCCAAACTACCTCTAATTTAAAGGGGGCTGTGATCCCATTTGCAGTAGCAAGTAAAATAATCAAATACTTAGCAAAAAATTTAACTAAAGATGTAAATGACTTATATGCAGAAAACTACACAACACTGTTAAAGGAAATCAAAGAAGAATTAAATAAATGGAATAATATTCCCTGTGCATGGATAGGAAGACAACACATCATTAAGATGTCTATCCTACCCAAACTGATCTACAGATTTAATGCAATCCCAATAAAAATCACCATGACATTTACTGAATTAGAAAAACTATGAAATTTATTTGGAAGGGAAAGAGGCCCAGAATAGCAAAAGATATATTGAAAAAGAAAAATAAAATCAGAGGAATCACACTAACTGACTTATAATATACTACAAAGCTACTGTGGTCAAAACTGCATGGTATTGGCACAAGGATAGACATACTGACCAATGAAACTGAATTGAGAATTCTGATATAGATCCTTGCATATACAGTCAACTGATTTTTAAAAAATATTTTAAAAGATGCTTAGTTTACATAAATGTTACACAAAAATTACAGGGATTCCCATGTTCCCCACCTCCCACACCATGCACAACCTCCCACATAAACAACTTTCATTAGTGTGGTACATCACCTGCAATGGATATACACATCCTGGGACTTTGCTGTTAAGCATGGACAATAGTTCACATTGTAGACCACTCTTACCCACAAGTTCTACATGTTATATGCTGATGTAAAATGGCCTATATCTGTAATTGTAATGACACTCAGGATAATTCTCAAATCCCCAAAAATCCCCTGTCTTTCAACTGCTTTTCCCTGTCCCTGCCCTGAAAGTGTCCAGTGGCCAGTGGCTCCACATCAATGCTGAAACTTCTTCCATTGCTTGAATCACAATATGTCTATAACAGAATACCAATAAGTCCACTCTAGTCCATAGCTCTTCCCCCAGTCCTGAGGAGTCTGGGACAATGATGTCCACTCCACCTCAAAGTGAGAGGGGCTTATAGCCCATGGATAAGATGGATGGGATTATTCTGCCTGCAGCTGCAGACTGTCTCCATTCCCTGGGATGGCTGTTGTCCACCATCATCACCTCGCCAAATGACTTGGGTGAGGCCATTGAATTGTAGAGTAGGATTTGCAGCTCCACTGAGATTCCAGGCACAGCTGGCACATGGGTAGGCCAAAGTCTCCAGTCTCTAGAAGTACACCTACAAACTCCAGCACCACATATAGGTTTGAAGAGAAGAGACTGCCAGACCACGTGCAAGGAGGACTGGTTTGAGTCCATCTCTGTCACTCTCAGGGGCACAGATTCCAAAGTATAGACAACTGATAAGGCATCAATCTCTGGAGCTATCCCCCCTTATATGGACCTGGGTGTCTCTGAAGCTCTCAGGAACCCCTCTGTTTGGGCAGATATCCACTTCGGTGTTCTATGAGATCCTACTGAGGTGTGCATATTACCTCTGGGATGATCTCCAGACTCTCTTTGAAGTCTCTTAGCCACATGAACTCATTTGTCTTTACCTTTTCCCCCTTTTATTCAAGGTCTTTTTCCAGTCATATTGCCAGTTGGCACTTGGTATTAATCCCTCATTCCCCGGAGTCATGTCCCATGCTGGGGGTAGGTAATGCATTCATATGCTGAGTTTGTCTTAGAGAGAGGCCACACTTGAGAAATAAAGAGGCTCTCAGATGACAACCTTTAGGCACCCCATAAAAGTAGACTAAGTTTCAACTACGAGAGCAAAGACTCATAAGTTAAATAATCAATAACAAGAACCCATTTGTGGATCATCCTCCTTTGCCAGACACTGCCCCTACACTTGGGGGAATGTTGCTGCTCTCTTTGAGAATGTGGCAGAGGTCTCCAGGCTGGGAAATCGGTATTCTCTCACTTATTGAGTGATTCTCCACCCACTATGACCTTGCCCAACCCCTTGATCATTTGAAAAATTTTATACATCCTTTATGTATATTCAGGTGAATTTCCTCACCCCCCATTAATGATTCTCTCCTGCCCCCGTTGTAACCCTCTGTGATCCAAACCTTCCTTAAAGATGAAGCCCATATAATAGCCAAATACAATTAATAGGAAAATGAAATAAAAATGATAAATTTAAATGTAAGAAAGAGGCAAGATGGGATCAGTTTAGGAGGGTACTTGTTGACTGGATCTCTGGGGACAGCCAATTGTGGAAGGGGTCCTGCCCGAGGGTCTGTGATTTGGGCGCATGGAGCAAGAAACTTGGGTCATCTAGAAGTGGGCAGATCGATGGTGTGGAGTGATCAGTGGCGATTCAAAGAAGGAAGGAAACAAAATAAGAAGAAAAAGTGTCAAAGAGAAAACTTAACACACACACAAAGAACCACCAGCTAAATAAGACTCTAGAGGAAAGAGAGAAGTTAATCAACAGAATGAACCCAGCAAGATAAAATGATGACTATAGGGCAACAAAAAATTACAAACCACACTGAGAAACAGGAAGACAAGGACCAAAACAAAACAAAAAAAAACTAAACTAAAAACCAGGAATACATGCAGAACATAGAACAACTAATCAAAGATTCCCAAACAAATATCATGAACCAACTTAATGAAGTGAAGGAAGAGATTAAGGATATAAAGAAGACACTGGGAGAACATACTGAAGAAACTGTAAACATACACAAAAAGATAACTGATATGATGGTGATCAATGGCACAATCCAAGAAATCAAAAGGATGCTGGATTCACATAACAGCAGATTTGAAGAAGCAGAAGAAAGAATTAGTGATGTGGAATACAATGCAGCTGAAATCAAACAGATAGTAGAACAGATAGACAAAAAAATAGAAAAAATCCAGCAGGGACTCAGGGATTTAACTGACAACACAAAATGCACAAACATACACATTATGGGCAACAGAAGGAGAAGAGAAAGGAAAGGCAACAGAAGGAG
Organism: Tolypeutes matacus; assembly: GCA_026826555.1. Classification (NCBI taxonomy): domain Eukaryota; kingdom Metazoa; phylum Chordata; class Mammalia; order Cingulata; family Chlamyphoridae; genus Tolypeutes; species Tolypeutes matacus. Next base: position 857,843 of record JAKSZT010000663.1, read on the forward strand.
TGTTGAAGGAAATAATGGCTGAAAAGTTCCCGACCCTAATGAGAGAGATGGATGTGCAGATCCAGGAAGCAAAGCACACCCCAAACAGTATAAATCCCAACAGGTGAACTCCAAGACATATAGGTGTCAAAATGTCCAATGCTCAAGACAAAGAGAAAACACTCAAGGCAGCAAGAAAAAAGAGAGCCATCACATACAAGGGAAGCACAATAAGATTAAGTGCTGATTTCTCAGCTGAAACCATGGAGGAAAGAAGACAGTGATATGACATAGTCAAAGTACTAAAATTAAACAACTTCCAGCTACGAATACTCTATCCAGCAAAACTGACATTCAAAAATGATGGAGAGTCAAATTATTCACATATAAACAGAAATAAAGAGAGTATGTCAGTAAGAAACTGGCACTTCAAGAAATACTAAAGGAAGTTCTAAAATTTGAAAGGAAAAATCCACAGAGAGAGTGTTGGAGGAGAGTTTAAAAACAACTAAAAAGACAAAAACAGAAACAAAACAACATATGACATATATTAACCCAAAGAAAATATGGCTGAAGCAAGAAATTCATTGTGAGTAATAACACTGAATGTTAATAGATTAAATCCACCACTCAAGAGACACAGATTGGCAGAATGGATAAAGAAATATGATGCATATATATGCTGTCTACAAAAAACCCACCTTCGACCAGGGATTTAAGGAGACTGAAAGTGAATGGCTAGAAAACAATTTTACAAGCTAACAATAGCCAAAAAAGGGCAGGAGTAGCTATTCTAATATCAAAATAAATAGATTTTAAATGCAAAACTATTGTAAGAGACAAAGATGGACACTATATATTAGTAAAAGGGGTAATCTCTCAAGAAGAGAGTACAATAATAAATATTTACGCACCTAATCGGGATGCCTCAAAATACGTGAGGCAAACTCTGGAAAAGTTAAGTGCAGAAATAAATGCCTCTACAGTTATAGCGGGGGGACTTTAATACACCATTATCATCATTAGACAGACCATCTAGACAGAGAATCAACAAAGAAACAAAGACTCTCAACAATACATTGGAAGACCTGGACTTAATAGACATATACAAAACACTTCACCCAAAAACAGCAGGATTTACAATCTTCTCGAGTGCAAATGGATCATACTCCAAGGCATACCACAGTTTAGGCCACAGAAAAACTCTCAATGAATTCAGCAAGATTGAGATTATACAAAATAATTTCTCTGATCACAATGGAATGTAATTGGAAATCACTAAGGCCTAGAGAAACATGTTAGGCACAAGGATATGGAAGTTAAACAATACACACTTAGACAAATAGTGGCTCATGGAGGAAATCTCAAAAGAAATCAGTAACTACCTCGAAACTAATGAAAATGACAACACAACATATCAAAACCTATGGGATGCTGCAAAAGCAGTCCTGAGAGGGAAGTTCATAGCCATAAACACATATATTAAAAAAGAAGAAAGAGCTAAAATTGAAGACGTAACTGCACACTTGGAGGAACTGGAAAAACAACAACAAACTAAACCTAAATGAAATAGAGGAAATAACAAAGATTAGAGCAGAACTAAATGAAATAGAGAATAAGAAAGCACTAGAAACAATAAACAAAACCAAAAGCTGGTTCTTCGAGAATATCAATAAAATTGACAAACCCTTAGCCAGACTTACAAAGAAAAAGAGAGAACAGATGCAAACACACAAAATAAGGAATGAGCAAGGACATATCTCTACTGACACCACAGAAACAAAGAGTATGATAACAGATACTTTGAAAAATTATATGCCAACAAGAATGAGAATTGAGAGGAAATTGACAAGTTTCTAGAAATGCACACACAACCTACATTGATGAAAGAAGAAATTGATGAGCTCAACAGTCAAATTACAGGTAAAGAGATTGAATCAGTCATCAAAAACCTCCCAACTAAGAAGTGCCCAGACCAGATGGCTTCACAGCTGAATTCTACCAAACATTCCAGAATGACCTAACACCAATTCTGCTTAAGCTTTTCCAAAAAACAGAAGTAGAAGGAATATTGCCTAACTCATTCTACAATGCCAACATTACCCTAATAACAAAACCAAACAAAGATGCCACTAGAAAGGAAAACTACAGACCAATTTCTCAAATGAACCTAGATGCAAAAATCCTCAACAAAATACTTGCTAATAGCATTCAACAACATATCAAAAGGATTATATACCATGACCAAGTGGGTTTCATCCTGGGAATGCAAGGATGTTTCAATAAAAGAAAATCAATCAATGTAATAAACCATATAAACAGATTGAAAGAAAAAAATCATATGATCATCTCTATAGATGCAGAAAAAGCATTCAACAAAATACAGCACTCTTTCCTGCAAAAGATAGGAATAGAAGAAAACTCCCTGAATATGATAAAGGGTATACATGAAAAACCCAAAGCTAATATCATCTTCAATGGTGAAATCCTAAAAGCCTTCCCTATGAGATCCGGAAGAAGACAAGGATGCCCACTATCACCACTCCTAGTTAACATTGTCTTAGAAGTACTTGCTGGAGCACTGAGGCAAGAAAAGGATATAAAAGGCATCCAGATTGGAAAAGAAGAAGTAAAACTTTCATTATTTGCAGTCGACATGATCCTATACATAGAAAGCCCAGAGAAATCTACAACAAAGCTTCTAGAACTTATAAAGGAGTTCAGTAATGTTGCAGGCTATAAGATCAATGCTGAAAAATCAGTAGCATTTCTGTATACCAATAACAAGAAATCAGAGGAGGAAATCAAGAAAAAATGCCATTTACAATAGTAATTATCAGAATCAAATACCTAGGAATAAATTTAACTAAAGATGTAAAGGACTTATATACAGAAAACTATGCTTTTGGGGAGTGTGTGAGTATTCATCCCGTCATAATGTGTTGTGTTGGGGAATGGAGACCCATACGATGAGAGGGAAGGAGATGGACCCCCATCTTTGGAAGGACCAATTCACCCAGAAACAAACAGGTGGGCGTCTCATATGAGCAAGGGTGGATCCTAATAGTGGAGGACTATCAGCATGTCTAGACAGCTTGTTGCATGTAACTATGAATCTTGTCATCTAATGAGTCAAGTCAGGGGGGTGTGATGTACCCTTGTGGTATGGGGAGGGAGGAACAGAATAAATCAAACAGGGTTTATTTAGTGATCAGGGAAATGTTTTCATTAACTTTCAGTGATGGAAACAGGACATGGTAAATAATATAAAAAATTATTAAGCTGTACCATCTAAATTGTAAACTATGCTGTAAACCATTGACAATGATTAGTAGCTATGTTTCACTATCTGTATTACAGTTATAACAATGGTAACATCCATAAAAAAAAGAGGTTTTAATATGGGGTGGGAAAGGGGGAGGGAGGCTGGGTATGTGGGAGACTCTAGTATTCCGTGTGTGACTTTGCTGTGACCTAAAACTTCTCTGAAAATTAAATGAAAATATGGGAGACACTGGGGAGTGAGAGGAAGAAGGTGTCATGGTACAGACTGCATACCTGATAATGCAATGATAAAAGGAAAAATGATTTAAAAATTTTTTAAATTATTTCTTTTTTTCCCATTTTTTGAGTATCCCAATCTTTTATCTTAATTTTATTTTCAGTGATTTTTTTTAAGTTTCCATGTATTTTATCTCTTACATTTAAACTTTTATTTGTTTTTTAATGTGGGTAAAAATCTAATTTTTCACAATACATACGAATATTTGTAAAATGATATATAAATATATATGCATATAGGTGCATTTGTTTGCATAAATGTTATTATATATATATATATATATATATTTATTTTTTTTTATATATATATATATATTTTAAAGGTGCTTAGATTACCTAGAAATTACACAGAAATTACAGGGATTCCCATGTTCCACACCTCCCACAACATCCCACACAAACATCCTTCATCAATGTGGTATATCACCCGTAATGGATATACACATCCTGGGGCCTTGCCACCAAGCACAGACCACAGTTCACATGGTAGACTACACTCTCTCCCACACAGTTCTGCATGGTATATGCTGATGTAAAATGGCCTACATCTGTCACCACAACGCCACTCAGGACAACCCCCAAGTCCCAAAAAAGCCCCTGTTTTTCAAATGTCCTTCCCCTCCCTGCCCCGAAAGCATCAAGTGGTCACTGGCTCCACCTCACTGTTACAATTTCTTCCATTGCTTAAATCACAATATATCTACAACAGAATACCATTAAGTCCACTCTAGACCATATCTCTTCCCCCTATCCTGAGGGGACTGGGATGGTGACATCCACTCCACCTACAGTGAGAGAGGGCTTATATCCCATGGATATGGTGGATGGGATTATCCTGTCTGCAGTTGCAGGCCCTCTCAATTCCCTGGGATGGCCGTTGCCCATCGTCGTCTCCTCGCCAGGTAACTTGGATGAGTCCTTTGAGCTGTCAGGTAGGAGTTGCAGCTCCACCTAGATTCCAGGCACAGCTGGCACATAGGTAGGCCAGAGGCTCCAGTCTCTGGAAGTACACCTAAAACTCCAGCATCACATATAGGTTTGAATAGAAGGGACTGTTGGACAATGTGCAGGGAGGACTTATTTGAGTCCAACTCTGTCATTCTCAGGAGCACAGATTCCAAAGTAGAGCCCACTAATAAGGCGTCAATCTCTGGTGCTATACCCCCTTATATAGGACCTGGGTGTCTCCAGAGCCCTCAGGAGCCCCTCTGTGTGGGGTGATATGCACTTTGATGTTCTATGAGATCCTACTGAGGTGTGCATAAGCGTTACCTCTGGGATGACCTCCCGACTCTCTTTGAAGTCTCTTAGCCCTATTAACTCATTTCTCTTTACATTTTCTCCCTTTTATTTAAGGTCTTTTTCCAATTGTGTTGTCAGTTGGCACTTGGTATTAATCCCTTGTTGCCAGGGAGGCTCATCCCCGGGAGTCATGTCCCACCTTGGGGGGAATGTAATGCATTCATATGCTGAGTTTGGCTTAGAGAGTGGCTACATTTGAGTAACAAGAAGGCTCTCAGGTGGCAACCCTTAGGCACCCCATAACAGTAGGCTAAGTTTCAGTTACAAGAGCAAAGACTCATAAGGCTAGTCATCAATAACAAGAACCCAACAGTGGGCCATCCTCTTTTGCCAGACACTGCCCCTGCACTCAGGGGATGGTTGCTGCTCCTTTGGAGAATGTGGCAGAGCTCTCCATGCTGGGAATTTAGATTCCCTCATTTATTGAGTGATTGTCTACCCACCGTGACCGTGCCCCATCCCTTGATCATTTGAACAGTTTTATATATCTTTCATGTATATTCAGATGAACTTACTCCCATGAATCCCCCCATCCCAGACACCCCCCCACCATTGTAACCCTTCTGTGATCTAAACCTTCCTTGAACATGAAGCCCATATAATAACCAAATAAAATTAATAAGTAAAAGAAATAGTAATGATAAGCTTAAAAGCAAGAGATATTTACAAGGAAACTCAGAAGAAAAAACAAAAATAAAAATAAAATATAATTAGCAGATTGGGACATACAAAAAAATGGGGAAAAAAGAAAAAAAATCCTTTTTAAAAAAATTATTCTTTTTTCCTTTTATCACTGTATTATTGGATGTCCATTGGACTAGGACACCATCCCACTCTCATTCCCCAGTGTCTCCCAAATTTTCATTTAATTTTCAAAGAATTTTTAGGTCACAGCAAAGTCAAACACAGAATATTAGAGACTCCCTCATACCCAACCTCCCTCCCCTTCCCCACCCCATATTAAAACCTTTTTTTTTTTTTTATGGATGTTAGCATTCGTATAACTGTTATACAGATAGTAAAATATAGCAACTAATCATTGTCAATGGTTACAGTATAGTTTACCACTTAGATGGTACAGTTTAATAATTTTTGATTATATTTACCATGTCCTGTGTCCATTACTGTAAGGTAATGAAAAACCTTTCCCATGACCACTAAATACCCCTTTTAATCTTAACTGTTTCTTCCTCCCCATCCCCTGGGGCATATGACACTCCCCTGTCTTGACTCATGGCATACCAAGATTCATTGTTACATAACCTGTGTATTCCAACCTGCCCTTCCTAATCTACCCACCTGTCAACCCTGCACCACCAATCCCAGTAATATCACTACCCATCTGTCCTATCCTTCAATATGCAACTATACTCTATCCCTTTACCATTGATTATGTCCATATGGGTGATAGCACAAAGTGTACTTTTCTCTTTCTTTCCCTTGTTAACCTATCTTTCAGACAATGCTTCACAGAGACTGTTCAATTTCCTCAATTCAAATCATATAAGCTCATATATTTTTCATCTTTCAATGCCTGGCTTGCTTCACTCAACATAAGGCCTTCAAGATTCATCCACCTTATTCTGAGTGTTAGCACTTTATTCCTTCTTACAGCTGAGTAATATTCCATTGTATATATGTACCACATTTTGCTTATCCATTCGTCTGTTGATGGGCACCGGGGTTGATTCCAACTTTTGGCAATGGTGAACAATGCCACTATGAACATTGGTGAGCATATATCTGTTCATGTCTTTGCTTTCAGTTCTTCTGGGTATATATACCCAGCAGTGGAATTGCTGGATCATACGGAAGATCTATTGTGAGTTTTCTGAGGAACAGCCAAACTGTCCTCCACAGTGGCTGGACCATTCCACAATCCCACCAGCAGTGAATGAGGGTTCCTATTCCTCCACATCCTCTCCAACACTTAGAGTCTGATTTTTTTTAATAGCTGCCATTCTGATGGGTGTAAGATGGTATCTCATTGTAGTTTTCATTTGCATTTCCCTGATAGCAAGCGATGTCGAGCATTTTTTCATGTGCTTTTTAGCCATTTGTATTTCTTTCTTGGAGAAGTGTCTTTTCAGTTCACTTGCCCATTTTTTAAATGGGGTGTTTGTCTTTTTATTTTCAATGTGTAGGATTTCTTTATATGTGCAGGATATTAAGCTCTTATCAGATATATGGTTGCCAAATATTTTCTCCCATTGGGTAGGCTGCGTTTTTATTTTCTTATTAACATCCTTTGAGGTGCAAAAGTTTTTAATTTTGAGGAGATCCCATTTATCTATTTTTTCTCTTGCTGTTCGTGCTTTGGCTGTGAAGTTCATGAAACCGTTTCCTCTTACAAGGTCCTGTAGATGCTTCCCTACATTATCTTCCAAGATCTTTATGGTTTGGCTCTTATATTTAGATCTTTGATCCATCTTGAGTTGATTTTTGTATAAAGTGTGAGATGGTATTCTTCTCTCATTCTTTTGGATATAGGTATCCAGTTCTTCAAGCACCACTTGTTAAAGAGGCCATTCTCTCCCAAATGAGTGGGCTTGGTGGCCTTGTCGAATATCAGATAACTGTATATGCGAGGATCTATATCAGAACTCTCAATTCGGTTCCATTGGACAGTAGGTCTATCCTTGTGCCAATACCATGCAGTTTTGATCACTGTAGCTTTGTAATATGTTTCTTTTTTAAAGATTTTATTTATTTATTCATTTATCCCCCCCTCGCTTTTGTGCTCGCTGGGCCAACCAACCACACCATGTGGGCAGGCCCGCCCCCACCAGGAGGCCCCGGGAACCGAACCCGGGGCCTCCCACATGGCAAACGGGAGCCCTACTGACTAAGCCACAGCCGCTTCCCTGTAATGTTTTAAAGTCAGGTAATGTGATAGTTCCAACCTCATTTTTCTTTTTCAATATGTCTTGGGCAATTTGGGGCCTCTTACCTTTCCAAATATATTTTGTGGTTAGTTTTACCAGTTCCTTGAAAAACATAGTGTTAATTTTTATTAGGATTGCATTAAATCTGTAGATTAGTTTGGGTAGAATAGATATCTTGATGATGTGTGGTCTTCCTATCCATGAACAGGGAATATTCTTCCATTTATTTAAGTCTTCTTTAATTTCCTTTCACAGTGTTGTGCAGTTTTCTGTATATAATTCCCTCACATCTTTAGTTAAATATATTCCTAGGTATTTGATTCTGTTAATTACTATTGTAAATGGCATTTTTTTCTTGATTTCCTCCTCCGATTGCTTGTTATTGGTGTACAGAAATGCTACTGATTTTTCAGCATTGATCTTATAGCCTGCAACATTACTGAACTCCTTTATAAGTTCTAGAAGCTTTGTTGTAGATTTCTCTGGGCTTTCTATGTATAGGATCATGTCGTCTGCAAATAATAACAGTTTTACTTCTTCTTTTCCAATCTGGATGCCTTTTATATCCTTTTCTAGCCTCAGTGCTCCAGCAAGTACTTCTAAGACAATGTTAAATAGGAGTGGTGATAGTGGGCATCTTTGTCGTGTTCCCGATCTCAGAGGGAAGGTATTTATGATTTCACCATTGAAGATGATGTTAGCTTTGGGTTTTTTCATGTATACCCTTTATCATATTCAGTAAGTTTCCTTCTATTCCTATCTTTTGCAGTGTTTTTATCAGGAATGAGTGCTGTATTTTATAGAATGCTATTTATGCATCTATAGAGATGATCATGTCATTTTTTTCTTTCAGTTTGTTTATGTGGTGTATTACATTGATTGATTTTCTTATATTGAACCATCCTTGCATTCCCAGGATGAAACCCACTTGGTCATGGTGTATAATCCTTTTGATATGTTGTTGAATGTGATTAGCAAGTGTTTTGATAAGAATTTTAGCATCTAGGTTCTTTATAGATATAGGTCTGTAATTTTTCTTTCTAGAGGTATCTTTATTTGGTTTTGGTATTAGGATAATGTTGGCATTGTAGAATGAGTTAGGTAATATTCCTTCTACTTTTATTTTTTGGGAGAGCTTAAGCAGAATTGGTGTTAGGTCTTTCCAGAATGTTTGGTAGAATTCAGCTTTGAAGCCATCTGGTCCTGGGCTCTTCTTAGTTGGGAGGTTTTTGATAACTGAGGCTATCTCTTTATTTGTAATTGGACTGTTGAATTTATCAGTTTCTTCTTTCATCAATGTAGGCTGTTTGTGAGTTTCTAGAAACTTGTCAGTTTCCTCTAAATTATCATTCTTGTTGACATATAATTTCTCAAAGTACCCTCTTATGATACTCTTTATTTCTGTGGGGTCAGTAGTGTTATCCCCTTGCTCATTCCTTATTTTGTGTATTTGCATCTGTTCTCTCTTTTTTTTGTTAGTTTGGCTAAGGGCTTGTCAATTTTATTGATCTTCTCAAAGAACAAGCTTTTGGTTTTGTTTATTGTTTCTAGTGCTTACTTATTCTCTATTTCATTTAGTTCTGCTCCAATATTTGTTATTTCCTTCTTTTTACTTCATTTAGTTTTAGTATGTTGTTGCTTTTCCAGTTCACACAAGTGTGTAGTTAGGTCTTCAATATTAGTTCTTTTTTCTTTTTTAATATATGCATTTATAGCTATGAACTTCCCTCTCAGGACTGCATTACTGTGTCCCTTATGTTTTGAAATGTTGTGTTGTCATTTTCATTAATTTCAAGGTAGTTACTGATTTCTTTTGAGATTTCCTCCTTGACACACTGTTTGTATAAGAGTGTGTTGTTTAACTACCATATCCTTGTGCCTAACCTGTTTCTTTGGCCCTTAGGGATTTCCAATTACATTCCATTGTGATCAGAGAAATTTCTTTGTATAATCTCAGTCTTTCTGAGTTCATGAGAGTTGTTCTGTGGTTTAGCTTGTGGTATGTCTTGGAGTATGATCCATGTGCACTGAAGAAGAATGTAAATCCTGATGTATTTGGGTGAAGTGTTCTGTATATGTCTATTAAGTCCAGGTCCTCAAATGTATTGTTGAGAGCGTTTGTTTCTTTATTGATTCTCTGTCTAGATGTTCTGTCTAATGATGATAATGGTGTATTAAATTGCCCTGCTATAATTGTAGAGGCATTTATTTCTTCACTTACTTTTTCCAGAGTTTGCCTTACGTATTTTGAGGCACCCTGATTAGTTGTGTAATCACAACTAATTTATGATTGCTCTCTCTTCTGGAGAGATTACCTGTTTTACTTATATATAGTGTCCATCTTTGTCTCTTACTATAGGTTTGCATTTAAAGTCTATTTTGTCTGATATTAGAATAGCTACTCCTGCCCTTTTTTGGCTATTGTTAGCTTGTAAAATTGTTTTCTAGCCATTCATTTTCAGCCTCCTTGAATCCCTGGTCGAAGGTGGGTTTCTTGTAGACAGTATATAAATGGATCATATTTCCTTATCTTTTTTTTTTTTTTAAAGATTAACTTTTTTTTTTTTTTTTAAGATTTTATTTATTTATTCATTTATCCCCCCCTTGCTGCTTGTGCTCTCTGGGTCAGCCAACCACGCCGTGCTGGCGGGCTTGCCCTCACCAGGAGGCCCCGGGAACCGAACCCGGGGCCTCCCATATGGTAAACGGGAGCCCTACTGATTGAGCCACAGCCGCTTCCCAATATTTCCTTATCGATTCTGCTAATCTGTGTCTCTTGATTGGTGAATTTAATCCATTAACATTCAGTGTTATTACTCGCAATGAATTTCTTTCTTCAACCACATTTTCTTTGGGTTAATGTATATCATATGTTGTTTTCTTTCTGTTTTTGTCTTTTTAGTTGTTTTAGACTCTCCTCCAACTCTCTCTCCCTTGTTTTTTCCTTTCAACTTGTAGAACTTTCTTTAGTATTTCTTGAAGTGCCAGTTTCTTATTGACATACTCTTTTAATTTCTCTTTACCTGTGAATATTTTGAACTCTCCATCATTTTTGAATGCCAGTTTTGCTGGACAGAGAATTTGTGACTGGAAGTTGTTTTCTTTTAGTACTTTGACCATGTCATACCACTGTCTTCTTGCTGGTTCTGTGTGTGTGTTAAGTTTTTCTTTGACACTTTTTCTTCTTATTTTATTTCCTTGTTTCTTTCTGTGTTAACTTGAAGGCAAAAGATTAGTGCCAGAGGAATCGAAAGATGGGAGAAAGGAAGAAGGATAATAGTAATATTGATAAATGTTAGAAGAGGGACCAAATAAGACTTAGTGAAATGAATATTCAACTCATGTAGACAGTGTAGAGTAATTGGAAAAAAAGTGGAGTACCTACAATGGACTGGGAAAACAAATAGAGGAATATATGTATAATGATTTAGAAGGCTAGAATGATTTTGAGGGAGAAAAAGAGTAATAAAATGGCTAAAAGGAAAAAGTTAATATTAATTTTAAAAAGAAGGAAACAAAATACATATAGATAAATAATTGACAACCTTAAGTTGTGGGCTAATGAAAAAACACGGTGTCTAAAAACCACAACAAAAAGCAGAAGGCATAAAGATGAAGGAAGAATAAGAGGTATCTTGGGATACCAAAATCAATATAGACACATTGTAATTATTGAAGAAGATGCACAGCAAAGAAGAGGCAAGCTAGCAGCACCTAATTAAAAAAAAAAGAAGGAGAAAAGAAATGGGTAGGAAAGAGGAAAGAAAAGCAAGAGAAAACAAAATAAAACAAAATAAACAGAGAAAAACAAAAGAAAACAAAATAAACAGAGAAAAACCAAACAACCACACAAGCAAGCAGTCAAACAAAGCTAAGGAGGAAGTGTTCCTTCAAGATTCCTTATGGATCCTCTTAGCCTGCTTGTGTTATCAATCAATTTCCCTGCAGGGTTCTAACTGCAGGTTTTGAGGCAGATTTTAGGTATTAAACCAAATTAAAAAGAAGAATTCATTTTATAAAGTGACTGTCTTCTTTTTTTCTTTTTTTGACCATATAAGGGACCCAAAAGAAATCCTCTGCTAGACTACTTCCTTCACTGAGGGGACCCTAAATAGGCTCGTGGAAACTAATCAAGCACTTCCCACTTCCTGGCCTCCCCAGGGGAGCTGAAGCTCTGATGCTTGTCAGTGCAGAGTGATAAAATTGGCTGACTCTGCCCCCTCTGGAGCCAAGCCTCAGTGTCAGCAGCCTGCTGCGTAAATCAGGTTTCCTCAGCAGATTCACCTCTCCCCTCAGCCTGGAGCTGCTTCAAGCTGGATTATCTGCTCCCCAAAGCTATGAGGGGGTCCAGGCAGCCAAATCCACAGAAGTTAAACCCCTCTCCACCTTCGGTCAGAACCCTCCCTCTCTCGGGGAATGCTCCCCCACACCAGGAGCAGCAGTTGCGGGTGCGGGATTCGCAGCTTAAACCAGCTTTTTTCCCTGTGGGTGGGACTCAGCCATCTGGTTAACCACCACAAGCAGGCTTAAATCTCATGAATCTCCACCAATCACTCCATGATGTCGATCTGCCTGCAGATAGATGTCCCAAGCTTCTCACTCCATGAGCCCACAGCCCAGATCCCTGGGCAGGACCCTGTCCACAATCAGCCATTCCCAGAGAGCTAGTCAGCGAGTGCCCTCCTAAACCAATGCCATCTTGCCTCTTACAGGAATAGTATTTTTATGAACAATTATACAATCTGTTTTCCCACTTCATTATTTCAAATAATTATTATCATGTTATATTCAATTCAATTATGACTAGAATACAATGTATTTAATTGAATAGGGAAATTATTGTTTTAAATATATATATCAGGCATTTTGTGGTATAAACTTGTCAGCAAGCACAGTTATTTTCCTAAGTTATAATACCAGAATTTTATGGAACCACTTTGAACTCATTTTGGAAGTAGATTTGGTACACTGGCCTTTCCTACACTTACTCAGTATTTTATTATGGCATCTTTATTCTTCTAGGCTCTTAGAGGATGTTGGTGTAACATTGATGTAGGTGAAGCTTTCTCAATTATCCCTTAGAAATTTTCCCATCACATAAATTTAAATTTTATTAGGAAAACTATATCTCAGTTGGATTCCAACTTGTCAAAGCTAATCTAAACCCCATGCATTGATTCAATTATGAAAAATCTCCTTATTCCTATCAAAAGAGCCTTAAAGGACTGAAAATTTACAAGTGTCCATATCTTAGACTTTGATAAATATCCATTTTATTTAGGGCTATGGATTTTATCTCAATTTGTGAGATGGTTAAAGTTGTCTCTGTCTCTCAGAGAAATATTACTTAATAGTCACGGTAAAATTGTTATTACTCTGTTGCAGTTGCATTCCCACCAATAAAAGCAATTTAATTTCAATTGTACTTTGGTACTATTGAGTGTCAAGAGGATCAAATTTTACTAAAATGGAAATAGATTTAATATTTCTTCTCAATGAATAGGATAAAATTTTATGGAACTAGCATAAAATCACATAGTATATTTCAGGATTTTTTAGATAATATAAAATGGGTCTTATAGAAGACATTGGAGATACTTAAACCAATAGATATCTCCAAAGTAGCTCAATGTAATAATTTAAGAAAATGTTATTTGTACTCTGTCAAATGTGTACAATAAATATAATTTTCCTTGACATATATGTGGTTTGAAAAAGAGAAAAATAGAGAAATATTCAAGTATCCTAATTATTTTCATAACAGAACTATATGATTATATTGTAAAATAACCAAAAACTTTGATAGACAGAACTTAACAGTTAACTTAAACGAACTTGACCAAATTAGGAAATTGATTTTTATAAGAACTATATATAAGCATAATGTACTTTGAATTAATTCAAGTATCTCTGTTGATTTCTAGTATATATGAGTATATTGAGATAGAGATATTTTAATTCAGATCAACCACTGATTTTTTTTTTAATAATCCAAAGAAGACTATTTCTTCTGGTTCTAAAATTAAGCTGTTTTACCCCAAAGTTATAAATGTGTAAATTTATATGTTACATTAACTTTACAAACCCATTGAAATTACTGTAATGGAAGATACACATAGACACAGTTTAATTTTATACTGGCCATGGACAAACAGTATTCAAACTCCTATCTTTGATTCCATTCGGACCAAATACCAGGGATACAGGGCAATTTTTAACTACTTCAGGGAGGCTATTTACAACTTCCAAAAGGAATGTCCACTTCTCCTTTACACTGCCATATCCCTCATAATTTAATACTTTCTTCCATTTTATTTGTGTCTGTCAAAGAAAGACTTCAACTGAGATTAAACAGGCAAAAAATGTTTGATTTATAGCTACAATGATCAGGGAATGTGAGTAGAAATCATTTCCAAAGAAAACAGAGGGATGGTTGAGTTTTCAGTTGAGGTAAAGGCAATGGAAAAGTACCAGTAGACCATCTGGCAAAAGAAGGGAGAGGCAGGTAAGGAGCAAGGCTGATAATTTGGAATAGATATTAACTGATGTGTTTTTTCCATTCCCACCCTGTAATTTGACTTATTGTTCTCTGCAGTCCCACTACTGCCAAATTAGTTTCAAGGTAATCAGGTTGGGGAAGGGGGCTGTTAGAAGCACTTGAGGAGTAAGGTCACCAGATTAGTCAAGACAAATAATAATTTCGTTTTTGTCATAAATGGAGTATATACCCATTGTGGGCATGGATTGTATCACATATGAATTGATATTTCTTAAAACACTGAGAACAATAAAAATGCTGACCAGATTATTATATGCAAAAATTATTATTATTATCACTCTGATTACTGTGGATACAAGCTCTCTTTCTTGTTTTATCTTTTTCCTCAATATCCCTGTTTCTTCTGTGTTCACTAAAATGGTTAGAATAAATTGCTACAGATCAAACGGTGTGCTTTAATAAATCCTGAGACTTTTTAAAAAAATACTCCTCCTTGATATAGTCTGGAATCTATAGTTTTCCCCTATTTTCTTGGATTTCCAGCTCCTGATATTGTCAATATCTTCATACCCACCAAACTTCAGCAACAGCCCTACTGATTCTAAATGCAATTTTAAAGGTGAACCTTTAAGACTATTAGAAATACTATGACTTACACCTTAATTATAACCATGCATAGTGTTTTCTTTCTCTCAGTTAAACATTTCATAGAGAGGATATTTACATTTACATTATTTTCACATGTGACAAAATAAAAAAACAATCCTATAATGGGGAAAACACCCATATTATCCTATAATTTTAGGAAAATTAGGAATTATATTATTTCAAGTGTAAACCAATTCATTTCAATAGATGTTGTGATTATATTGCTGATCCATACCTTAAACATTCTGACACATATATACACACACACATTCAGAGAGTATCCTTTTTCTGTTGTTTTATGACACTAAAATCTTCAAATTACCACTGCCCATATTATGCTTCCAGTAATGGGAGTAGAAAAAAATTCCCATAGCATTCTGGGTCCCATCGAGAAACAGAAATCACACACTTTTTAAAAAGGAACCATTTAATATAATGTAGTGATAACTATAAAGAGTAACTCTAGGTTCCTGGCAAGATGGCGTTAGTGTAGGAGGGCGCACACTGCAAGCTCCAAGAGCAATGCGGATTGTGGACGGGGTCCTGCCTGGGGGTCTGTGCTGTGCACGCGTGGAGTGAGAAGCTTGGGACATCTATCTGTGCGGATCGGCAGAGTGGACCGAACGCTGGAGATTCGTGAGTTTTGAGGCTGCCGGTGGAGGTTGGCACAGGCGGCTGAGCCCCGAGGTTAGGGAAAAAAAAAATAAAACGGCCATTTGGAGCCGTGGGCGGGGCGAAAAAGTTTTATTTTCTGGGGATCTGGCTGCCTGGCGCCCCTTGGAACTTGTGTGAACAGAGAAAACAAGCTAATCAGCACCCGGTGAACCGGAGGGGGGATTTTGGTCGGGGAACTGAGCTGATTTCCCTAGCCACCCAGGGATAAGACCCGGGCCGCTGCGGAGCCAGGAGGAAGGGACACTTCCCAAAAAAGGGAGGGTTCGGTTGGAAGACAGAGAAGGGTATTTTATATTTTTAGACAATGATCTGGCTGCCTGCACCGACCCATAGATTTGGGGAGCAGATAAGCCGACCTGAAGCAGCATCAGGCTGAGAGTAGACAAGTAACTGCACTCAAACTGATTTACTGAGCAGCCCGGTGACGCTTGAGCTCGGCGTCAGAAGGGGCAGAATCCGCCATCTTTAGCACTCCTCACTGACTAACATCAGAACTTCAGCTAACCTGGGGAGTCCAGAAAGTGGGACGTGCTTGACTAATTTCCACGGGCCCAGCTAGGGTCCCTTCCGTAAGGGGGTTGGTCTAGAGGAGGAATTATTTTGGGTCCTGCATTTGGCTAAAAAAAAAAATAGTGAGGTCACCTCAACAAATGAAAAATAAATTCTTTTTAATTTAGTTTAATAGCTAAAAGCTGCTTCAGGACCTGCATATAGAACCCTGTGGGTAAATTCATTGATAAACACAAGTAGGCCGGAAGGATCCATGTGGACCCTAGGGGAATCATTGACCCCCCCTTAGCTCTGTTTGACTGCTTGCCTGTGTGGATCTTTGGTTTCTCTCTGTTACTCTCTGGTCTATTGCTATTATCCCCGTTTTCCTCTCCCCTTCCTTTTTCCTTCTATTTTTTTTTTAAATAGGTGCTGCCAGCTGGTCACTTCTTTGCTGGGCTTCTTATTCAGTAATTTCCAACTCACTGTATATATTGATTCTGTATTACAAACTATAGCTTATCCTTCCTGCATCTTTCTGCATTCTGTTTTCTGTTGTGCCTCTTAGAGACAACATTTTTTCATAGGCCCACAACTTAAGGGTGTCAATTTCTATCCCATCTATTTTGTTTTCTTCTTCTTTTTTCTTTCTTTTTTTTATTAGTATTAACTTTTTCCTTTCAGACCTTTCTCTACTATTTCTCTCCCTCCTCATAATTCTATCCTTCTAAATCACTATATATATATATTCCTCCATTTGTTTTCCCAGGCCATTGTAGGAACTCCATATTTTTACCTAGTACTCTACACTGACTACACAAGTTAAATATTCATCTCATTAAGTCTCATTTTGCCCCTCATCTAACTTTTATCAATATTTCTATTATCCCTCTGCCTTCCTTACATCTTTTGATTCCTCTGGTGCTAACCTTTTGCCTTCAAGGGAACATAGAAAGAAGCAAGGAAATAAAATAAGAAGAAAAACTGCCAAAGAGAAAACTTAACTTACATGCAGAACCAACAGCTAAATAAAATTCTAGACCATAGAGAAAAGCTAATCAACTGAACAAACCCATCCAGATTATATGATGACTAGAGGTCACCAGAAAAATACAAATGACTCTGAGAAACTGGAAAACATGGACCAGTCCACTGCACAAAACAAAAACCAGGAAGCAATGCAGTACATAGAACAACTAATCAAAGCTATCCAAACAAATATCATGGACAAACTTAAAGAACTGATGGATGAGATTAAGGATATAAAGAAGACACAGGGAGGACATACTGAAGAAATAGCTAACACACCTAAAAAGATAATGGATATGATGGCGAACAAAGACACAAGTCAAGAATTGAAAAAGACGCTTGACTCACATGGCAGCAGAATTGAACAGGCAGAGGAAAGAATTAGTGATATGGAAGACAATACAGTTGAAATCAAAGAGATTGTAGAAAAGATAGACAAAAAGATAGAAAAAATCCAGTATGGTCTCAGGGAATTAACCGACAATGCAAGATGCAAAACATACGCATTATGGGCATCCCAGAAGGAGAAGAGAAGGGAAAGGGAACAGAAGGACTGTTGAAGGAAGTTATGGCTGAAAACTTCCCAACCCTATTGAAAGAGATGGACGTGCAGATCCCGTAAGCACAACGAACCCCAAATAGTATAAATCCCAACAGGCCAACACCAAGACATATACTTGTCAAATTGTCCAATGTTCAAGACAAAGAGAAAATACTCAAGGCAGTAAGAGAAATGAGAACCATCACATACAAGGGAAGCACAATAAGATTAAGTGCTGATTTCTCAGCTGAAACCATGGAGGCAAGAAGACAGTGGTATGACATTGTCAAAACACTAAAAGAAAATAAACTTCCAACCACAAATTCTCTAACCAGCAAAATTGGCATTCAAAAATGAGGGAGAGTTCAAAATATTCACAGATAAACATCAATTAAGAGAGTATGTCAAGAAAAAACCAGCACTTCAAGAAATACTAAAGGAATCTCTACAAGTTGAAAGGAAAAAACAAAGGAGAGAGAGTTGGAGGAGAGTTTAAAAACAACTGAAAACT
This sequence comes from Tolypeutes matacus, assembly GCA_026826555.1. NCBI lineage: Eukaryota > Metazoa > Chordata > Mammalia > Cingulata > Chlamyphoridae > Tolypeutes > Tolypeutes matacus. The sequence goes on from JAKSZT010000663.1 coordinate 875,962, forward strand.
CAAAAAGAGAAACAGAACAACATATGACATACTTTAACCCAAAGAAAAAAATGACTGAAGTAAGAATTTTTGTTATGAGTAATAACACTGAATGTTAATGGATTATATTCACCAATCAAAAGACACAGATTGGCAGAATGGATAAGAAAATATGATCCATCTATATGCTGTCTACAAGAAACCCACCTTTGGCCCAGGGATTCAAGTAGGCTGAAAGTGAATGGCTGGAAAACAATTTTACAAGCTAACTATAGCCAAAAAAGGGCAGGAGTAGCTATTCTAATATCAGACAAAATAGACTTTAAAAGCAAATCTATTGTAAGAGACAAAGATGGACACTACATATTAGTAAAAGGAGTAATCTCTCAGGAAGAGAGAACAATCATCAACATTTACGCACCTAATCAAGACGCCTCAAAATACGTGCGGCAAACTCTGGAAAAACTAAGAGGAGAAATACATTCCTCTACAATTATAGCAGGGGACCTCAACACACCACTATCATCACTAGACAGAACATCTAGGCAGAGAATCAATAAAGAAACTAAGACACTCAACAATACATTAGAAGATTTGGACTTAATAGACATACAGAAACCTACACCCAAATACAGCGGGATTTACATTCTTCTCCAGTGCACATGAAACATACTCCAAAATAGACCACATGCTAGGCCACAAAACAACACTCAATGAATTCAGAAAGATTGAGATTATACAAAGTAATTACTCTGACCACAACGGAATGAAGTTGGAAATCAATAAGGAACAGAGAAACAGGTTAGGCACAAGGATATTGACGAAAACAACACACTCTTAGACAAAAAGTGGGTCAAAGAGGAAATTTCAAAAGAAATCAGTAACTACCTTGAAACTAATGAAAACAACAGCGCAACATATCAAAACTTATGGGATGCAGCGAAAGCAGTCCAGAGAGGGAAGTTCATAGCCATAAATTCATATATTAAAAAAGAAGAAAGAGCTAAAATTGAAGACCTAAATGCACACATTTGAGGAATTGGAAAAACAACAACAAACTAAACCTAAAGGAAGTAGAAAACGGAAATAACCAAGATTAGAGCAGAACTAAATGATATAGAGAATAAGAAAGCACTAGAAACAATAAACAAAATCAAAAGCTGGTTCTTCGAGAAAATCAACAAAATTGACAAACCCTTAGCCAGACTAACAAAGAAAAAGAGAGAACAGATGCAAATACAT
>JAKSZT010000663.1:882182-994724 GCA_026826555.1 Tolypeutes matacus
GGATTGGGGGAAGAACTATGGACTAGAGTGGACTTGATGGTATTCTCTTGTTCACATATGGTGATTCTAGCAATGGAAGAAATTATAACAATGAGGTGGAGCCAGTGGCCACTTGACACTTTTGGGGTAAGGAGGGGTTGAGCAGTAGAAATAATGGGCTTCTTTGGGAGTTGGAGGTTGTCCTGAGTACTGTTGTGGCAACGGATGTAGGCCATTTTAAATCAGCACACACCACTCAGAACTGAGTGGGAGAGAGTGTGGTCTACAGTGTGAACTGTGGTCTATGGTTGGTGGCAATGCTCCAGGATGTGTAAGTTCATTGAGGGTGGTGGGCCACCCTTGTGGGAGATGTTAGTGTGGGATGTGGTGGGAGGTGTGGGAGGTGGGCAACATGGGAATCCCATTGGGTTCCGTGTAATATTTTGGGTAATCTAAGCACCTCTTAAAATATATGTGTATATATATATATAACATTTTTGTAAGCAAATACACATATATGCATATATATTTACAATAAATAAATAAATAAATAAATAAAGAGTAACTCTAAGTTATAAGGGAACATCATATGATTCTACAAATCACTAAACTGTGGTCTGAGGAAGAATTCCTAAGGAAGACTTCATTGGAGAAGGTATGGCTAGGTAACAATAAAGTTCACTAATTTTTGCCACACAAGAGTTGGTATAAACTTGCTTGGAAAAATATGCCACTCTCCAGAGTGCAGGTAGGTGAACATAGAGTAAGCAGCCAGTGGTTTGGGTCTGCAGTGGGGTCTAGGAACCTGTGAAGGCAGAAGGCCTAAGGGCATGCATGTCACTCTGGATGGGGATTGACTGAGGGAAGCAAGGATTTGAAGAAAGAGCTACAACCTTACTATATGAGCCTCTGGTCTACAGAAAGTTGCATACATGCTGCACAGGAACTTGATGAAGGAGTCACACAGGCTCTGTTTCTATGTTTACAGGGAAACATGGAAAGGAGACCATGCCAAAGCTGATAAGTAAGAGGGATGGTGTTCTGAGCCCAAGACTGGGACAAAAGATATTAGAAATTCTCACAATCAAACCTCCATCCTTCCTGGCCTGCACAAGAGATTATAAGAAGCCTCGTCCTACTTGCAATGTACCTCTAGTAGTCTCTATTGAGAAACCTTAATATCATATTCATGTTAAAGCACAAATGCTTAAAGGAATTGCATTGTATATGACAGAGCTTAAATTGAAAAGTGTATTAAAAACTGAAAACCAACAAAGTGATAACTAACAACCCACCATTTTGGTTACTCAGCTTCCATATGCACCTCTGTACTTGCATTTAAACTTCCTTAAAAAGCAATATAACTACATATTTCTACAAAGCAAGATACATCTATCCTTCTTACAAGTATATAAGTTCTCCATCTTTCCAGAATGAGAAGAGAAGATGTACAGTACCAAGAGCCATTGTGTCCATTGTCGACAATATTAGTTATTCCTCAATTACAGTCATGTTTTCACTGAATATTCTGATACCTGAAGACTAAGTTGTAAAGTTAACTTTCAATCATTCTTGTATATAAATATAAATATATATATACATTATATTTGTGAATACATATGTATATATATTTATGTATTTTAAATGAAAGAAGAGAAAGAAGATGTAAATGTTTAGTTTATACAAATTAACACCTGCATGTTATAAGCATAGAGAATATATGCAGAGGTAGTAGTACTCATTTCTGTGTTTGGTCCCAAGATCATAGTTAATATCTAAGCTTTCCTTTTTCAGCTACCCATTCTTCCAGTGTCACTATCCATGGATTCACAGAATGCCTATTCCACAATCATGGATTTCACACAGTATTGCATTGGGTCACAAAACACATTTCACTGCAAAGGAAGTGTAGCAATGGGCTCATACAGTAACAATCATTAATAAGTCATCCCACTATTTGCACAAGTGCTTCATATGATCAGTAATATGGTAAGATCTGTTGATTTCATGAACATGAACCCATATTATGGAAATGAGCAGGAGAAATGCTGTGTCCCTGAGGCAACACTGTGAAGGTTTATTGCAGGATCAGACAGGTAAAAGCTAATTGCCTGAGGAACTGCCATACTGTACTCCACATAGCTGCAACATTCTGCATTCCTCCCAGCAGTGGATAAGAGTTCCCATTTCTCCACATCCTCTCCAACACTTGTAGTCCTCTGTATTTTTTTTAATAGCTGTCAATCTAATTAGTGTAAGATGATATATTATTGTAGTTTTGATTTGCATTTCCCTAATTGCTAGTGATATTGAGCATCTTTTCATGTTCATTTTAGCCATTTGCATTTCTTCTTTGGAGAAGTGTCTATTCAAAGCACTTGCCCATTTTTTAAATGGGTTGTTTTTAATTTTAAGGTGTAGGATTTCCTTATAGATGCTGGATATTAAGCCCTTATCAGATATATGGTTACCAATAATTTTCTCCCACTGAGTAGGCTGCATTTTGACTTTCTTGACAAACACCTTGGAGGTGCAAACGTTTTTAATTTTGAGGAGATCCCATTTATCTATTCTTTCTTTCATTGCTTGTGCTTTGGGTATAAAATTCATCGGAGAATTTCTTGGGAAATGGAAAAATAGGTGTGCTATGGGGGTATTTTTGGGGCATTGGAATTGCCCTAAATGATATTACAATTTCATAACTTAGAAAATTGTTTGGGACAGAGTTTAAATTATAATGTAAGCTATAATATACACTTTGTGTCAATGCTTCAATATGTGTTCATCAATTGTAACAAATGTACCACATTAATGAATGATCTTGTTAATATAGGAAAGAGTGGTAGGGGGAGTGTGTGGGGTATATGGGAATCCCCTACATTTTAAATGTAACATTTATATAATCTAAGTGTCTTTAAAATAAATAAATAAAACTATTTTTAAAAAGCTAATTGCTGATTTAAAATGGCCCACATCCATTGCCACAATGGTACTCACGACAACCTCTAACTCCCAAAGAAGCCCCTGTATTTCAACTGTTCATCCCCTCCCTACCCCAAAAGTGTCAAGTGGCCACTGGCTCCACCTCATTGTTATAATTTCTTCCATTGCTAGAATCACCATATGTGAACAAGAGAATACTATCAAGTCCCAGTGGGTTCCATGTAATATTTTGGGTAATCTAAGCACCTCTTAAAATACATGTATATATATATATATATATATAACATTTTTGTAAGCAAATACACATATATGCATATATATTTATATATCATTTTGCAAATATTTATATGTATTGTGAGAATTCTGATTTTTACCCACAATAAAAATAAATTAAAAATTAAAAAAAGAAAAGCTAATTGCTTCTGTGGGTCCTTAAAAATTATATGTAGAAAAATATTTCAATTGCAGGAAACCAAAAACCAGGGTCTATGCTGGTTTCCTCCAGGACAGGAAATATGTTCTTTGACAGACACTGCAAAAGGGGCCATTATTTAACTAAGCTGATGATAATCCACAATAATACTTTCACATCCATATGACTTCTACACAGATCAAACCAGTGAACTAAATGTAGATATAAGTGGATTCACTTCCCTGCTTTTGTCACTTCCTTTATGGTGGCATTAATCTATGCTCTTCTTGCAAAGATCAGTATTGCTTCTGGTTTGTTATATTGGCAAAGAGGGAAGCACTTGGGACTTCTATTAGGCCTTCCTACCATCATAGCCTTCATTCTATGGGTCTAAGAAGCAATTTGGAAATTTTTCTTGTTGTCAAATATATCTCTTCCAAGTATGTCTATCTCCAGTTTTATTAGACTTTGGGAACAAGGTGGATCTGTGAACCAACTGGGTGCAGTGTGAGTCAGAATTGAGTTAGAAATCGACATATCACCTGATTACCATGACAGTTAATTGGACTGGTGGGTGTCAGTTGCATATAAGGTTACCAGGAATTAGCTTAAATTCAGAATCAGATTCTAGAAATTCCCAAAAAATGTGTGGAGATATCCATTTTCCCAACACACAGTTACTCTAGTAAAAGGCCACAACTGAATGAAGAGAATGCTTGGAGTAAAATTCATGCCGAATATACCTATATCAATGAATTTGGGCTGATCTAATTTTATATTCTGCTCTTTCTGTTACAACATATTTATGGTCCATTGCCATATCTGTTTCACAGTAGCTATGTCTTGCAGTATATTTTAGTGAGGTCATGCAATACTTTTGGTGCATAACCTATTTCTTTTTACCAATACCATTGGGGCATGCTATTTAACTCTAAGGATGGGTTTAGTGAAAACAAGGTGTGGTTCTGGTACATCTTAAGGTAATTTAGAATAGCCTTTCAAGGTGATTACTCTAAAATGAGGATGGATCATGATTTTCAAGCTGAGGAAGTGTAATCTCCTTCAATATCATAGGGCAAGTTATTTTCACAGGCAAGGGAAGCCCAGAAGATTATCAGTGTAATCTTGCTCTTACCTTGTCAAAATTCCAAGATTTAGGATCCTATCCTTTACCAATTAACTTATATATAAGCCTGGATATTGAACTGTGATTGTAATTCAGAAAATTTGTCCAAATAAATATTATGTGTTATTGTCAGCAATATCTGCCCTGCTGCTCCAAGTAATAAGAGATATTTTTAGTACAGACATAGAAGATGTTGATTCTCTGGCCACATATTGATATGAGAGTTAACAGAAGTCAATTTGTCTTTTTCAGTATATTTACACTAAAGTGCACTCAAATATATCCAAACCATACCTTAAATACAGTCTTTATAGGTATCATTACAAACATAATGGTGAAATGCAAGAGCCACATTGAATTTCCAAAGCACATACTTGAAATGTTCCTTCATCTCAGTAAGCCATAGGTGATAGCTTAATTAATTGATGCTACTGTGTAACATGTATTACTAGCATTCCATTTTCCATTGGTGAGAAGTGCTCCAAAAGCATGTGCTCAAGCCCAAAGGCATGAACAATCCAATCCCTAAATCTTATCTTTAGTGATCTATCTCCTGTAACTGTTCCAGTTAGCAAATCTTTAGCAGTCAGTGTCCAATCATGAAAAATAAAGAACATGGTAGTTTAAACATGATGCATTTAATGTAAATATTTATTACTTACGATAAAAGAGTATGTTTATGATATAAGGAACTCAATAAAGTATAGTATAGGTCTGATAAAGAGTACCCAAAAATACATTAGGAAAGGATTCAGACATTACTGAGAAAGGTATGGTTGGCCCATGGCTAGCAGGAAATAATTTGTTGTTTAGCAAGGTGGCAAGTGGTCTGGAGTTTCTGTGCAAAATAATTAAGCAACCCTCTAGGTTGTTGGTGGGAGAAGAGTAAATTAGCAATCAGTGGCCAGGATAGTCAGTGGGAGAACCACATAATTGGTTGTCATGTGTTTGCAGAAGGAAGAAATATTGGTGTGTGACCCTCTCAGCACCCTGTGGGTACTTGCATGCAAACCAAATGTTGACTTCTCAGGTTATTCTGAAAAGCTGGTTGCATTTAGGTTACACAAAACACTGTGTGCAAAAGCATCTGAAAAAATACAGCACACCTTCCTGAAAAAAACACTGCAAAAGAAACTTCCTTAACATGATAAAGGGTATATATGAAAAACCCAGATTTAACATCATATGCATTGGTAAAACCCTAAAAGGTTTCCTTCTAAGATCAGGAACAAGACAAGGATGCTCACTATCACTGCTCCTATTTAATAGGGTGTTAGAAGTACTTCCTCAAGCACATTGGCAAGAAAAAGATATAAAATCATCCAAATTGGAAAGGAAGAAGTAAAAACTTTACTATTTGCATACTATATGATCCTATATATAGAAAGCCATGAGAAATTTACAGCAAAGCTTCTAGAGCTTATAAATGATTTCAGTAAAGTCACAGGTTATAAGATTACTGCACAAAAATCAATATAATTTCTGTACACCAATAATGAGCAATCTGAGAAGGAAATTAGGAAAAAATATTGTATTATATAGCAACTAAAATAATCAAATACCTAAGAATAAGTTTAACTAAAGATATAAATGACTTATATGCAGAAAATCACATGACACTGTTAAAGGAAATCAAAGAAGAATTAAATAAATAGAAGAATATTCCCTGTTCATGCACTGGAAGAAAAAATATCATTAAAATGTCAATCATATTGAAACTGATATACAGATTTAATGCAATCCCAATAAAAACCAACACAGCATTTTTTACTGAATTGGAGAAACTAAGAAATTTATTTGGAAGGGCAAGAAGCCCTGAATAACCAAAGACATACTGAAAAAGAAAAATGAAGTAGGAGGAATCAAACTACATGACTTTAAAACATGCTACAAAGCTACAGTGGTCAAAACTGCATGGTACTGGCACGAAACACAGCACTCTTTCCTGATATAAACACTTCAAATGATAGGAATAGAAGAGAACTTCTTAAACATGATAAAGGGTATATATGAAAAAATCCACAGCTAACATCAAATTCAATGGTGAAATGCTTACTGCTTTCCTTCTATGATCTGAAACAAGATAAGGATGCCCACTGTCTCTGATCTTATTTAACATTGTGTTGGAAGTACTTGCTCAAGCACATAGGAAAGAAGAAGAAATAAAAGACATGCAAGTTGGAAAGGAGAAGTAAAAATTTCACTGTTTGTAGATGACATGATCTTATAAATAGAAAGCCTTGAGCAAGCTACAGTAAAGTTTCTAGAGCTGGTGAATTAGTTCAGAAAATTGTCAGGGTATAATATCAACATGGAAAATTTAGTAGCATTTCTGTAAATCAATAATGAGCAATCTGAAGAGGAAATAAAGATATACATTCTATTTACTATATCAATGAAAAGAATCAAATACTTAGGAATAAAGATAACTAAAGGTGTAAAGGACTGTATTCAGGAAATGGCACAACATTGTTAAAGGAAATCAAAGAAGACCTAAATAAATGGAAGAATGGTCCCTGTTCATGGGTAAGAAAACTAAAATCATTAAGATGACTATTCTACCCAAATTGATTTATAGTTAACGCAATCCCAATAAAAAATTACCACAGCACTTTTTACTGAATTGCAAAAGCAAATTATGTAATTTATTTGGATGGGTAAGGGGCCCCAAATAGACAAAGATATATTGAAAAATAAAAATGAAATTGGAGGAATCAAACTAGCTGGCTTTAAAACATAGTACAAAGCTACAGTGATCAAAACTGCATGGTGTTGAGGAGGGGCCAAGATGGCGTTAGTGTAGGAGGGCACACACTGCAAGCTCCCAGAGCAAGGAGGATTGTGGATGGGGTCTGCCAGGGGGTCTGTGCTGTGCACAGTCTCACACGTGGAGTGAGAAGCTTGGGACTTCTATCTGCGTGGATCAATGGCGTGGATGGAACGGTAGAGATTCGTGAGTTTTAAGGCTGCCGGTGGTGGTTGGCACAGACAGCTGAGCCCTGCGGTTAGGGAGAAAAATATATATATAAATAAAACAGCCACTTGGAACCGTGAGCAGGGCAAGAAAGTTTTATTTTCTGGGGATCTGGCTACCTGGCACCCCTTGGATCTTGTGTGAACAGAACAGCCGAGCTAATCGGCACCAGACGGGGGATTCTGGTCGGGGGACAGAGCTGATTTCCCTAGCGGCCCAGGGATAAGACCTGGGGTGCTGTGGAGCCAGGAAGAAGGGACACTCCCCAAAAGAGGGAGGGTTCTGTTGGAGGACAGGGAAGGGTATTTTTTATTTTAATTTTTCGACATCGATCTGGCTGCTGGCACCACCCCATAGCTTTGGGGAGCAGATAAGCCGACCTGAAGCAGCATCAGGCTGAGAGCAGACACGAATCTGCACTCAAACAGATTTACGTAGTAACCCGGTGACGCTGGTACTCGGCTCCAGAAGGGGCGGAATCAGCCATCTTTAGCACTCCGCACTGACTAACTTCAGAGCTACAGCTACCCTGGGGAGTCCAGGAAGTGGGACGTGCTTGATTAATTTCCACAGGCCCAGCTAGGGTCTTTCTGTAAGGTGGTTGGTCTAGAGGAGGAATTATTTTGGGTCCTGTATTTTGATAAAAAATAAAAATTAAAAAAAAAAGTGAGAAGGTCACTTCAATAAATGAAAAATAAATTCTTTTTAATTTAGTTGAATAGCTAAAAGCTGTTCAGGACCTGCATATAGAACCCTGCGGGGAAATTGATTGATAAACACAAGTAGGCAGAGAGGATCCACGTGGACACTAGGGGTATCATTGACATCCCTTAGCACTGTTTGACTGCTTGCCTGTGTGGATCTTTGGTTTCTCTCTGTTTATTTCTGGTCTCTTGGTTTCCTTTTGTCTTTCCTCCCCTCTTTCTTTTTTCTTCCATTTTTTCTTTTAAATTAGGTGCTGCTAGCTTGTCACTTCATTGCTGTGCTTCTTTTCAGGTAATTTCCCACTTGCTGTCTATATTGATTCTGTATTAAAAACTATCGCTTATCCTTCCTGCATCTTTCTGCCTTCTGTTTTCTGTTGTGGCTCTTAGATACAACATTTTTTCATAGGCCCACAACTTAAGGGTGTCAATTTCTATTCCATCTATTTTGTTTTCTTCTTTTTTTTTTTATTAGTATTAACTTTTTCCTTTCAGAACTTTCTTTACTATTTCTATCCCTCCTCATAATTCTACCCTTCTAAATCACTATATATATATTCCTCCATTTGTTTTCCCACACCAGTGTAGGAACTCCATTTTTTTTCCTAGTACTCTACACTGCCTACACAAGTTAAATATTCATCTCATTAAGTCTCATTTTGCCCCTCTTCTAATTTTTATCAATATTACTATTTATCCTTCTGCCTTCCTTACATCTTTTGATTCCTCTGGCCCTAACCTTTTGCCTTCAAGGGAACATAGAAAGAAGTAAGGAGATAAAATAAGAAGAAAAACTGCCAAAGAGAAAACTTAACTCACACGCAGAACCAACAGCTAAATAAAATTCTAGAGCATAGAGAAAAGCTAATTGACTGAACAAAACCATCAAGATAATATGATGACCAGAGGGCAACAAAAAAATACAAATGACTCAGAGAAACAGGAAAACATGGACCACTCCAATGAACAAAATAAAAACCAGGAAGCGATGCAGAACATCGAACAACTAATCAAAGCTATCCAAACAAATATCATGGACCAACTTAAAGAAGTGAAGGAAGAGATTAAGGATATAAAGAAGACACTGGGAGAACATACTGAAGAAATAGCAAACATTCCTAAAAAGGTAATGGATATGTATATGATGGTGAACAATGGCACAAGCCAAGAAATGAAAAGAACGCTTGATTCACATAACAGCAGATTTGAACAGGCACAGGAAAGAATTAGTGATATGGAAGACAATACAGCTGAAATTAAAGAGATAGTAGAACAGATAGACAAAAAGATAGAAAAAATTCAGCATGGACTCAGGCAATTAACTGATAATACAAAATGCACAAACATACGCATTATGGGCATCCCAGAAGGAGAAGAGAAGGGAAAGGGAACAGAAGGAGTGTTGAAGGAAATAATGGCTGAAAACTTCCCAACTCTATTGAGAGAGATGGATGTGCAGATGCAGGAAGCACAACGCACCCGAAATAGTATAAATCCCAACAGTCCAACTCCAAGACATATTCTTGTCAAAATGTCCAATGCTCAAGACAAAGAGAAAATACTCAAGGCAGCAAGAGAAAAGAGAACCATCACATACAAGGGAAACACAATAAGATTAAGTGCTGATATCTAAACTGAAACCATGGAGGAAATAAGACAGTGGTATGACATAGTCAAAACACTAAAAGAAAAAAATTCCAGCTGCGAATTCTCTATCCAGCAAAATCGGCATTCAAAAATGATGGAGAGTTCAAAATATTCACAGATAAACAGAAATTAAGAGAGTATGTCAAGAAGAAACCAGCACTTCAAGAATTACTAAAGGGATCTTTACAAGTTGAGAGGAAAAACACAGGAGAAAATTGGAGGAGAGTTTAAAAACAACTGAAAAGACAAAAAGAGAAACAAAACAACATATGACATACATTAACCCAATGAAAAAAAGTGGCTGAAGTAAGAAATTTGTTACGAGTAATAACACTGAATGTTAATGGATTAAATTCACCAATCAAAAGACACAGATTGGCAGAATGGATAAGAAAATATGATCCATCTATATACTGTGTACAAGAAACCCACCTTCAACCTAAGGATTCAAGGAGGCTGAAAGTGAATGGCTGGAAAACCATTTTACAACTTAACAATAGCCAAAAAAGGGCAGGAGTAGCTATTCTAATATCAGACTTAATAGACTTCAAATGCAAAATTATTGTAAAAGATAAAGATGGACACTACATATTAGTAAAAGGAGTAATCTCTCAAGAAGAGAGAACAAGCATCAACATTTACACACCTAATCGGGGTGCCTCAAAATACGTGCGGCAAACTCTGGAAAAACTAAGAGGAAAAATAAAGGCCTCTACAATTATAGCAGGGGTCTTCAACACACCACTACCATCATTAGACAGAACATCTAAACAGAGAATTAATAAAGAAACTAAAGCACTCAACAATACATTAGAAGACCTGGACTTAATAGATATACAGAACACTACAACCCAATACAGCAGAATTTATATTCCTCTCGAGTGCACATGGAACATACTCCAAAATAGACCACACGCTAGGCCACAGAACAACACTCAATGAATTCAGAAAGACTGAGATTATACAACGTAATTTATCTGACCACAATGGAATGAAATTGGAAATCACTAAGGACCAGAGAGTCAGGATAGGCACAAGGTTATGGAAGTTAAACAACACACTCTTAGACAAACAGAGTGTCAAAGAGGAAATCTCAAAGGAAATCAGTAACTACCTTGAAACTAATGAAAATGACAACACAACATATCAAACCTTATGGGGTGCAGCGAAAGCAGTCCTGAGAGGGAAGTTCATAGCCATAATTTCAAATATTAAAAAAGAAGAAAGAGCTAAAATTGAAGACTTAACTGCACACTTGGAGAAAATGGAAAAACAACAACAAACTAAACCTAAAGGAAGTAGAAAGAAGTTAATAACAAAGATTAGAGCAGAACTAAATGAAATAGAGAATACGAAAGTACTAGAAACAATAAACAAAACCAAAAGTTGGTTCTGTGAATATATCAATAAAATTGACAAACCCTTAGCCAGACTAACATAGAAAAACAGTGAACAGATATATACACACAAAATAAGGAATGAGCAAGGTTATATCACTACTGACCCCACAGAAATAAAGAGTATCATAAGAGGATATTTTGAAAAATTATATGCCAACAAGAATGACAAAATGGACATGTTTCTAGAAACCCACAAACACCCTACATTAATGAAAGAAGAAATAGATGAACTCAACAGTCCAATTACAAGTAAAGAGATAGACTCAGTAATCAAAAACATCCCAACTAAGAAAAGTCCAGGACCAGATGGCTTCACAGCTGAATTCTACCAAACATTCCAGAAAGAGCTAACACCAATTCTACTTAAGCTCTTCCAAAAAATAGAAGTAGAAGAAATATTGCCTAACTCATTCTATGATGCCAACATTACCCTAATACCAAAATCAAATAAATATACCACAAGAAAGGAAAATTACAGACCAATTTCTCTAATGAACCGAGATGCTAAAATCCTTAACAAAATACTTGCTAATCGCATTCAACAACATATCAAAAGGATTATACACCATGACCAAGTGGGTTTCATCCCAGGTATGCAAGGATGGCTCAATATAAGAAAATCAAACAATGTATTACACCACATAAACAGATTGAAAGAAAAAAATCCCATGATCATCTCTATAGATGCAGAAAAAGCATTTGACAAAATACAGCACTCTTTCCTCATAAAAACACTACAAAAGATAGGATTAGAAAGAAACTTTCTGAAAATGATAAAGGGTGTAAATGAAAAACCCAAAGCTAATATCATTTCAATGGTGAAATCCTAAAAGCCTTCCCTCTGAGATCAGGAACTAGACAAGGATGCCCACTAGCACCACTCCTATTTAACATTGTCTTAGAAGTACTTGCACGAGCACTGAGACAAGAAAAGGAAATAAAAGGCATCCAGATTGGAAAAGAATAAATAAAAATTTCATTATTTGCAGATGACATGATCCTATACCTAGAAAGCCCTGAGAAATCTACAAGGCTTCTAAAACTCATAAAGGATTTCACTAATGTTGCAGGCTATAAGATCAATGCTCAAATATCAGTAGCATTTCTGTACACCAATAATGAGCAAACTGAGGAGGAAATTAGGAAAAAAATATCATTTACAATAGTAAATAAAAGAAACAAATACTTAGGAATAAATTTAACTAAAGAAGTAAAGGACTTATATACAGAAAATTACACAACACTGTTAATGGAAATCAAAGAAGACTTAAATAAATGGAAAATATTCCCTGTTCATGGATAGGAAGACTAAACATCATCAAGATGTCTATCCTACCCAAACTAATCTACAGATTTAATGCAATCCCAATAAATGTCAACACTGTATTTTTTAAAGAACTGGAAAAACTAACCACAAATTATATTTGGAGAGGCAAGAGACCCCGAATTGCCAAAGACATATTGAAAAAGAAAAATGAAATTGGAAGAATCACACTACCTGTCTTTAAAACATACTACAAAGCTACAGTGATCAAAACTGCGTGGTATTGGCACAAGGATAGACCTACTGACCAATGGAATCGATTTGAGAGTTCTGATATAGATTTTCGCATATACAGTCATCTGATATTTGACAAGGCCACTAAGCCCACTCAGTTGGGAGAGAATGGCCTCTTTAACAAGTGGCACTTGGAGAACTGGATATCTATATCCAAAAGAATTAGTGAAGAATACCATGTCACACTTTATACAAAATCAACTCAAAATCAAAGATATAAATATAAGAGCCCAAACCATAAAGACCTTGGAAGATAACATAGGAAGCATCTACAGTACCTTGTAATAGGAAATGGTTTCATGAACTTCACAGCCAAAGCACGAGCAGCAAGAGAAAAAATAGATAAATGGGATGTCATCAAAATTAAACTTGTGCACGTCAAAGGATGTCATTAAGAAAATAAAAACGCAGCCTACCCAATGGGAGAAAGTATTTGGCAACCATATATCTGATAGGAGCCTAATATCCTGCATCTATAAGGAAATCCTACACCTTGAAAATAAAAGGACAAACAACCCATTTAAAAAATGGGCAAGAGACCTGAAAAGACACTTCTCCAAGGAAGAAATACAAATGGCTAAAAAGCACATGAAAAAATGCTCAACATCACTTGCTATCAGGGAAATGCAAATTAAAACTACAGTGAGATACCATCTTACACCCATCAGAATGGCACCTATTAAAAAAACAGGAGACACTTAAATGTTGAAGAGGATGTGGAGGAATAGGAACCCTCATCCACTGCTGGTGGGACTGCCGTATGATCCAGCCACTGTGAAGGACAGTTTGGCGGTTCCTCAGAAAACTAACAATAGATCTTCCATATGATCCAGCAATTCCACTGCTGGGTATATACCCAGAAGAACTGAAAGCAAAGACATGAACAGATATATGCACACCAATGTTCATAGCGGCATTATTCACCATTGCCAAAAGTTGGAATCAGACCCGGAGCCCATCAACAGAAAAATGGATAAGCAAAATGTGGTACATACATACAATGGAATATTATTCAGCTGTAAGAAGGTACAAAGTGCTAACACATGGAATAATGCGGATGAAACTTGAAGATTTTATGTTGAGTGAAACAAGCCAGGCACCAAAGGATGAACATTATATGACCTCACTGATCTGAACTGAGGAAAGTGAGCAGTCTCTGAGATCCATTGTCTGAAAGAAAGGTTAACAAGGGAGAGTAAGAGCAGAGCAGGTTTTGAGCCATCACCCATATGGACATAATCTATGGTAAAGGGATAGAGTGGGGTTGCATATTGGGGGATGGGGCAGATGGGTGGTGGTGTTCCTGGGTTTGGTGGTGCAGCACTGGCGGTTGGGTGGATTAGGAAGGGCAGGTTCAAATTCCCAGGGCATGTAACTGTGAATCTTGGCATTCCATGAGTCGGGATAGGGTGGTATCATGGACCCTGGTGGGCTGGGGGGAAGGGAACCGTCAAGATCTAATGTTTGGTGCACCTGGTGAAGGTTTTTCATTACCTTACAGTAATGGACACAGTACATGGTAAATATAATCAAAATTATTAAACTGTATCATCTAAATTGTAAACTATAATGTAAATCATTGAAAATGTTTAGTTGCTATATTTTGCTATCTGTATAACAGGTATAAAAATGCTAACATCCCCCAAAAAGGGGGGGTAATATGGGGTGGGGAAGGGGGGTTGGTTTGGTATCTGGGAGTCTCCAGCACAATGTTTGTGACTTTGCTGTGACCTAAAACTTCTTTGAAAATTAAATGAAAAATTGGGAGACAATGGGGATTGAGAGGGGGAAGGTGTCACGGGACCCTGGACATCCGATAACAGAATGAGAAAATGAAGGAAAAAAAAAAAAGAAGAAGAAAAAAATAAAAGAATATATATATATATATTCTTTTTTTTAATGGCATTTCTTTTGCTTTTTTCCCCAGTTTTTTGAATGTCCCAATCCACTAATTAAACTTTGTTTTGTTTTGTTTTTTGTTGATTATTTGTGTTTTTTTTTTATTCTTTGTTTGTTTTTCCCTGAGTTTTCTTACGTTTGTCTCTTGCATGTAAGCTTATCATAGTTGTTTCTTTTTCCTAGTAAGTGTATTTGATTATTTTATGGACTACATGTTCATGGAGGATTTGGATCACAGAAGCGTTACAGTGGGTACTGTAAGGGATTATTGGTGGGGGGTGTCTGGGAGGGGGGTTTCATGGGAATTAGTTCATCCGAATATACATGAAAGATATACAAAGTCATTCAAAAGATCAAAAGATGGGTCATGGTCACGATGGGTGGACAATCACACAATAAATGAGGGAATCTGAATAACTAGCCTGGAGAGCTCTGCCACAGTCTCCAAGGGAGCAGCAATAGTCCTCTGAGTACAGGGACGGTGTCTGTCAAAAGAGGATGACCCACTGATATGTTCTTTTTATTGATGACTACCCTTGTGAGTCTTTGCTCTTGTAACTGAGACTTAGCCTGCAGTTGTGGGGTGCCTAAGGATTGCCACCCCAGAGCCAACTTGTTGCTCAAATGTGGCCTCTCTCTAAGCCAAACTCAGCATATGATTGCATTACCTTCCCCCCAATGTGGGACATGACTCCTGGGGATGAGCCTTTCTGGCAACGAGGGATTAATACCAATTGCCAACTTGCAACACAACTGGAAAAAGACCTTGAATAAAAGGGGGAAAATGTAAAGACAAATGAGTTCAAGTGGCTAAGAGACTTCAAAGAGAGTCGGGAGGTCATCCCAGAGGTAACTCTTACACACACCTCAGTAGGAGCTCATAGAACATCTAAGTGCCTATCACCCCACACAGAGGGGCTCCTGAGAGCTCTGGAGACACCCAGATCCTATATAAGGGTGGATAGCCCCAGAGACTGATGCCTTATCAGTGAGCTCTATTTTGGACTCTGTGTTCCTGAGAGTGACAGAATTGGACTCAAATAAGTCCTCCCTGCACATGGTTCATCAGTCCCTTCTATTCAAACCTACATGTGATGCTGGAGTTTTTAGGTATACTTCCAAACTGGAGCCTCTGGCCTACCTTTGTGCCAGGTGTGCGTGTAATCTCGGTGGAGCTGCAACTCCTACCCTACAGCTCAATGGACTCATCCAAGTCACCTGGTGAGAGGCAACAATGGGCAATGAACAGCCCAGGGAATGGTGAGGCCCTGCATCTACAGGCACGATCATCCCACCCACCATATACATGGAATATAAGTCCTCTCTCACTTGGAGGTACAGTGGACATCACCATCCCAGTCCCCTCAGGATTCGGGGAAGAACTATGGACTAGAGTGGACTTAATGGTATTCTGTTGTACACATATGGTGATTCTAGCAATGGAAGAAATTATAACAATGAGGTGGTGCCAGTGGCCACTTGACACTTTTGGGGCTGGAATGGGATGAGCTGTTGAAATACAGGAGCTTCTTTGGGATTTGGAGGTTGTCCTGAGTACCATTGTGGCAACGGATGTAAGCTATTTTAAATCAGCACTCACCACTCAGAAATGTGTGGGAGAGAGTGTGGTCTACGATGTGAACTGTGGTCTATGGTTGGTGGCAAGGCCCCAGGATGTGTAAGTCCATTGAGGGTGGTGGGCCACACTTGTGGGAGATTTTCGTGTGGGATGTGGTGGGAGGTGTGGGAGGTGGGCAACATGGGAATCCCGGTGGGTTCTGTGTAATATTTTAGGTAATCTAAGCACCTATTAAAATATATTTATATATATATATAAATAACATTTTTGTAAGCAAATGCACATATTTGCATATATATTTATTTATCATTTTACAAATATTAGTACGTATTGTGAAAATTTTGATTTTTACACACAATAAATAATAAATAAATTAAAACAAACAAACAAAGAAACAAAAAATACTGCATGGTGTTGGCACAAGGCTAGACATACTGACCAATGGAACAGAACTGAGAGTTCTGATATATATCCTCATATGTATGGACAACTGATATTCAACAATGCCACTAAGCCCATTCAAATGGGAGAGAATGGCCTCTTCAACATATGGTGCTTGGAGAACTGGATATCCATATCAAAAAGAATGAGAGAAGAATGCCATCTCACACCCTATACAAAAATTAACTCAAGATGGATTAAAGATCTAAATACAAGAGACAAGACAATAAAGCTCCTGCAAGATAATGTAGGGAAGCTTCTAGGAGCTCTAGTGGTAGGAAATTGTTTCATAATTTTCACAGCCAAAGCATGAAAAATGAAAGATAAAATAGATAATGGGGACCTCCTGAATATTAAAAACTTTTTGCTTCAAAGGACTCTGTCAAGAAAGTGAAAAGTCAGCCTACTCAATGGGAGAAAATATTTGGAACCATATATCTGATAGGGGCCTAATATTCAGCATATATAAATAAACTTACATCTTGAAAATAAAAAGTCAAACAACCCATTTAAAAAATGGCCAAGTGATTTGAATAGACATTTCTCCAAAGAAGAAGCACCAATGGATATAAAGTACTTGAAAATATGCTCAATGTCACTAGCTATTAGGGAATTGCAAATCAAAACTACAATGAGATATCATCTTACACTGATTAGACTGGTGGATATTAAAAAAAAAACAAAAAAAACAAAAGACTACAAGTGTTGGAGGGGATATGGAAAAAAGGGAACACTTGTACACTTATGGTGGGAATGTAGAATGGTGCAGTCATTTTGGAGGACAGTTTTTCAGTTCCTCTGGAAGCTAACTATAGAACTGCCATATGATCCAGCAATCCCACCGCTGTGTAGAAACCCAGGAGAATTGAAAGCGGGGACATGTACAGATATATACACAACAATGTTCATAGAAGACAAAAGTTGGAAGTAACCCAAATGTCCATCAACAGATGAATAGATAAGCAAACTGTTATATACTTAGAATGGAATATTAATGTATAAAAAGGAATGCAGTATTAACATACAGGATAACATGGATGAATCTTGAAGACCTTATGTTAAGTGAAATAAGCCAGGCACTGAAGGAAAAATATTACATGACCTTACTGATATGAATTAATCAAATTGAATAGACTCACAGAGCTAGAGTCTGGAAGATAACTTTACAGGACACAGAAAGGGAGTAGAAGGTGGAATTCCAATGCACATACTGTCAAAATCTACAATAAGATGAAGTGGTGTAGTTGAGCAGTGTATGAGTATGACAGTGGTACAGTTATGTGACTGGGTTTCGCATGCTGGTCTGAGAGGGGGAGTAGGTTAGGGGATTGGATTGGACTATCCGTGGAACTAGGGTGATGGTCAGGGGAAGGAGCATGTGAACTTTGCAACCTGAAGCATCTTTGAAGATAAAATGAAAAATTAAGACATCGGGCAAATAAATGGAAGCAAATGTCACTGTACATACAAGACAACAGATCTTACAGTAATGAAAGACACAATGTCTAATTTTTTAATTTCAAATTTTTAAGTTTTTAAATTTCATTGGTTATTTTTTAAATTATTTCATTTTTAATTAATTGTATTTATTTATTATGTTGGCTTCATTTTTGGAGAGTCTTTGGGCCACAGAAGGGTCACAGCAGTGGTTGGGGAGGATTACTGTTATGGGGTATCAGTGATGGGGGGATGCATGGGAAGGGGTTTACCTGGGGCATGCCTCTAAGGCATATGAATATGCACACGTGTTCATGGGACATTGTCTTGGTGGGTGGAGATCCATACCATAACTGAAAGAATATTGAATTCCCATTCTGGGGATTTCGGCTACGTTTTCTAATAGACAGCAAGTATCCCCCAAGTTCAAGGGTAGTGCCTAGTGAAGGAAGCCAGATCATTATTTCAGGCCCTTGCTATTGATGATTGTACTTATGAAACTTTTCTTGTGAAATTGAAACTCAGCTTAGTATTATATATGGTCTAACGGTTACTTCCTGAAAACCTCATTGTTGCACAAATATGGCCCCTTTGTAAACCAAACTCAGCATATAAACAAACTACCTTCCCCCAGGCATGGGACATGACTCCGGGGAGTGAGCAGATCAATAAATATTTTAAAAGGTAAAGAGACTATAGGAGTAAGTTATAATGCTTATAGAGTTTAATGATATGTCTTTCTAAAATGGGTCCCAGAAGGAGGGACTTCAGAAAATACAGAAGTAGAAATTCGAAAACAAATACAAAGGAATAAACAAAATAAAATGAGAGAAAAGAAAAAAATGTTCAGAGAAGAAATGGCCCAGTGGATCATGTTGTATGGTACCTACAAAACATGTGAATGATTTCACTCATCATCATGCATACAACTGTTACTTCACCAATACCTAGAGTTTATTGTTTTTCCTTTGTTTTGATGAATAGAGTGTAGCAGAACTACAGCTGAGTGAGTTCTGAGCCAAAATTTAAGATGCTTGACATGTTCAACATTATTTATTTTCAGCCATTGGCTACCACATAAAGGTCAGTGACCCAATGAGATGCTAATTTTTATGGCCTTACCATCAGATTCAGCTGACGTTTGAGTGAACTTATATTCTGCAAGCCATCCTAATTACTACAGCCAAGTCCACATTTGGAAAAGTGGAACTGCCCCCAAGAATTATGGGCAATAAGATTATTCTTATGCCATGATGTTTGATTGTGGATTTTACACAGAAACAGATAACTTAAATAGATGACATTTAGGAAAAGTTAATATACATGCACACCAGCACTAACACACATGCAGAAAAACATATGCCATAATGAATTATAAAAACATCATGATGAAAAGAAAACGTGTGAAAACATCCCATGAAAGAGTGGGGAGTGGAAGAGATTACATTTAAAGAAAGAAGAGAGTCTAAATGTAAACTGGATTTTTTTTATTAGCAATGTTGAATGCAGTGGAAATGTTCCAACATGATAATATTTTATGAGATAACATGGATCCCATAATAAAAAATCCACTTAACTTCTATGTAAGAAGGAGGATTAAGTCATGTCAATTTCAGTCACTCAAGGATCTGAAAATGTGTATTTGCTTTGCAGGAAGATGGCAGATTAGGAAATCCCAGGATTCAGTCCTCCTACCAGAAAAGTTATTAAAACGGAGAAACTGTATAAAACAAACAACTTGAAACTCCAAAGTCCAATGTATCACGGTACAGAATACAGAGAGGAGTAGGAGAAACAGGTTAATAAATTATGGGCAATTTGGAGCCAATCTGTGCCCTCTTCATGGGTCTCTAACTTTGTGGCAGCTGGGAAAGACTGAGTGGGAAAGACCTCTCTGGCATTCCCCCTCCACCCTCAGAAATTTCCCTGCAGGCTAATGCATCCTGGGGCTAGGAAAGAGTGCAAGAAACAGTTGAAATGGATAGCATGGAGCAAAGGATTTCCTGGTTTAAACACTTTGCAAAGTGCAGTCTCTCTCCTGGGAAGTAGAGGAGGCATACAAGAGGAGATTTGAGCAGGCAGAAAAAGGTTCAGCAACTAGAAGACAGGTTGATTTCTAGTTTGGTTCAGCAAACTAGAAGACAGGTTGATTTAAATAATATAGTCATAAAAAGTTATAGAAAAAAATTGAGCAGTGTGTCAGTGATTGAGCGAAAAGATTTAAGTATTCATACATAGACATCAAGAGTGTTCCAGAAGAAAAGAAGGGAAAAGGATAAAAACTAACATTTGAGGAAACAACGGCAAAAGATTCCTAACTCTTAAACATATATATGAAGCAAAATGTACTCCAAACAGAATTAAACCTAATATACCTACTATGAGACTCAAAATTATCAGAATTTCAGATGCCAAAGCTAAAGATAATTCTGAAAGCAAGAGGAGAAATGTGATTCACCACATATAAGAGATCCTCAGTAAGACTAATTGACAAATTCTTATCAGAAATCATGGAGAAGAGAAGGGAGTGGTATGATATATTTAAGGTACTGAGAAAGAAAAAACACCCAGTTAAAAATTCATTACCGGTAAAAAATATCCATCAAAATGAGGGAGACTTTAATATAGTCAAAGAAATTTAGAGAGTTCACAAACAAAAGACCCATCCTATAGGATTTACTAAGAGGAATTATTCAGGTAAAAAGAAAAAGACAGGAGAGAATGGTTTGAACCAAAGGTAACTAAAAGGATAATGCAAAACCCAAGAGTACTGTGTCCTCAGTATATAACTCTACTCTTTAACTCTTACAGAGATTACAATTAAATAGGAAAAATTTATATCACATGATAATGGACACAAAAAAGATAAAGAGGTAATGTGACACAAAAACAATATAAAAAGGGGAAATGGAGGGGTAAAAGAGCAGAAATCATGTATGCTAATGAAACTGAGCTAGTATCTTTGCAAATTAATAGGTGATAGGCATAGGATGTGGAATACAAACCGCAGGGTAAACACAAAGAAAATAATTTAAAGATACAGAAAAAAGGAGAAAGGGAATAGACAGATACATCACAAAAGTTTAACTGGACAGAAAAAGAGGCTGCAGTAAATTAAAAGAGAGACAAAAAAGATATGATATATAAAAATCAAAGGACAGAATGGCTGAAAAAGTATTGCCCATACAATAATAACAATGAATGTTAATGGGTTAAACTCCTGAATCAAAATACACAGGTGGGCAGAATGGATAAAAGCATAATCCAACTATATGTTGTTTATAAAAGACACACTTAAGACTCAATGACACAAATAGGTAGAAAGTGAAAGGTTGGAAATTGATAATCCATGAAAATATTAACCAAAATATCTGGGAGCATCATATTAATATTAGATAAAATAAATTGTAAGTCAAAGATACCTAAGGGTTGCCTCCTGAGAGCTGCCTTATTGCTCAAATGTGGCCTCTCTCTAAGCCAAACTCAGCATGTGAATGCATTACCGTGCCCCCAGCATGAGACATAACTCCCGGGGATGAGCCTCCCTGGCACTGTTGGATTGCTACCAAGCACCAACTAACAATGCAACTGGGAAAAGACCTCAAATAAAAGGCGGAGAAGGTAAAGACAAATGAGTTCATATGGCTAAGAGAGTTCAAAGTGAGTTAGGAGGTCATCCCAGAGGTAACGCTTATGCACAACTCAGCAGGATCTCATAGACTTCCAAAGTGGATACGACCCGAAATAGTGGGACTCCTGAGGGCTCTGGAAACACCCAGGTTCTATGACCAGAGTGGATAGCTCCAGAGTTTGATGCCTTGCCAGTGGGCCCTACTTTGGAATTTGTGCTCCAGAGAGTGAAAAAGTGGACTCAATTATGTCTTCCCTGCCCATGGCTCAACTGTTCCTTCTATTTAAACATATACTTCGTGCTGGAATTTGTAGGTGTATGTCCAGAGATTCAATTCCATGTGTCAGCTGGGCCTGGAACCTCAGTGGAGTTGTAAAACCTATTCTATAGCTCATTGGACTCACCCAGGAAAAATGAAAGGGAGATGATGATGGACAACAGCTGTCCCAGGGAATGGAGAGAGTCTGCAGCTGCAGGCATCATAGTCCTATCCATGTTCCCCATGGGATAAACGCCCCCTCTCAATTGGAGGTGGAGTTGACATCACCAACCCAGAATCCTCATGTTTGGGGGAAGAGCTATGGACTAGAGTGGACTTACTGGTATTCTACTATAGACATATTGGGATTCTAGCAATGGAAGAAATTACGACACTGATGTGTAGCCAGTGGCCACTGGAGGTTCTGGGAGCAGGGAGAGGAAAAAACAGATGTAATATGGTTGTTTTTTTTTTTTTGCTGCAATGACAGATACAGGCTATTTTATATCATCACATAACATGCAGAACTGTGTAGGAGAGAGCATAGATTATAATATGAACTATGGTCCATAGTTAGTGGCAAAGCACCAGGATGAGTTTATCTATTGCAATGAATGTGCCACACTAATGAAGGATGTTCATGCGGGAAAGTGTGGGAGGTGTGGACAGTGGGACATGTGGGTATCCCTATATCTTTATTGTAATATTTATGTAATCTAAGGATCTTTAAAAAAAATTTAAAAAGCTGTTGTAAGAGACAAAGGAGATAAATATACATTAATAAAATGAGCAATCCACATAGAAGAAATAGCAATCTTAAATATTTATGCACCTAAACATTGTGCTCCCAAAACATGTAACTAATGACTAAAGCAGATTTATTATTATTGCAGTTATAATCTTGTGTTTATTGAGTATTGTCTAACAATGATATATATAACAAATTTTTAAATAAAAATGCCAAAAAACAGGTGATTAATAAAATCAAAAGTCAGTTCTTTGAAAAAATCAATAAAATTCACAAAACATTAGCAAGTCTGACAAAGAAAAAGAGAAATGACAAAAATAAATACATTAAAAACGAGACGGTGTCATCACTGCTAAACCAATGGAAATAAAAAGGATCATAAGAGGAAATATGAACAACTGAATGCCAAAAAAATTAGACAACCTAAATGAGAAGGACAAATTCCTAGAAACAATGAAGAAACTACCTCAACTTGAGAAAAAATAGATGATCTGAACAAGCCAATTACATGTAATGATATTGATTCAGTCATCACAAACCTCCTAACAATGAAAACCACAGGAGCAAGTGAATTTACAAGGGAATTCTACCAAATTTTCCAAGAAGAATCAATTCCAAACCAGCAAAACTCTTCCAAAAATTCAAAAGGAGGCATTACTACCAAACTCATTCTATGCAGTCAACATCAGAGTAAATTACAGACCAACTTCTTTAATGAATATAGATGCAAAAATCCTCAACAAAATACTTGTAAGTGGAACTCAACAGCACATCAAAAGATTTATACACCATGATCAAGCTGGATTGATCCCAGGCATGCAAGGTTGGATCAACATAATAAAATCAAATAATGTCACCGCAAAAATGTCCTGTGTTCCATCTACTCTAGTCCTACCTCGCTTTCCCCTTGGGACCCACGGTAACCACCAAGATTAACTCATTGAAGGACCAGATTTATAGTTACTTGTAACAACATTGAGGGCTTAATATACTGGCCTGTCCTCCCCTGAAAAAAAAATAATAAGAGATAAATCAATTAATGTAGTACATCACATCATCACAGTGAAGGGGAAAAAACATATGACATTCTGAATTGACAAAGAAAAAGCATTTCACAAAATCTAGCATCCTTTCTTGATAAAAACACCTAGAAATATAGCAATGGAAGGAAACTTCCTCAACATGATACAGGGCATATATGAAAATCCCGCTGCTGACATCATACTCAATCCTGAATTAGAGAAATCTTTCCCTCTAAAATATGGAATAAGACAATGATACCCATTCTCAACTCTGTTATTCATCATTGTCCTGGAAGTTTAGCCAAAGCAATTGGGCTAAAAGAAGAAATAAAAGACATTCAAATTGAAAAGGAAGTAGTGAAACTTTCACTACTTGCAGATGTCATGATCTTATATGTAGAAAGTCCCAGCAAATCTATTAAAAAACAACTAGAGCAAATAAAAGTATTCAGCAGTTATCACATCAAGGCCAACATGAAAAAAAATCAGCAGTGATTCCATAGATGAGCAATCTGAGAAAGAAATCAAGAAAAAAATCCATTTAAAAAAGTAATAAAGGAAAATAACTACAAATAAATTTAACCACGGGTTTTAAGGTCTTATATGTGGAAAAGCACAAAACTTTGCTAAAATAAATCAAAGATCTGTATAAAAGCAGAGTATTCCATGGTCAGGGATTGGAAGAGTAAATATTGTCAAGATGACCATTTTACCCCAAATTATTTACAGTCTCAACACAGTCCCAGTGAAAATTGCAACAGCTTACTTTGGAGAAATGGAAAAATCAGGTATCAAAGTTATTGAGAAGAGGATATGGACCCAGATAGCCAAAAACATCCTGAAAAAGAAGGAAGTTCTTCCTACTTTTAACACTTATTAAAAACCCACAGTGGGTTGGCGCAAGAACAGATATATAAACCAATGGAATCCAATTGGAAGTGCGGGAATAGACCCTCACATCTTTGGCCAATTGATTTTTTAAATGGTTTTATTGAAAATTAATCACACAGAATAAAGACCATTCAGTCTGTACAATCAATGACTCTCCTTTTAATCAGAAATCGTCACCACACACTATATCAGAACATATTAACTGCCACAAAAAGAAAAAAAAAATTACCCCTTATATCACCCTATTACTGTCATTTAGTATTCGAGTGGTAGCTTTGTTTCAATTGTGAAATAATATTAAAATACTACTTTTAACCACAGTCAAAAGTTTGCATTAGTTGTAATTTTCCCATATACCACCATATTGTTAATGTCTTGTAATAGCGATGTACAATTCTTCTACTTCATGAAAAAATGATCTCATATGTGTTTATCCATCAGACTCATGGTCCACAACAGTGCGCTCTGTGTTATACATTCCTGTGTTTTTTTAATGAATAGAAAATTTGTAGGTTTACAAAATGTCACTCCAAGAATATACCATTTTCATGTAACCTCTTATTGTTGACACTTTGCACTAATGTGGAACTTTTGTCACAACTGAGGAAAGTATGTTAAAATATTATGTAACTTCATTTCAATTGATGAAAACATATTACAGTATTACCTTTAATTATAGAACGTAAGTTACATTACTTGTATTTTCCCATATATCACCTGATTTTTAACCCCTTATAATAGTGACATACATTTTTTTCTACTTCATGGAAGAACATTCTTGTATTTGTTCTGTAAACCACATTCCTAATGCACCACCAAATTCACTATGTTATACAGTCCCAAATTTATCCTATAGACTTCATTCCATTGACAATTAGAACCCTAACAAACAACTTTCAGCTACTATATATAGATACATATTTTATCTCTATATAAATATACATCTATAACTCAGTGATGTTAATTATACTCAATACTTTGTTAGCATGATTTCTAGACATTTCTGAACATTCACAATCAACCTTATTAAAAATTATTCAGACACTAAGCATCAGCTCTATCTTATCAGCCCTCCTTCTATCTCCTAGTAACCTATACTCTAGGATTTAACTCCAGGAGTTTATTCAATGTATTTAGTTTTTAGTGAGACAATACAATATTTACCCTTTTGTGTCTGGCTTCATCCCATTTGTTATGTACATCCTGACCTCATTTCTTCTTAAAGGTGAAAAACATTCAATCATATATATCACGTTTTGTTTACCCAGTCATTGGTTGATGGACACTTGGTGTATTAGTCAGCCAAAGGGGTGCTAATGTGAAATACCAAAAATGGGTTGGTCTTTATAAAGGGTATTTATTTGGGGTAGAAGTCCACAAATACCAGGCCATAAAGCATTATGTTTCTTCTCTCACCACAGTCTATTGCCACGTGGTAGAGCAAGACAGCTGCTGGCGTTTGCCAGGGTTCAGGCTTCTGGGATTCCTCTCTTCCCGGGGCTGTGTTTCTCTCCGGGCTTAGCTCCTGTTTCCTCCACAAGGTCAGCTGTAGACGATCAGGCAAATGGCTTGCTTCTCTTCTCCTGGGGCCTTCTTTCCAACATCAAAACTTCTTCTCAAAAGACTCCTTCAACTGTCCTTTGCCTTGCCTTTTATATTCAATTCCCCACCCACCAAGGCTCAATGCCCTAATCCTATCCTAATCATGCCCAGATTAACAGATCAGTTTACAAGCATGATTCAATTATATTTTTGGAATTCATAAATACATTAAACTGCCATACTTGGGTTATTTCCATCTTTTGGCAATTGTGAATAATGTCATTATGAACATCAATGTGAAAATGTAAGTTCACATCCCTGCTTGTTTTCAGTATTCTGAATATATTCTTACTGACTGGATTCCTGGCTCATATGGAAGTTCTATGTTTAGCTTCCTGAGAAACTGCCCAACACTGTTCTATAGAGCTTACACCGTTCTACATTCTCACCAACAGTGAAGGAGTGACCCAATTTCTCCACATCCTCTCCAAAACTTGTTTTCTGTTTCAATAATGGCCTTTCTATAAGGTATAAAATGATATCTCATTGTAATATTAATTTGCATTGCCCTAATAGCTGGTGATGTTGAACATTTTCTCATGTGCTTTTAACCATTTGTTTTTCCTCATTTAAAAAATGTCTACTCAAATCTTTTGCACATTTCTATATAATAAACTTATTTTTAAAGAGGTTTTAGAAATTCAGAAAAGCTACACCAAAAGTATAAGTGATTTCTATATACCCCATCCCATACCCCTCCCACATCTTCCCCAGTTAATAACATCATACAATTGTGTGATACGTTTGTTACAATTGATGAATAAATATTAAAGTATTGCTCCTAATTAAGGTCTATAGCTTATATTGTGGTTTAAACACAATTCCAATTACACCCTCAATTCCAATGCCCTAAAAATGTTCTATGTTCCACCTATTATTTCCTTCTCCCCTCAGAACATTTGGAAACCACTATTTTATTACATTGTTACATATATTTCCATTACTACAATATTAATAAGTTTACTTTGTCCATGTTTGCATTTCCCCTTTATGTTTGTTCATTTCTCAAACTTGAGGATTTTGGGATGATGAATGCCTGCTCTGCCTCAGATTGAGAAGGTTTTAGATCTTATGAGGCAGATGGAAGGAAATGTTTTGCTTGGAATTGTAGAATCTCTTTGTTTTTTGAGTTAGGCATTGTACATCATCATCATTTTGTTAGTTGTCCTTTGTGAGTCCAACGATCTGGAGAGTATGTATTGACTGCAACTTTTCTAGGATTCAATGATCAATGGGCATATGAAAAGACCAAAGATGTAAATCTCTGAAACATAAACTTAATGGTATAGTGCTAATTATAGGCTCAAAGAATAGGGGTAGAAGAATTATGTGTAGGGGAATTATAAATGAGTTTAACTCTATTACATTGGGGAAATAGGTTGACATAAAATTCAAAGTATGGCCCACCAATATGATGCTGATTTCAAGGGATTGTGGACTTATATCGTCTGGATAGCTCTAGAGTCTTCAGGAGCACTTGTATTTCAGGCTTTGTTCACAGTAGCAGTTAGTGAGATCTGTCTGAAACATGCATAATTGTAACCTCTGGACTGACCTACCAACTTATTTTGAAATCTCTTAATTGTTAAACCATTTTGTATATGATGTTTCTCCCTTGTGGTCAAGGTCTTTTTCCAAATGAAACACTGGTTGGTGCTTGTTATTAATTCCTTGGTGGCAGGGAGGCTCTACCCCATGAGCCATGTCCCATGATGGGGGGGAATGTACTATGTTTATTTGCCAAGCTAGGCTTAGAGAGTGGCCACATTTCAGTAACAAGGAGGTTTTGACACGGTAACTCTTAGGAAATAGTTATTATTAGGCTAAGTTTCAGCTTTACAAGAATTAGGTCATAGTTACATGCATTAATATCAAGGGCATAACATAGTGGTATGTTTTATTTTATTGGGCCCTCCTATGTACTCAAGAGATTCTTGCCATTCTGTTTGAGAAAATAGCACAACTCCCCAGTATGGGTGTTTAATATTTTCCTATTTATTGTTTGGGTCTCCACCCACTGAGATAACACTTTATGACAAGATGAACACATTCATATTCCATAGAAGATGCCCCAGGTGCACCCTTTCCCACACATTCCCCACCACTGACAATCTGCACTTGTGACCCTCCCCTGCCACGTTTGCCAAAAGAACATTCCCACAATTGTATTTTCAAACACAGACCTCCAGAGTTCACCTGTTCTTTCCTCCAACCATACTCCCAATTCCATGGATAGTCCCACCAATCCCAGATCCCTACTTTTCCTCACACTCTGACAATATTGAACCCACTATTATCCTCACCATAATCACTCCATTCACTCTGAAACCATCCCATTCCACTTTATCATAGGTTCTGTCCAGATTGAGCATCTGCTCACTATTTTCTACTTTCTTGTAACCTGTTGTCCAGACTCTATCTCTATGAGTCTGCTCAATATGCTTAGGTCACATCAATGAGGTCATGCAATATTTGTCCTTTGTTAACCGACTTACTACACTCAACATATGGTCTTCGAGATTTATCAATTTTGTTGCATGTTTCAAAACTTCATTCTTTCTTAAAGCTGAGTAATAGATTCTAAGATACGACTGCCTAACACAGGATATAAAAATGCTTCCTAAAGTATTCTTCCAGGAGTTTTATAATCCTAGTTCTTATAGTTAGGTTTTTTATCCATTTTGAATTATTTTCTTGTATATCATGTAGGATAAGTGTCTTCCTTCTTTTTTTTAAATATGGATAAACATTCCTGTCAGCATCAACTGTTGCATTCACTATTCTTTCCAAATTGAGTGAACTTGGAACCCTTATCAAAAATCAATTTGACATGCAGTCTTTTCAATAAACTGTGGTCAGAGAACCAGATATCCATTTCCAAAAGAAAGAAAGAAGGCCCTTATCTCAAAAATTACACAAATATTAACTCAAAATGAATCAAATACCTAAATATAAAAGCTAGAACTATAAAACTCCTAGAAGAAAACATGGGGAAACATCTTCAAGATCTTGTGGTAGGAGGTAGTTTCTTAAAATTTAAATCAAAGTAAAAGCAATGAAAGAAAATATAGTTAAATTAGACTTAGCTTAGTCAGTTAGCAAATATTTGAAAAGCACATAACCAATAAGGTTTTAATATTCAGAACATATTAATAAATTCTGCAACTCAACAATAAAAGAAAAACATAAGGCTGAAATTCACATGAAAATATGTTCATCATCATTAGCTATTAGGGAAATGCAAATAGAAACCACAATGAGATACCATTTTACACCCTCTAGAATAGCTACTATTAAACTAAAAAATCAAAGAATTACAAATATTGGAGAGAATGTGGAGAAATTCATTGCTGGCAGGATGTAAATGTTGCAGCCACTGTGGTTGCCAGTTTGGCAGTTCTATGGAAAGCTAAGAATAGAATTTCTTTATCACCCAGCAATCTCAATACTATGTATACTACAGATCATCAGACCAGGGCAGTGATACACAACTCCCAGGATAGTGAGGGTTAGAGAGAACCAGAAACAATAAATGTGAGTTAACAAACCCCCTTGACAGCCCAGAATGGCTCCCTTCTACTCCCAAGATACTCAGCTGGGGTAAAATCCATGGCTTACTGAAGCTGACTGAGTGGGACACAGACATCTTCCTCCCTCTCAGCTGTTACAAGGGAAAAGGGAGTGTGAGTTGAGCACTTTTCTTCAGTGAGTTCAGCCAGCAGAAACTGCTTTGAACCTCAACTCTGGCTAGATCAAAACACAGGATATCAGAGATTGAAACTCTCAGTGGAAAAGGTGCCTACATCCACCATGAGTTGGCCCAACTGGAAATTGCACAGATAAAACATGCTTTTAGATCTCTCAGTACACTAACTCTTGGGAGAAAAACTGCACCTTATTAGTGAGTCCCTGACCTGATTTTGATACAGTAAACTGGGAAATTTTCAATATTTAAAATAAGTTGTACCAAATATCAAAGAAGTGCTATGAAAAAAATAAATAAATAAGAGAAAAAGTAAATTCATCAACATATTCAGATGCCTAGACGTCAGAAAAAATTACTAGCCATATCAGGAAACAGGAAGAGATAGCCCAGCCAAAGGATCAAATCAAATATCCTGACGAGATACATGATTTTGCAAATTAATCAATGATAATCACACAATTCTCCTAAATCAGTTAAAAGAATTGAAAAAAAAAATATGACTAAAGAGATAAAGAATATCATCTGGCTGTGCAAAAAGAACAATTTGAAAGCCTGCAAAGAAAATTACCAGATCTTATAGGAATGAAAGACATAGTGGATGAGATTAAAAATACATTAGAACCTCTGCAATATGAAAAGCCCATATTAGATGGCTTCACAGATGAAGTCTACCAAACTTTCAGTGGTAATCTCATACCAATCTTGCTCAAGTTCTTCCCAAAAATTGAAGAATAAAGAGTGCTACCAAACTCATTTTCTGAAGCCAACATCACACTCATACAAAAACCAGATAAAGATAGTATGAAAAAAGAATATTTCAGAGCAATATCACTAATGAATATAGATGCAAAAATCCTCAACAAAATGCTTGCAAACCAAATCCAAAATCAGATTATAAGAATTATACAACATGATCAAGTGGGTTTTATACCAGATATGCAAAGGTAGTTCAACACAAGAAAATCAATTAGTGTATAAACCATATTGATAAATTGAAGAAGAAAAATCATATGATCCTCTCTATTGGTGCAGAAAAGGCATTTGTCAAAATATCACACTCTTTCTTGATAAAAATATGCCAAAAATAGGATTAGAAAGAAACTTTCCCAATATGGTAAAGTGCATATATGAAAAAGCTAGAGCTAGCATTCTACTGAGCTGAGAGACAGAAATCTTTCCCGCTGACATCAGGAATAGACAAGGATGACCACTGTGACCATTATTATTCAATATTGTGTTAGGAGTTCTAGCTACAGCAATTAGGCTAGACAATAAAATAAAAGTCACCCAAATAGGAAAGGAAGAAATAAAACTCTCGCTGTTCACTGATGACTTGATGGTAAATTGAGAAAATCCTCAAAAATTCAAACAAAGTTACTAGAATTAATAGACAATTTTAGCAAAGTGTCAGGATACAAGATTAATATGCAAAAAAATACACCAAATATAAGATATGGACTGTAGTTAGAAGTGACATTTTGACAATGCTCTTGCATAGTTTGTAACAAATATATCACAACAATGCAAGTTGTTGGTGGAGGGATGATGTATGGGACCCTGCATGATGTTATGCATGTTTATTTTGTAAGTTCAAATTTTTACTGCACACTTATTATGTATGTTCATGTCTGAAAGATAAATTTCAATAAAAAATATATTAAAAATATAGCATTTCTATATAATACTGATGTGCCATCTGAGAAGCAATTCAGAAAAAACTTTATTTATAATAACAACTAAAACAATCAAATACCTAAGAATAAACTTAAAGAAGGACATAAAGGACCTGTGTTCAGGAAACTACAAAAGATTGCTAAAAGTAAACTAAGAGGACTTAAATAAATGGAAAGATATTCTGTGTTCATGGATTAGAAGACTAAATATTGTTGACATGTCGATTCTACCCAAACTGATTCACAGATTCAACACAAAGTCAATAAAAATCCCAACAGCCTTTTTGCAGAAATCATAAAGCCAATAATCAAATTAATTAGGAAGGATAAGGGGCTCCAAATAGACAAAAATGTCTTTTAAAAGAAGAACAAAGTTGGAGGACTCTCACTTCCTGATTTTAAAGAATATTACTTAGCTACAGCGGTAAAAACAGCATGGTACTGGCATAAGGACAGAAAGATTGACAAATGGAACCAAATTGAGAACTCAGAAATTGACCCTCACATCTACAGTCAAGTGATTTTTGACTAGGCTCTTAAGCTTACCCAGGTGGGCCAGAACAATATATTCAACATATGGTGCTGAGAGAACTGATTAGCCATATCCAAAAGAAAGAAAGAAGCCCCGTATCTCAAACCTTATACAAAAATTAACTCAAAATGGATCAAGGACCTATACAGAAAATGAATAACCATAAAACTCCTAAAAGAAAATATAGGAAAATATCTTCAAGATTTTGTGGTAGGTGGCAGTTTTTTAAACCTACACCCATGGCACAAGCAACAAAAGAAAAAATAGATAAATCAGACATCCTCAAAACTCAACACTTTTGCACCTCAAAGGACTTTGTCAAATGGCTGAAAATGCACCTGACTCGATAGGAGAAAATATTTGGCAATCACATACTGAGAACTTTTTAATATCCATGATATACAAGAAGATCATACAATTCAACAATAAAAAGACAAACAATCTGATTAAAAATGGGCAAAAGACTTGAAAAGACAATTGCCCAAGTAAGAAATACAAATAGTGAAAAAAATATTCAACATCACTAGTGATTAGGGGAATGCAAATCAAAACTACAATGAAATATTTTTCACACCTATGAGACTGGCCGCTATTAAAAAGTTGGAAAACTATAAATATTGGAGAGGATGTGAACAGATAGGAATGCTTACTTACTGTTGCTTGGAATATTGAATGGTACAGCCACTGTGGAGGACTGTTAGGCAGTTCCTAAGGAAGTTGCATATAGACTTTCTATGGGACTGAGAAAAATCATTGCTAGGTATATACCCAGAAGAACTGAGAAGAGTGAAACAAATAGAAATCTGCCCACCAATGTTCATAGCAGTGTTATTCATGAAAGCAAATTTGGAAACAACCCAGGTGTCCATCAACTGATGAATGGATAAACAAATTATGGTGTATAGACACTATGGAATATTACGCATCACTAAGAATAAATGAAGTGGTGAAACATATGACAACATAGATAGACATGGAGGACATTATGTTGAGTGAAGCAAGCCAGACACAAAAGGACAAATACTGTATGATTGCACTATTATGAATTTATTATGTGAAATATAAATATGCATAAAATTGCATAAATTTGCTGAACAAATGTAGGTTAATACTACAAAATATTAATATCAGTCAAAATAAAACACACTATACTAAGTGAAGGAGACCAGACACACAGTACTACATTTTGTATGATTCCATTTATATAAAATGTATATATAAATCAAATTATAAAGGTGCAGGTAGATTAATAGTTATGTAGGGTTGGGGAGGGATTGCTAATGGGTGTTGATTCTTTCTTTTTTGAATAACGAAATTTTTCTAAAAATTTTGTGGTGATGAACGTAAAACATTGTGATAATACTAAAAGTCAATTACTATACACTTTGGCTAGATCATATGGTATGTTAATATATATCAATAAAACTGTTTAATTAACAAATAAATAATTGTGCAAGAAAAGCCAGAAATTGCAGGTATGTACAAGAGGGGAAACAGAGAGAGATTGAGAGGAGAGGAATTTTCTTGTTTGTTTTTCGGTTTTTTGTTTATTATTGTTATTGAAGTAATGAAAATGCTCTAATAATGATTGAAGTGATGAACATATGACTGTGTTATTATACCAAATACCATTGATTGTGCACTATAGATTAATTGTATTCTTTATTAATATATATCAATAAAATTAATTTGTTGAAAAATAAAGAACTTTCAAGGGCATATCTCTATAGCTGTGAAAAAAACAGAGAGAACTCTAGCAACCATGACTGTCACAGTTGCCGCTCACACACAGGAAATTAGTGCTTGGACCCTAGAGTACCTGGTTCCATCACCAGAACTGCCTTTACACCATCATATCACAATGACCTTCCATGCCAGTAACCATAGTTAGTGTTACATAATTTCCACCTAATTTTATATTTTAAATTTCACATGAGGGTATCCAAGTAGCAGAAGCTAATTTGTATCCAGAACCTTAGCTGCAAGGAAGTCTGGTAGTTATAGTTTACAGATCTCCAGGCTTTCTCAAGTAGAAGAAAGGAGGATGGATTTTAAGAGAATAAACTCCCTGCATCTAACACTGATATCCCTACTTTGGAGTTTTCTTATGTCAATGTCTATCTACTAATATTTAAAGAATTACTTAGATTGACTACAACTAGATTCAGCCAGAGATCCAACAAGTATGCATTTGCAAGCACAAAGATGAATTCTAACTCCTCTAGCAAAACCTAAACCCATACTCCTTCTGTTGCCATCCTCTGCTCATTGTGTAAACTTTTCTCAAACATCTCTGCAGCCCTCCACCAAGGTGGAGTAATTTATATCACAGCTTTGCAAACTCTTTTTTTAAAGGCCCAGATAGCAAGTATTTTAATCCTTGTGGACCTTACATGAACTCTATCATACTCATTTTTCTTTGTTGTCTTTTTCAAGAACCCTTAAAAAATGTAAAAAAAAAAAAAAAAAACAAAACATTATTAGGTTGAGAGAAGTACCAAATCAAGCTATTCATTAATTTTTCAGCTTCTGATCTCAACCATGTAATGCTCTACCTTCAATGCATAGTTATTTCATTTACATAAAGCTTTTCTCATCACAAAATAATTAGTAGGAGGAGCCTAACCTGTTACTAGGACAGCCTAGAATTAGGTCTACTTAGGTTTTGTCAGTTGGTTTCTTTCATCCATTGTCAGTACCCAACTTCTTCCCTTGCTTACTCAAAAAGGGTCACAAGAAATTTAATATTTTGTCTTCTTGTCCTTAACCATCTGTTTCCCCAGAATGACATAGAGATGAGGAAATATTCACTAGAATTCACTGGCATAAATCATTGTATTTCTGTGATTTTCTGATCAATATTATCCAACATACATCACCAAAATAGCCAGTAATAAAAAGAAACATGGATTACAGTGAAATCATTGCAAATAGTGAAATATCTGGATACTTTTACTTAATTTGATAGTGAATTTGTCTAAAAAGAGAAACTATGCATTCATTATCTCAGAAAATTTTCTAAATAAAATATGCCACAATACAGCAAAAACAAACAAACAAAAAACATTAGAGGCATAAAAGAGCAGATTTGAATTGCTTAAAACAGAATTAGTGATTTTGAAGATAGAACATCTGAACTGAGAAAGGCAGGAGAACCAAAAGAGAAGAAAATGGAAAAAAAATAGAGCAGGGTCTCAGGGAATTTAATGACAATGTAAAATGCACAAACATATACATTATCGGTGTCCCAGAAGGAGTAGAGACTGGAAAAGGAGCAGAGAGAATATTTGAGGAAATAATTTCTGAACACTTCACAACTCATACGAAAGATATAAATATCAGTTTCCAAGAAAGACAATTCACCCAAAACAGAATAAATTTGAATAGACCTACACAGAGACACCTTCTATTCAGAATGACAAATATCAGAGATAAAGAGAGAATTCTCAAAGCAGCAAGAGAAAAGAAAGCAATACATACAAGGGAAGATTGATGAGACTAAGTGATGACCTCTCATCAGAAACCATGGAGGAAAGAAGAAAGTCTTGTGATATATTTAAGGTCCTTAAAGAGAAAAATACCACCCAAAAATTCTTTATCTTACAAAACTGTCCTTCAAAAATGAGTTCAAAGACTTCACAGAAAAAGAAAAACTGATAGAATACATTACCAAAGACGAGAATTACAAGGGATACTAAAAGGAGTGCTGGAGCCTGAAAGAAAACAAACAAACAAACAACAAAAAAAAAACAGATATGAAAGAATTGGAGAAGAGTACAGAAATGAAGATTATTAGGTACGGTGTATTAAAGGGTAAAAAGACAGACAGTAGTATGATATGACAACGGAAAGTCAAAGGACAAAATGCATGAAGAATGTAATATCTTTACACGAATAACATTGAATGTTAAAGCCTTGAACTCCCCAAACAAAAGACATAGACTGATAGAATGGATAAAAAATATGTGCCAAGTATTTGTTTTCAAAAAGAGACACACCTCAGATGTAAAGACACAACCAGGTTAAAATGGAAAGGTTAGGAAAAGAAATTCCATGCAAAATGTAAGCAAAAAATAGCTGGAGTAACAATACTAATAGTGGACAATATTGATTTTAAATGCAAAACTGCTATAAGGGTTGAAGAATGTCATTACATATTAACAAATGGGGCAAATTAACAAGAAGAAATAAGTATACTAAATATTTATGCACCTAACCTGAGTGCCCCAAGATACATAAGGTACACACTGGCAAAACTGAAGGGGGGAATAGGTATCTCTGAAGTACTAGTTGGAGACTTCAACACAACACTCTCAGTATTGGATAGAACATCTGGGCAGAGGATAAATAGGAAACATAGAAGTTGAATAATATGATAATGAACTAGAACTAACTAAAACTCTATAGAACATTGCACCCCAAATAGCAGGATACAAATTCTTTTCATGTGTTCATGGATCCTTCTTCAAGATAGACCATATATTGTGTCACAAAAAATCTCAATAAATTTTTTAAATTGAAATTATACAAAACACTTTCTCTGATCATATCAGAATGAAACAGGAAATCAATAATGGATGGGAAGAGGGAAAATTCATAAATATATGGAGAATAAACAACTCACTCTTAAATAATCACTGGAACAAAAAAGAAATTGCAATAGATTTCAGCAAATACCTTGAGATGAAGTAAAATTAGAACACAACACATTTAAACCTCTGGGACAGTGCAATGGCAGTGCTGAGAGGGAAATTTATAACTCCCAATGCTTATATGAAACCTGAAGAAAGAGCTAAATCCTCAACAATATATTTGCAAACAGAATCCAAAAGCACATTATAAGAATTATAGAACACTATCAAGTGGGTTTTATCCCAGGTATGCAAGGGTGGTTCAACACAAGAAAATTAGTTAGTGTATTGAACCACATTGACATATTAAAATAGAAAAGTCATATGATCCTCTGTATTGATGGAGAGAAGGCATTTGACAAAATACAGCACTCTTTCTTGATTAAAAACACTCCAAAAGATAGGAATAGAAGGAAGCTTTCTCAATATGGTAAAAGCTAGAACTAGCATTCTACTGAACTGTGAAAGACTGAAATCTATCCCACTGGGATCAGGAACAAGACAAGGATGCCCACTGCCATCATTGTTATACAATATTGTGCTAGAAGCTTTAGCTAGAGCAATTAGCCTAGAAAAAGACATAAAAGGCAACAAAGGAGGAAAGGAATAAGTAAAATTTTCACTGTTCACTGATATAATCCTCAATCTAGAAAATCCTGAATAATTCATTAAATAGCTACTAGAATTAATAGACAAGTTCAGCAAAGAGGCAGGATAAAAAATTAATATGCAAAACTCAATAGCATTTCTATACACTATACATGTACAATCTGAGAAAGAAATCAGAAAAGAAAATTCCATTTATAATAGTGACTAAAGTAATCAAATTCTTAGGAAAAAACTAAGGAAGGACATAGTGTACCTGTATTCACAAAAATACAAATTATTGCTAAAAAAAAACTGAAGAAGACCAATAAATGGAAGGACATTCCATGCTCATGGATTGGAAGACTAAATATAATTAAGAAATCAATTCTACCTAAACTGATTTACAGATTCAACACAATCCCAATAAAAATCCCAACAGCCTTTTTTGAAGAAATTGAAAAGCCAATAATCAAATTTATTTGGAAATTAAGAGGCCCCAAATAGTAAAAAATGTCTTTAAAAAGAAAAACAAATTTGGAGGACTCTCACTTCTGGAATTTAAAGTATATTATTTAGTTACAGTGATAAAAACAGCATGATACTGGCATAAAGATAAACAGATTAATCAATGAAACTGAATAGAAAACTCAGAAATAGACCCTCACATGTACAGTCAAATGATCTTTGACAAGGTGATCAAGCCATCCCTGTTAAGTTAAAACAGTCTATTCAACAAATGGTGCTGGAAAAACTGGATAGCCATATCCAAAAGAAAGAAAGAAGCCCTGTATCTCACACCTTATACAAAAATTAACTCAGAATGGATCAAGAACCTAAATATACAAGCAACAGTTGTAAAACTGCTAGAAGAAAATGTATGAAAATATTTTCAATATCTCGTGGCATGCATTGTTTCTTAAACCTTACACCCAAAGCACCAGCAACAAAAGAAAAATAAATTAATAAATAAAAGGAACCTCCTCAAAATTAAACACCTTTGTACATCAGAGTTCTTTACCAAGAGGGTGAGAAGTCAGCCAACTCAATGGGAGAAAATATTTGATAATCACATATCCAACAAGGGTTTAATATTCATGATATATAAAGTGATTATACAACTCACCAATAAAAAGACAAAATCCTTGCTTAAAAAATGAGCGAAAGACAAATGTCCAAAGAAGAAATATAAATAGCAAAGAAACACATGAAAAAACTTTCAACATCATTAGCCATTAGGGAAATGCAAATCAAAATTATGAGAGATAATTTCACTGCTATTAGGCTGGCAACTATTAAAAAGACAGAAAACTTTAAATGCTGGAGATGTGGAGAGATAGAATGCTTATTCACTGTTGTTGAGAATATAGAATGGTGAAGCCACTGTGGAAGACTGTTTGGCAGTTCCTAAGGAAGTTGAATATAAACTTGTCATGGGACCCAGCAATACCCTCACTAGGCATATACCCAGAAGAAATGAGAAGAGTGACACAAATAGATATCTGAACACTGATGTTCATAGAGACGTTAGTCATGATTCCTAAAAGTTGTAAACAACTGAAGTGTTTATCAACTGATTAAATAATAAACAAATTTAGGTGTATACACATGATGGAATATTATGCAGTGGTAAGAAGAAATGAGGAAGTGCAGCATATGACCACATGGATTAGTCTGGAGGTCATTGTGCTGAGTGAAGCAAGTCAAATACAAAAGGACAAATACTGTAGGATTGCCCTATTTTGAACTAAATATATTATGTTATCTCATGGAATTAGTAATTAGAATATAGGTCACCAGAATGAGGGTAGAGAATGGAAAACTGAAGGTTAGTGTGCAGAATTGAATAAAAGGTCGTTTGCAAATCTTTGGAAATGAATGGAAATGGTGAGAGCACATCATGATGTTTGTGACTAGCATAGTTATTGTATGGGTATGATATTAGGAAAAAGGGAAAACCTAAAGACATGCATATTACTAGAAGGAAAGCTAAAATATCTAACATGGGACTGTATAACATAATGAAACCTTATGTAAAATACAATTATGGGTGATATTGCATATATATAAAACTGTATTTACCTGATATAAATACAAATAAAATGAAGAGTGGAAAAGAGAATAGAAGCTATGCATGGCAGGGAAGTCATGGAGAGATTGAGAGGGATGAAGTTTGTTTGTTTGGTTTTTATTATTATTATTATTGGAGTTATGAATTTGCTCTAGAATGATTTAAGTGATGAATGCACAACTATGTGATTATACCAGATGCCATTGACTTTAACACGTTGGATGGATTTATGGTCTATTAATACATATCAATAAAATTGATTTGTTAAAAAAATGTGTACAATTAATAAAAAAGTGATAATGGACCAGCTCCATCCCAAAAGAAAGGAATATCTTCAACTGCTAGCAAAACAATTCCATTCCTCTGCTGCATAATATTTCTGTGTCTTCTCAGCCTGAAATAGTGGAAAGCATCCCAAATCCCTCAAAACTGAGAAATGAACAAAAATAAAGGGGGATTGTAACCACTGACTAAAACAGATTGGTTGTTGTTGTAGTTATTGCCTTGTTTTAGCTGAATAACTTATAATATTGATATAAAAATAAAATGTTAAATAAAAAATATATTAAAAAACTAAAATATATATGTCAAAAATTCATTTAATACAGTTTTTGCACCTCCACTACTGTTAATGTGGTTCAGAAAAACATGCATTCTCACCAAGATAGCTAATGTTAAGAAACCAAGTTCTCTAGGGCTTTCAATCAGATGGAGACATGTTCACTTTGAATCAACATTTCAAACTATCAATACTTGGAGAATGCTGGGGTGAGCTAAAGGGAAGAGTGATAGTGACATGTACAGACATTTATCTTTTTGGTATCCAGTGGGAAAAATATACAGGCCCACAATTGGCACTGGGAAGTTTTGTGGATTTTGCAATCCACAATCCTTCATGCACATCAGCAGAAGCCAGCATGAATGTGAAGCTCTGAGGGCTTGGTTGACTGTCATTGCTGTGTAAGTCCACAGGTCTTTCATATGATGCTGGTGGGATTAGAGGTGAAGGTAGGCAGGAGTTCCACTAATAATGCATGAAATTCTGGACAGACAACTGGAATAGAGGATCAAAACAGATAAAATCTGATGTATTAAAATAAAGTCAATGTGCTCCAGGAGTGTAAATTAAAATTTCTATATATTCTACTTGGGGTGGAGTGGGAAAATAAGTACAGATACTGACTCAATAATCAAAACCTCCCAACAAAGAAGTCCATAACCAGATAATTTCACTGATGAATTCTACTATGTATTTAAAGAATTAGCAGCAATCATTTTCAACCATTTTCCAAAAATTCAGAAGGAGAGAACACTTACTACTTCCTTCTGTGTAGTCTATATTACTCTGGTCCCATTGCCTGGTAAAGACATCATAAGCAAAAAAAAAAAGATACTAATTTATCTCTTGAATATAGGTACAAAAATCCTCATGAAAATATTAGCAAACTGATTCCAACAGCACTGTAAAAAGATTATACACCATGACCATGTGGGACTTAACCCAGGTACTCAAGTTTGGCTCAAAATATGAAAACCATTTAAGGTAATATTTTCAATAAATAGATTGATGGGAAAGAGACAAGTGTCTCTCCACGCTTGAAGAAAAGGCCTTAAACAAAGGCAGCACCTTTTCTTGATAAAATTGCTGAGAAAAATGAAAATAGAAAGGAACTTTCTCAACATAAAAAAGGTCGCTTATGAAAATCCAGTTAACAGCATGATCAATCGTAAAATATTTAAAGACGTTCCCTAAAAACCAGGAATGAAACAAGTATGCCTGCTTCAAAGCTGCTATTTAATGTTGTAATTGAAACTCATGCCAGAGCAATTATGCAATAAAATAAACACTATCTCATTTGGAAAGAAAGAAGGAAATTATATATATTTGCAAATGACCTGATCTTATATATAAAAACTCCAAAGGATTCCACAAGAAAAATATTAGAACTAACAAATGAGTTCAGCAAAGTAAGACAGTACAATATCAACACAGCTTTCAGTTGTGTTTCTATACACTAGCAAACAACAATTTGAAGAGGAAATTAATATAAGATTTCAATTTCAAATGGCATCTAAATTATCCAGGAATAAATTTAAACAAAGATAAAGAAGACATGTATAATGAAAGTTTTAAATCACTGGTTGGAGAAATGAAAGAATACCTAAGTAAATGGCAAGACATACCATGTTCATGGTTTGGAAGAGTTAAGATACTTTTTGTCAATATTACCCAAAAATAATATACAAATTCAATAGAATTCTTATCGAAATTTAGCAGATTTTTATGCAGAAATAGAAAAACTGATTCTCAAATTTATATAGAACTGCAAGAGACCATGTACAGCCAAAACAAACTTAAAGAGCATGGTTAGAAAACTAACACTTTCTGATTTCAAACTGAACTACAAAGTGCTAGTAATTAGAGCAGTGTGGTACGGAACAGATGGAGATAAAAAGATCAAAGGAACAGAAGCGAAAGTCCAGAAATAGATCCACACAATGATAGCCAATTAATTTTCAACAAAGCACTTATGTACATGCATGGGGAAAGAATAGTACGGTCAACAAATGGAATGGAAAAACTAGGTATTCATATGTAGAAAAATAAAGTTAGATCCCTACCAATTAACAAATTCACGGAGTTAGAAAGCATATTAAAGGTTACCTGGGGAATGGGAAGAGAAGAAAGAGAGAGTGCTTTTTTGTAAAAGTTAATACATACATATAATAGACACAATGGAGCTGTTGGAAATTCAAGATATGAACTTTTAAAACCTGGCTATTTATACTCCAGAAAGACATGTAAAGTTACAGAGAAATATTTATTTTTTGTGTGTGTAAATGATAAAATCATTCAGATCTTTTAATTTTCATACTATGTTGAATGTAATCAATAAAACAGGCAATAAAATTTTCATTGTTAGATATTTCAATATAAAATATTTATAAAAATGAAAGGTATAATCATAAACATAGAAAACTAAGAGGTTAATTTACATATAAATTTTGAAAACTGTTATGAATCCAGGTACATATTAATTCTACATTCTAACTGGTTGACTTTACCACACTCTTATCAGGTAAAACAGATAAATTAAGATTTAAAATATATGATCTTTTAAAAAATGGAAAAGCACAGACCTGTTCAGGGAGGGTGTCTTTGCTGGGTTAATAAATATGCTGCCCTTACCATTTGATTTCCTGTCTGTGCTCCACCAGAACGCAGAAGACAAGGGTCCACTAGGGCTTCCAAGGTGGGAAGCAGAGTTGAAAAACATGGAGACTCATTCTGGAGAGGCAAAAATAAATATCCAACATCATAGGGAGAAAAAAAAAGCATGAGATTCAGATTGTAGGTAGGGTGTGCTAGTATATCCTATTGTCCATTTGATTTACTTCTGTCTAAAAGGAAGGGAACAGTTGTGCCATATCTCTTATTCAGGCCAAAGCAGTCAAGAAAGCCTGTTACAGCTGCATTTTGGTTCACAATCTTGCTGAATGGAGAAGATATTGCATGGAATTTATGGACTCAAGGAATCAACCACTGTATAGCAAATGAGTTACAAAATGAAGAGACCTTGGATGTTAGTCTTTGGTTTGCAGGAGAGCTGCTCCTAACAGTAGCCATATTTGTGTGACTGGGTTTTAGTACTCTATCCTGTCATATTATTCTATTATACTATTTCTGTTCTACTACCAAATGGTCTTACTTATTACAGCTAGCCAAAGCATTTTAAAATAGTTATCTTTTGCTTTTTGTATCAATTATGAAGAACACAAAATGTGCCCATTCTTTATACCAATACACTGGACTATGAATGTCTTTGATCCTCCATTTAGAAGTGGACTACTAGGGAGCTTTTATGAACAGTTTGCACCAATTTTGATTTGTTAATCAAATGTTTTCATTAAAATTTCTGAAAAATTTACTTGCAGTTTTGTTTCAGCAAAAATATTTGCTAAGACATGCTGGTTATGAGGGAAAATTTTTAAATGAGAAGCCAATTTCATAGATTCAGTTTACTTTGCAATAGAATTAGAGTCA
Organism: Tolypeutes matacus; assembly: GCA_026826555.1. Taxonomy (NCBI): domain Eukaryota; kingdom Metazoa; phylum Chordata; class Mammalia; order Cingulata; family Chlamyphoridae; genus Tolypeutes; species Tolypeutes matacus. Next base: position 925,678 of record JAKSZT010000663.1, read on the forward strand.
TAAAGTGATTTTAATCCAATTTGCAAATATTTATTTTCACCATTACTAAATCTATTTACTTCATTAATAAAAGTAGGATATAACAGCCATCATTTAAGACTCTATATTCAAGGAAAAATGACAAATATTGACTAAACAGAATATAGTGGTCCACAGGGGTTTTGATTTCCAGGGGAGGTTCTGAAAGCGGTCATACCCTTCTATAATTGAAGCCTAGGGATTGTACTCTCTGTAGAGTTAAAGCATTTAAGGTCCATTAAACAGTGAGTTTGAAAGCTCTCTGGAAATGTGAATGCTTTCCAAAATCTGGGAAGCTAATGCTGCATCATTTCTTCAAAGGACAACAGAAAAGGTTGAGATATAGCTAAGAGTCGGAGAGTGAATATCATTTTCCAGAGTACAGAGAAGAGAATATATTTGTTGAATGTACACCTGGACCATACCAGTGAGTATGAGAAGTATAACGAAGTCTTTCTTTTTGAAAATCCATTACTTCTTCTTCTGCTCTCACATGTTATTGGTGTGACAGAATGAAATAAAGCAAATAAAAAGATTTTGCAAAACTATACAGTATCATTAAATTCATTAAAATTACATATATATATGTATATATATATATATTTAAGAATTTACTGGATTGTGTGATGTAGAATTTTTAACTACATTCTGAGAGTAGCATCATTTCTCATCACAAACTGGGCTTTTTTTCTCATTTCAAGCTGGAAATGAGAGAGGAGAATAAAATAAGACACTGGCTCCACCTCATTGTTATAATTTCTTCCATTGCTAGAATCACCATATGTGAACAACAGAATACCATCAAGTCCACTCCAGTCCATAGTTCTTCCCCCAATCCTGAGGGGACTGGGATGGTGACGTCCACTCCACCTCCAAGTGAGAGAGGGCTTATATCCCATGGATATGGTGGGTGGGATGATCCTGCCTGCAGATGCAGGCCCTGTCCATTCCCTGGGATGGCCATTGCCCATCGTTGTCTCCTCGCCAGGTGACTTGGATGAGTCCATTGAGCTGTAGGGTAGGAGTTGCAGCTCCACCGAGATTCCATGAGGTGTGGGAGGTGGGAACATGGGAATCCCAGTGGGTTCCATGTAATATTTTGGGTATCTAAGCACCTCTTAAAATATATTTATATATATACATGAATAACATTTCTTTAAGCAAATGCACATATATGCATATATATTTATATATCATTTTGCAAATGTTGGTATATATTGTGAAAATTTTGATTTTTGCCCACAATATATAAAAAAATAATAATAATAAAAAAATAAGACACGCTCTCTTTAATGATGAGATAACATTTTTAATTTTTAAAAAGCATTTCATAGAGCCCTTATGATAAACATGATTGTCTTCCATGAAGCAAACATAGGTTCACAGAAAAAAATCACATGCCATGAATCTCCAATATGTTTTCTTAAAATAGACTTATTGATATTCAGACCTGAAAAAAGACCTTGGATGACACACAATGCGAGTTTTTAGTTCACAAATTATTAGCGAATTGATGTGGCCTCAAACAGATCCCAGCTGCTTTATTCATGTTTCAAATTCTTCAACATATACATTAGATAATAAAATTGTCAGTCATTGCCATCAAGTTGAAGTAAAGAAGAATTCACTGAGCCCTGGTTAATTAACTTACATGGTATGAACATGCTGTATGTTTGGTTGGAAAACCCCAAGTTGGAAGAAATCACAAGGTCTAGGGAAATGAAGAATCCATTGTGGTTGGGTATCCTTCAAAGACTCTGTGAACACCCAGGTCTTCACTCTCTAGTGTGTTCCTAATTCATATTCTCTCTCCACTCCTCTCCATTTATATTCTATAATATTTACTCATCAGGTTTTCTGTACATAATCTTTCTCTTCTATTTTCCTCTCTATTCTTTGCATCCATTTTCTTCACATGCTTCTATGCCTCTTCAATATACTTAATTTTCCTGGAACTATGTCATGTTTCTTCTATATTTTTCATAGTGTTTTAAAAATTATTTTCCTGGGTATACTCCATTTTCAATTAACAGTTTGTAAGAAAGCATTTAAAAAGACCAAAACAGCTCCTACTGTGATGTGGGAAATTTATGTTATGGTGAGATTTTGACAATCCTATTTTAAAAATGAAAGACAAAGAAACTAAATTGATCCATTCTTTATGTTTTCTACCTTTGGAATAAGACTATATTTTTATTCAGATAGATAGATATAAGTATTTTCTACTTTTTTGTTGCTGGACATTTAAATTCCCTCATCACATATATAGGACTAAAATGTATTAAATACCTAGTTTTCTTACAAATGAATGCATTTTATTCCTATTTATTATTTATTGTCTGGTCTTAATATTTGGGACAGCCCACTCTTTAAGGTACTCTTTTATACCCAAAAGATAGATTGAGGGTTAATATATTCTCTTGGAAAATTGAAATAATCTCAATTCAGAGAATATAAAAGTCATGCCTTTTTTCAGTGTCATTAAAACAAACAGAATTTTACTAATATTTAGTGTTCCTACTTTATGAAGTGTTCTACAATTATGTATAATGGAGAGAAGTGTACTTAGTATATTAACACACAATCAAAGCATTTTCTTCCCAAGAGACTTTCCCAAAGAGAAAGCAGCAAAAGAATTTCAAGCTCAATTTTACATCAAAACTATGGTGCTATGATAGGAATAGGCCATAAAAAGCATAAAGGTGTAGCTTACAGACTAGTTCTCAAGAATCTTGTCTGTTGCTGGAGTAGTATATTATTTGGTTGGATATACACTATTTTCCAACTTGTCTATATTAAATAGAAAAAGGTTGATATACTCTAATTTAAGCCAGGGATTATTGGAGTGTGCAAGAGACCAATACATTAGTGAATTTTTAAATATTCAAGTAAAATTCTCTGCAAAATATTTTTGAAAGCTACAATGTGCTTAGTATTTTTTAATGTAACAAATGCTAGGCAACAAGTATAAACCCTCACTATGGTAAATGATCATCAAAAATACCTATTTAGTTTCAGAAAGTATGATCTGGTTATACCAAATGTGATTATACTAAAAACAACTAAAAATAGGCAAAAATATCATAATAAACAAAAAACATTATAAAAGTGTAAGGAAAGAATATAGTATTTCAAGCTTTCAAGACTGGGAGTCAAGAAGAACCTTTTGTAGTACAAATTAAAGTGTGCCCTGCTTTGTTTTTTTTTTTTTTTTTTTTAAATGGTGCAAAATTACTCTTGGTAACTGTCTACATAGTATGATGTTCTAAAAATGGTGTATGATAAAGAAGGCTAGAAACAATAATAGGTAGCCATTTTCAGTGATGGGAGAATTATTTGTATTCCATCCTGTCATCTTTTTACTCAATTTACATTGCCTTGTTTTTTACCCAGGCTCCCCTTGACAACTGAAGATAATGTGCTCTAGTCTCCATGCTAACAGATTTATCCCTTCTAATCCATCAGTTCATTCAGGACCTGAAAGATCTTCTCAAATGAAAAATTGATTCACAGACATCGTTTACTTCCACCCAACAGCTTAAACCATTTTGATACCTCTGATATTTGCCTGATAAAATATTAATCTGGTTCATTTTTCACAGTAAACCCTATCCCATAAAAATACACTCCATCTTTGACTATCATTAACCATGGTGGGCAGGATATTTCACATAGTTGAATCTCTGTTCATTGGAATGGAACAGATTCCATCCATTTCTAAAATGGCACATAACTTTGAAGATTTTATTGGGCACAGAAGAATTTTCCTTTATTCCTTAGATATTTATCACATTTGACTTATACCATTTTATTGTCATTGGAAGTAATTTATTTTTCCAAAAATTGACTGCTGACCTCCCCACACATAGTGGTAGGAGCAAAATTATTCACACAATAGTGAAGTATGTCTTGTTTTTTAAGAAAATATTTAGACTGGTGTTTTGATTAGTGAGGTGACATTTTGTGGCTTACTCTGAGATGGAGAAGTTTAAATTAAAATAGGTGTACAAGTGCCAGGCACGAGTGTATTGAACCCATACTTTCTTTTATTGGGATTGTGAGATAAAAGGAGCAGGGGGTTGGAATGGAGTGGAGAAACCATTGACAAAGATTTTCATTGTTATGGAGGAGGACAGCAATCTGGAGACATGCTAGGTAAAAAGGAAAAAAAAAGGGAATAGAGAATTTCCTCTAAGAGATTGCCATGAAATTTAACAATTGGTAAGTATTTTTTTTTCTCCTAAGTCCTCTACTGACTGTGAAACTATAGGAAGTCTGTAGCTATTATAAAATTCATTTGTCTTGTTGATAATATAGAAAACATTTCTTTATAAAAGTTTTGTATTGAAGTTTATCATCCCTGCATGAACATACATAAGCAATAAGTGTATAATAAATGTTGTGAACTTAGAAAACAAACATGCACTTCATCATAAAGGGCTCCCATACATTACCCTACCACAAATACCTTGCGCTGTTGTGAAACAATTGTTACAAATTAAAAATGAATATCGTCAAAATGGTACTCCTAACTATAGCCAATATCTTACATTTGGTGTATTTTTCCCCCAAGCCACCCTATTATTAACACCCTGTATTAATATTATATACTTGTTATCTTCTCTTTGATCTTGGGCATCTTTACTGTGGCCTTCATGGGAAACAGTGGCCATGGTTCTCCTCATCTACCTGGACACATAGCTGCACATCCCCATGTACTTCTTCCTCAGCCAATTGTCCCTCATGGACCTCATGCTCATCTGCACCACAGTACCCAAGATGGCCTTCAACTACTTGTCGGGCAAGAAATCTCTCTCTCTTGTAGGTTGTGGAAGCCAGATATTCTTTTGCATGTCCCTGCTTGGGGCTGAATGTTTTCTATTGGCTGTCATGGCTTATGACTACTATATGGCTATATGCTACCCTCTTCGATACACTATCCTCATCAATCAGAAACTTTGTGTACTCATGACTGCTGCTTTCTGGATCCTGGGGTCTCTTGATGATATCATTGTGCTTGCAGCTGCCCTGTCATTCTCTTATTGCAGATCTCTGGAAATTTATCATTTTTTTCTGTGATGTTGCTTCCCTTCTACAACTATGATGCACAGACACCTCTTTCTTTGAAATACTGCTTTTCATCTGCTCTGTGTTGATGCTCATCTTCCCAGCCTCAGTTATTATCATTTCCTATTCCCATGTCCTTCGAGCTATCATCCTCATGGGCTCTGGGGAAAGCCAGCACAAGGCCTTCACCACTTGCCACACCCACCTGGTTGTGGTTAGACTCTACTATGATGCTGCCATGTTCATATACATGAGACCAGCCTCAAACCATACCCCCGACCAGGACAAGATGGTGTCAGTCTTCTATGCCATCCTTACCCCCATGTTGAAGCTCCTCATCTGTAGCCTCCGAAACAAAGAATTATCTAGGGGCCTTAAGAAGATATTGGGGAAAGGGAAGTTATTGTAATTCAAGTATCTTCTTAGTAGCTGCTTCGGCCAACACTCCCACAAGAAAACTGGAAATACTTACAACATTCCCTTCCTACTAGTTTGTTTTCCCTTACATTTTTACAATTTAAATTATGATTATTTATTCTAATATTATTGAAACCTCATGGGTTAAGCAAGCTGGATTTGAAAATGAGCATAGGCACCTTCATTTTTGTGAATTTTTCTTACATCTTTGGTTGTTATCTGTGGATAATATCTGATATTAGAATGCTTGCCTTTCAAACAGGGTTTAAGAGTAAATGTTCTTTGCTGCATCAAAGAGCAATGTTTGTGGTTGTTCAATAGTTTTTGATGAGGTGTCTCTTTGTTAACTGATTACTTACCTACCAGTCCTTTTCTTCAGTTTCATCTCTCTTCAATCCTGGATTTTGATTCTTCTATTCCTGACTCAAATTAATTCCCAACCATTAAGATGTGAGAAGTTAAATATCAAAACATTGTTTTGCATCAAATCTTATGTTATAAAATAGTTCTTAGAAATTCCTATTTTTATCTTTCTATGAAAAGTAGATATTTTAATAAGTCTAGATAACCAATTTATTTGGTTTGGTTGCACAATCTTCATCTTCATCATGTGTGGCTTTTAATAAAATGAACCTATTTGAAGAAATGAGAGAAATATCAGTTCCTAGAATTATTAATCATAACTTTAAATAACTGATAAAATGATTCATTATAAATTCTCCCACAAAATTATTTATCCATTAGACTAGAAAAGGCAAAGTTTTACCTGAAGAGTTTGAGGTCCCCAAATCTGTCCACAACAATTGTTTTAATGCATCAGAGATGCCAACACTTTGATGAACAATTTGGTGTAACAAAAATGTTATCATTGTTTGCACTTTGCATTTCTAAATTCTCTATATCCTTGAAATTTAAAGTTAATGATTTCCAGCTCCATAGATGCTGCTTTGGTTTCTCTATAGATAATTTTATTGCAAAAATATTTACTTTTAATATTTTATGACTGTACTAGTGATTTTTTAACTAACACTGAATTTTATCTTTTAAGGATATGTACTATTGATTATAATTTGTTGCATCCTTTTGAACAGTATAAACTATTTTGAGGAAAGTAGCATATTATCAATATGATGATTGTTTAGTTGTTTGGTTTTTGAGATAAAATTCACATACCATAAATTCAACCTTCTAAACTATACAATTCAGTAGGTTTTATTAAAAGTATATTTTAGAATATGGACAGAATTCTTCAAATATCACAACTATCTAATTTCTGTACATTTTAATCACTTCAAACAGAAAATCCATACTCATTTGTAGTCATTTCCCATTTCCTCTGCCCTAACCCTTGATAATAATTAATCTACTTTCCTCTCTTTGGTTTTGCCTATTCTGGATATTTCATATAAATGAAATCATACAATATATAAAACTTAGTGACTGAATTCTTTCACTTTCCACCATGTTTTCAGGATTTGTCCATGTTGAAGCACATATCAGCACTTAATTCCTTTATATTATTGAATAAGATTTCATGGTAATGTTATACCATATTTTGTTTGTTATTTCATAAACTGATATACATTTCAGATGTTTCCACTTTATAGCTAATATGAATGTGGCAAAAGTTAATATACTAATTTTTATGTGTACATATGTCTTCAAATCTCTTTAGTGCATTGATGAACAAAATCACATGAGTACATTGATAAGTCATATGGTAACTCTATGCTTAATTGCAAAATGTACCCATTTCTCCACACCCTCTCACACAATCATTTCCCATTTTCATTGTTGCTGCTGTTGTTTGCTTTGGTTTGGTTATGGTTATAGCCAACCTAGTGCATGTGAAGTGGTATTTCATTGGGATTATTTTGATTTGCATTTCCAAAATGAATACTGATATTGAGCAACTTTTCATATGCATATGGTCCACTCTAATATCTTGTTTTGAGAAATGTCTATTTAAATTCTTTGCCACTGGTTGTATTTTAATTGTTGAGTTGTAAGAGTTCTTTATATACTATGTTTACAAGCTCATTTACAGATGAATTATTTGCAAAAATACTCTTTGAGTTGTCTTTTCACTTTCTTGGCAATGTCTTTAGAGTCTAAAAAGTTTTTAATTTTGGTGTAATGAAATATAACTATTATTTCTACTATTTTTAATGCTTTTGGTGTCATAGCTAATAAACTATTTTCTAATCCAAGCTCTCAAAGATTTATTACTCTTTTTTATTTTGGAGAGTTTACAGTTTTTACTCTCATATTTAGGTCATTGATCCACTTCGAGTTCATTTTTGTGTATAGTATGAGATAGAGTTCCAACTTCACTCTTCTTTTTTTACCTTTTAGTTTTGAAATAGTTTCAATTTTACAGGAAAGTTACAAAAAGAATACTTACCCAATACAGAAATTTCCAAAATACCACTATATCCCCAGATAACTAAACCCACCTTTACGATATTGCCACATTTACCATATCATTCTAGCTATCTATACATATTCATACATCTATCTATCATGTCTATCATCATCTGTCTGTATATCTATTTGTCTATCTATTCTGAGCACTTGAATGTAGGTTGTATACATCATGTTTCTTGAATACTTATTTGTCATTTTTCCTTTAGTTGCTCTTTCTTTTGTTAATTGCATGAATATATATGCAATAATAACTTTTTCCATCTCACCCACTCCCAAGCATTTCCTTCAGTGGGATTAATCACATTCACAATGCTGTGGTGTCCTCATAACTTCCATTACTAAAATTTTCCTATTGTTGCAAACAGAAACCCTATATCCATTAGTATTAATTTCTCATTCCTCCTGACTCTCTCCCAAACATTCTGTACTCTAATTTCTGCCTGTATGAGCTTTCTTATTCTCTGATATTTTCTTTCTAGTTACCATGGGTCTTATTTAACATAATAAATCAGTAACAATCTCATTTGCTCTGATACCAACTTATCTTTACTAGTATAGGGAAACTATGTTCTTGTAACCATCTGTCCCTTAATCTTGATTTAGATGTCACAAATTACCTATTTACATAAGTCCAAAACCACAGATTTATTATTGTTTTATGTATGTTACTTTTTATTTTTAATATATATATTTTTATAAAAAGATATTTAAATTACATAAATGTTACATAAAAATATAGGGGATTCCCATATGCCCTGGTCCCTACACCTCATGCATTTTCTGACATTAACAACATTCTTCATTTGTATGGTACATTCATTACAATTGATGAAAACATTTTGGGGCATTACCACTAAGCATGGATGATAGTTTACATTGTAGTTTACACTCTCTCTCATACAATTTTGTAGGTTATTTCAAGATTTGTAATGGCCTGTATCAGTCATTGTAATGTTATTCAGAACAGTTCTCAAGTCCTGAAAATGTCCCCATATTTCTCCTGTTTTTCCCTTCCCCTTCCCTCAGAACCTCCAGTGGTCACTGTCTACAGATCAATTATATAATTTCTTCCATTGGTACAATCACAATAAGTCTATAGTAAAATACCAGTAAGTCTAATTTAGTCCATAGTTAATTCCCTAATCCTGAAGATTATGGGTTGGTGATGCCCACTCCACTTCTAATTGAAAAGGGGCTTAGATCCCATGGGGCCAATGTTTAGGACTCTCTTGCTTGCAGTTGTAGACTCTTGGTTCCTTGGGATGGTCATTGTCCACCGTCATCTCCTTGTTAGTTGTCCTCAGTGAGTCCATTGAACTGGAAAGTACATATTTCAATTCTGCTGAGATTCAGGGCCCAGCTGGCACATGGACAGCCCAAAGATTTTAGTCTCTTGAAAAACACCTATAAACACTAGTACCAATTATACTGCCTTTTATATCCTGTAGGAGATAAAAAATGGTTTACAAACCAAAAAGGGAATAGTACTGTCATTTATATTTACCCATGTTGTTACCCTTGCTGCAGATCTTTTTCTCTTCATGCAGTCTATTGTTTATTTTTCTTTCCTTTCAACCTGAAGAACTGTCTTTTGCAGTTTAGTATTGATGAGCTACCTCAGCTTACGTTTTTGTTTCTGTTTTTTTTGGGGGGAGGGAGGGAAGATGTCTTAATCTCGACCTCATTTTTGAAAGACAGTTTTGCTGGATATAGAATTCTTGGTTGGCAGTTTCTTTTACTTTTTTCACTTTAAATATGTTATCTCACTGCCTTCTTACCTCCATGGTATGGGATGAGAAATGGGCACTAAATCTTATTAAGGCTGTATTATTTACACCATGTAATTGTATATTTGTAGTAGTTCCTGAGAGAATGTTCTCATATTTGTAATGTTATCCACAGTCCATCATTGACCACTGGATTCACTGTGTTATAGTCTCCTTCCTTGTACAATCAATCAAAAGTGTACAGTCAGTGGCTCTCAGTTTCATCACAGAGTTGTGATGTCTTCAGAAAGAGTGCTATATTCTCTAACCTCCCATTGTTAGCCTTTAACATTGATATAGTACCTTCTTTCCTTTGCTGCTAGAATATTATCTTTTACTCTTAACTATAGTCTATATGTTACAATAGTCTTCCCATGTATCACCATATTCTTAACAACATGTAATAGAGAAATATATTTGTATTTGTACTATTAATCAAAATTGTCAACCCTCACCAAATCACTATGTTATACATCCCCTGGATATCCTCTAGATGTCTTTCAATTTGGCATTATCCTCCCTAGACTGCCTTTTTCATCCACAAACATATATATGAAGGCTGTGTTAGTCATATCCATTTCCACATATTTACAATCAACCTTATAATACATTATACGTATGTTCAACATCAGTTCCCTCTTTTCAAAACACATTCTGGCTCCTAGTCACCTACACTCTATAGTTTAATTCCAGGAGTTTATTCATCCTATTTAGTTAATATCAGTGTGACCATCCAATATCCAACTTTTTGTGTCTAACTTCTTTCACTAAATATAATATCCCCAAGGTTCATCCATGTTGTAATTTGCATCCCAACGTCATTTTTTCTCACAACTGGATAGTTGTGAATACTTTCCATTGCATGATATACCACATTTTGTTTATCCACTCATCAGTGGATGGACACTTGGGTTGTTTCCATATTCTAGCACCTGTGAATAATGCTGCTACGACCCTCAGTGTACAAAAGTCAGTTCACATCCTTGCTTTCAGTTCTTCTGAATATATTCCAAGTAACAGGATTCTTGGATCATATGGCAGTTCTAGATTTAGTTTCTTGAGGAACTGCCAATCTTCCAAAAGGCTGCACCATTCTAATTTCCCACTAACAGTGAATGAGTGCTCTTATTTCTCCACATTGTCTTGAACATTTATAATTTTTGTTTTTGTAATAATGGCAATTCTATTAGGTGGAAAATGATATTTCAATGTAGCTCTTATTCTTTGTTTTTAAAGAAGCTTTAAATTACAAAACATTACATTGAAAATATAGAGGATTCCCATATACTCCACTCCATCCTCCTCCCACACTTTTCTCCATTAACATCTTACATTAACTTGGTATATTTGTTACAATTGATGAACACATATTGAAGCATTGCTACTAATCATAGTCTATAGTTTACATTATGGTCTACACTTTGCACAGCACAATTTTATAGGCTTTGACAAAATGTATAATTACTTGTATTCATCATTGCAACATCATGCAGAACAATTCCAATGTCTCCAAATTGCCCCATGTTACACTTATTCTTCTCTCTTCTTCCCCGCAGAACCTCTGATGATCACTGTCTTTATATAAGTATTACAAGTTCTTTCATTACTAGAATAATAAGTCTACCTTAGTTGATAGTTGCATTCCTTCCTTTCATTTCTTTATTCCTCAGTCTTGAGGATTTGGGGATGGTGATGCCCACTCTGCTCCTGATTGAGAGGGGGTCAATGTAGTTTTTATCTGTATTTCCCTAATATCTAATAATGTTGAACATTTTTTCATGAGATTTTTGGGCATTTCTATTTCCTCTTTGGAGAAATGTCTATTCAAGTCTCTGGTCCATTTTTTTATTGTGTTGCTTGTCTTTTTATCATTCAGTTGTTTTATCTCTTTATATAAAATGGATATCAATCCTTACTGGATATATAAATGCAAAATATTTTCTCCCATTGAGTAGGGTGCATTTTTTTAAAAAATTATTTTATTTATTTATTATCACCACCCCCTTGTTTCCACGTGCTGTCTGCTCTCTGTGTCATTCACTGTGTACTCTCTGTGTCTGCTTCTTCTCTTCTCATCTTCTCTTTAGGAGGCACTGGGAACTGATCCTGGGGCCTCTGATGTGGGAGAGAGGCACTCAGTCACTTGAGCGACCTTGGCTCCCTGGTTTGTGTCTCTCATTTTCTCTCCTCTTTGTTTTGTTGTGCCAGCTTGCCACACAGGCCAGCTCGCCTCACAGGCCAGCTCATGCTTGGGCCAGCTCATGCTTCAGCCAGCTTGGGTTAAGCTGCATTTTAACCTTCTTAACAAAGGCATTTGATGCACAAAAGTGTTTAAGATTGAGGAGGTCCCATTTATCTGTATTTTTCTTTTCATTACTCATGCTTTGGGTGTGAGGCTTAAGAATCCATAGCCTACCATAAGATCTTGAAGATGTTTCTGTACATTTTCTTGTAGGAGTTTTATGATTCTAGTTTTTATATTTAGGTTTTGATCCATTTTGAGTTAATTTTTATATAAGGTGTGAGAGAGAGGTCCTCCTTCTTTCTTTTGCATATGGATATCCAGTTCTCCAGCACCATTTGTTGAATAGACAGCTCTGTTTCAGCCGGGTGGGCTCGATTGCCTTGTCAAAAATGACTTTGCCATTAATTTGAGGATCTATTTCTGAAGACTCAATTTTATTTCATTTGTCAGTATATCTAACTTTATGCCAGTACCATTGTATCTAAGTAATATGTTTTAAAGTCAGGAAGTCAGAGACTTCCAACTCCATTCTTCTTTCTTAAGGTATTTTTAGCTATTTGGGACATTTTAGCCTTCCAAATAAATTTGATAATGGCCTTTCCAATTCTGTAAAAAATGCTGTTGGGAGTTTTATTGGGATTTCATTGAACCTGTATCAATTTGGGGAGAATTGACATCTTAACAATATTTAGTCTTCCAATCCATGAACATGGAATGTCCCTCAATTTATTTAGTTCTTCTTTGTTTTTGTTTTATTTTGTTTTGTTTTTAGCAATATTTCATATTTTTCTGAATGCAAGTACTTTATGTAGTTGGTTAAATTTATTCATAAATATTTGATTCTTTTATCCTCTATTGAAAATGGGATCTTTTCCTGACCTCCTCCTCCAATTTCTCATAGTAGTGTATAGAAACATTACTGATTTTTGAGCATTAATCTTGTATCCTGTCACTTTGCTGAACTCATTTATTTGTTCTCATAGCTTTGTTTTGGATTTTTTGGGATTTTCAAGATTTAGGATCATCTCTTCAGCAAACAGGGAAAGTATTACTTTTTCCTTTCCTATTCAGATGCCTTTTATTTCTCGCTCTTGCCTTACTGATCCAGCTAGAAATTCTAGCACAATTTTGAATAACAGTGGTGTTAGTGGGTATTCTTGTCTTATTCCTGATCTCAGCAGGAAAGTTTTTACTTTTTCTGCATTAAATAGTGTTAGTTGTCAGTTTTTCATATATGCACTTTATCATGTTTAAAGTTTCCTTCTATTGCTATCTTTCAGAGAGTTTTCATCAAGAAATGATGTTGGATTTTGTCAAATGTCTTTTGCACATTAATCAAGATGATAACAGGATTTTTCTTCCTCAATTTAGTAATGTGATGTTTTATATTGATTTCTTTTATTGTATTGAACCACTGTTGCATTCTTGTGATAAAACATATTTTAGCATGATGTATAATACCTTTAATGTGTTGTACTCACATTTTTTCCTGACTTCTTCTTCACATTGTTCATTAATTATTTATAGAAATACAGCTGATTTTATATGTAGATTCTGTACCACATATTCACTTTGCTGAATATATCTATTAAATCTAGTAGCTTTGTTGTGGATTTTTCAGGATTTTCTGTTTAAAGGATCATGTTTCCTGCAAATAGGGAAATTTCACTTCTTCCTTTCTAATTTGGATGCCTTTTATTTCTTTCTTCTACCTAATTACTGCAGCTGTAAATTCCAGTAAAATTTTCAATGAAGTTTTCATCAAGTACAGGTGCTGGACTTTATCAAATGCCATTCCTGCACCAATTGAGAGAATCATGTTTTTTCTCTTTGTTCTGTAAATGTGGTGAATTACATCAAATAATTTCCTTATGTTGTAACATGTTTGTGTACCTGGGATAAATCCTATTGATGGTAGTGCATAATTACTTTAATATGTTGTGAGATTTAGGGTTTTTCTTGCATTTATATTCACAATGGGGATTAGTCTGTAGTTTTCTTTTCCTGTGGTATCTTTCTCTGGATTTGGTCTGACAGAGATGTTGGCCTCAAAATAAGTAAGGACATCTTTCTACTGCTTCAATATTTTGGAATACTTTGAGTAAAGGTTAATTCATCTTGTAATATTTGGTAAAATTAAACTGTCAAGCCATCTGGTCCTGGGCTTTTCTTGGTTGGGGTGTTTTTGATTACTGATTCAATCTTTTTCTTGTTATTAGATTGTTGAGAACTTCTGATTTTTCTAGAATTAAAGGTTGTTAGTTTCTAGGAATATGTCCTCTTCAACTAAGTTATATAATTTATTGGCATAGCATTGTTCATAGAATCCTTTCATAATCATTTTTATTTCTGTGGGGTTGGTAGTAATGACCCTGTTTTCATATCTAATATTATTTGTTTGCATCCTCCCTGTTTTTTTACTTTGTCAATATAGCTACATATGGAAATTTGAGATTATTTTATGAATCCCAAAATGAGAAAGATTATGTTTGCAAATGAATCTTTTCCTCTGGGTGTGATATCCTTTGATAGTATTAAATTCGGCTGAGGAGACTTTGACTAGATTACTTGATAATTTTGCTTTAGGGTTTGAATTATACTGTGGTAGTGAGGCATGACTCAGATTGAGTCTGTGCCCCCTTGCTGGCTCTGATATAAATGGACTCACAGGGACAGAGCTAGAGAAACATGATAAAGGGAGCTGGCATATTTTTGATTCTGCAAAATGAGAGAGAGGATTGCTTAAGCACATATCCCCCAAGAGGCTGGACCCAAGGAGCAGCTCAAGAGGAGACCAGCCCTACTATATACCTGATAGCTTACAGCTGAACTTGGGAAGAGAGCATAAGAACCAAAACTGATATAGGAGTCCTGGAAATAGACAAGCCATATGCCAGCTTGTAACTGAAATTGGAAAGAAAGTGGAACAGCTGAGCCTGAGAGAGAAAATTTAGAAGGGAAGGCAGAGACCAGGTAGAGGTTGCCTGAATTCTGCTTCAACAGTTGGCAACTGACTTTGGTGAGACAGCATCTCTCATGAAGCATTTAGTTGAAATTTTTACAACCTTGGAACTGTAAACTTTTACCCTAAATACCCCTTATAAATGCCAACACATTTCTGGTACTTTGCATCAGCACACTTTTGGCAAACTAAAACACTAAAGATTTGTCATTTTATTGATCTTTTCAGAGTCAACTTTTGGTTTTGTTGATACCTCTAATGTGTTTTTTGAATCTCTATTTCATTGATATCCACTGTAATCTTTTTTATTTCTTTCTTTATGTTTGTTTTAGATTTAGTTTTCTCATCTTTATCAAAATTCTCCAGGCTTGTGTTTCACTTTTGAATTTAATATGCTTCTTCTTTCTAATGTAGGTATTTATTCCTCTAAATTTCCTCTCAGCATGGTTTCTCCTGAATCCCATAAGTTTTTATGTGGTGTTTTCATTTTCATTTGTCTCAAGATGTCTTCTAAGCTATCTTGTGATTTCTTCTTTGCTCCATTTGTTGTTTAATTGAAATTGTTTAATTTCCAATTATTTGAGAATTTTCATTTACCTCTGTATCATTGATTTCTAGCTTCATTCCATTTTGGTTGGAGTAGAATCATTGTATGACTTCAGCTTTTAAAAATTATTTATAATTTTTTTGTAACCTAACTTATGTTCTATGCTGGAGAATGATCCACATGCATTCAAGAAGAATGTGTATTCTGTTGTTGGGTGAAGTGCTCAAAATGTTATATAATACAGTATTATATTTCCTTATTGATCTGTCTAGATGTTCTCTCCATTATTGAAAGCAATGTATTGAAGTGTTTTACTATTAATTGTAAAGCTGTCTATCCCTTCCTTCAAATCTGTCAATATTCACTTCATATACCTTGTGGCCCTGTTACTATGTAAATATATGTTTTAAATTATATATTTTATAAAATATATAAAATATATATTTATAATTGTAATATTTACTTGAATTGACCTATTTATCAGTATACAATAACCTTCTTGTTCCTTGCAACAGTTTTTGACTTAAAGTTTATTTTACCTGATATTTGTATAGCTACTCCAGCTCTCTTTGGGTTATTGCTTGCATGGTATATATTTTTTGTCTATCTTTTCACTTTCAGCCAGTTATATATTTGAATTTATGGTGTTTCTCTTGTAAAAAGCATATAGTTGGGTCATGCTTTTTTAACATTTCTGATAATCTCTGCATTTTGGCTGGAGAGACCAATCTGTTTATATTTAAAGTAACTATTGAGGAGTACAATGAAGATGGTATTAGTGTAGGAGGGCAAGCTCCTAGAGCAAGGCATATTGTGGACGGGTTCCTGCCCGGGGGTCTGTGCTGTGCATGCGTGGAGTGAGAAGCTTAGGAGATCTATCTGCACGGATCAACGGCGTGGACCAAACGGTAGAGATTCGTGAGTGTTAAGGCTGCCAGTGGTGGTTGACACAGGCGGCTGAGACCCACGGTTAGGGAGAAAAATAAAATAAATTAAACGGCCATGTGGAGCCACGAGAAGGGTGAAAAAGTTTTATTTTCGGGGGATCTGGCTGCCTGGCGCCCTTTGGAACTTGTGTGAACAGAACAACCGAGCTAATCAGTACCCGGTGAACCAGAGGGGGGATTCTGGTTGGGGGACGGAGCTGATTTCCCTAGTGAACAAGGGATAAGACCAGGGCCACTGTGGAGCCAGGAAGAAGGGACACTTCCCAAAAGAGGGAGGGTTCTGCTAGAGGACAGGGAAGGGTATTTTTTATTTTTCGACATCGATCTGGCTGCCTGCAACACCCCATAGCTTTGGGGAGCAGATAAGCCAACCTGAAGCAGCATCAGGCTGAGAGCAGATGCGAATCTGCACTCAAAATGATTTACTTAGCAACCTGGTGACACTTCCAAAAGTGGCGGAATCGGCGGTCTTTAGCACTCCTCACTGACTAACATCAGAGCTACAGCTAACCTGGGGAGTCCAGAAAGTGGGACGTGCTTGATTAATTTCCACGGGCCCAGCTAGGGTCCCTTCCATAAGGGGATTGGTCTAGAGGAGGAATTATTTTGGGTCCTGCATTTTGCTAAAAAAATAAAAATTAGAAAAAAAAGTGAGAAGGTCACTTCAATAAATTAAAAAAAAATTCTTTTTAATTTAGTTGAAAAGCTAAAAGCTGCTTCAGGACCTGTGGGAAAATTGATTGATAAGCACAAGTAGGCAGAGAGGATCCACGTGGACACTAGGGGTATCATTGACCCCCCCTTAGCACTGTTTGACTGCTTGCCTGTGTGGATCTTTGGTTTCTCTTTGTTTCTTTCTGGTCTCTTGCTTTTCTTTCCTCTTTCCTCCCCTCTTTATTTTTTCTTCCATTTTTTTTTTTTAATTAGGTGCTGCCAGCTTGTCGCTTCTTTGCTGGGCTTCTTTTTCAGTAATTTCCCACTCGCTGTATATATTGATTCAGTATTACAAACTATCGCTTATCCTTCCTGCATTTTTCTGCCTTCTGTTTTCTGTTGTGGCTCTTAGAGACAACATCTTTTCATAGGCTCACAACTTAAGGGTGTCAATTTCTATTCCATCTATTTTGTTTGCTTCTTTTTTTATTAGTAGTATTAACTTCTTCCTTTCAGAACTTTCTTTACTATTTCTCTCCCTCCTCATAATTCTAGCCTTCTAAATCACTATATATATATTCCTCCATTTGTTTTCCCAGTCCATTATAGAAACTCCATTTTTTTTCCTAGTACTCTACACTGCCTACACAAGTTAAATATTCATCTCATTAAGTTTCATTTTGACCCTCTTCTAACTTTTATCAATATTATTATTATCCTTCTGCCTTCCTTACATCTTCTGATTCCTCTGGCACAAACCTTTTGCTTTCAAGGGAACATAGAAAGAAGTAAGGAAATAAAATAAGAAGAACAACTGCCAAAGAGAAAACTTAACTCACACGTGGAACCAACAGCTAAATAAAACTCTAGAGCATAGAGAAAAACTAATCAACTGAACAAACCAATCAAGATAATATGATGACCAGAGGGCAACAAAAAATACAAATGACTCTTTGAAACTGGAAAACATGGACCACTCCAATGAACAAAATAAAAACCAGGAAGTGATGCAGAACATCGAACAACTAATCAAAGCTATCCAAACAAATATCATGGACCAACTTAAAGAACTGAAGGAAGAGATTAAGGATATAAAGAAGACACTGGGAGAACATACTGAAGAAATAGCAAACATGCCTAAATGGGTAATGGATATGATGGTTAACAATGGCACAAGCCAAGAAATGAAAAAGACGCTGGATTCACATAACAGCAGATTTGAATAGGCAGAGGAAAGAATTAGTGATATGGAAGACAATAGAGCTGGAATCAAAGAGATTGTAGAACAGATAGACAAAAAGATAGAAAAAATCCAGCATGGACACAGGGAATTAACCGATAATACAAAACGCACAAACATACGCATTATGGGCATCCCAGAAGGAGAAGAGAAGGGAAAGGGAACAGAAGGAGTGTTTAAGGAAATAATGGCTGAAAACTTCCCGACTCTCTTGAGAGAGATGGATGTGCAGATGTAGGAAGCACAGCGCACCCCAAATAGTATAAATCCCAACAGGCCAACTCCAAGACATATAATTGTCAAAATGTCCAATGCTCAAGACAAAGAGAAAACACTCAAGGCTACAAGAGAAAAGAGAATCATCACATACAAGGGAAGCAAAATAAGATTAAGTGCTGATTTCTCAGCTGAAACCATGGAGGCAAGAAGACAGTGGTATGACATAGTCAAACACTAAAAGAAGAAAAACTTGCAGCCACGAATACTCTATCCAGCAAAATTAGCATTCAAAAATGATGGAGAGTTCAAAATATTCACAGATAAGCAGAAATTAAGAGAGTACATCAAGAAGAAAACAGCACTTCAAAAAATGCTAAAGGAATCTCTACAAGTTGAAAGGAAAAAACAAGGGAGAGAGAGACTTAGCACCTTTTAAAATATATTTATATATACATAAATAATATTTTAGTAAGCAAATGCTTACAAAATATTTATATATCATTTTGCAAATGTTGGTAAGTATTGTCAAAATTTTGATTTTTGCCCACAATAAAAAATAAAAAAAAAAACTGAAAAGAAAAAAAGAGAAACAAAACAACATATGACCTACGTTAACCCAATGAAAAAATGGCTGAAGTAAGAAATTCGTTACAAGAAATAACACTGAATGTTAATGGATTAATTTCTCCAATCAAAAGATACAGATTGGCAGAATGGATAAGAAAATATGATCCATCTATATGCTGTCTACAATAAACCCACCTTCGACCCAGGGATTCAAGGATGCTGAAAGTGAATGGCTGGAAAACCATTTTACAAGCTAACAATAGCCAAAAAAGGGCAGGAGTAGCTATTCTAATATCAGACTAAATAGACTTTAAATGCAAAACTATTGTAAGAGACAAAGATGGACACTACATATTAGTAAAAGGAGTAATCTTACAAGAAGAGAGAACAATCATCAACATTTATGCACCTAATCGGGGTGCCTCAAAATAGGTGTGGCAAACTCTGGAAAAACTAAGAGGAGAAATAAATGCCTCTACAATTATAGCAGGGGACATAAACAAACCACTATCATCATTAGACAGAACATCTGTACAGAGAATCATTAAAGAAACTAAGGCACTAAACAATACATTAGGAGACCTGGACTTAATAGACATATACAGAACACTACACCCAATACAGTGGGATTTAAATTCTTCTCGAGTGCACATGGATCATACTCCAAAATAGACAACATGCTAGGCCACATAACAACACTCAATGAATTCAGAAAGATTGAGATTATACTAAGTAATTTCTCTGACCACAACGGAATGAAGTTGGAAATCACTAAGGGCCAGAGAAACAGGTTAGGCACAAGGATATGGAAGTTAAACAACACACACTTAGACAAACAGTGGGTCAAAGAGGAAATCTCAAAAGAAATCAGTAACTACCTTGAAACAAATGAAAATGACAACTCAACATATCAAAACCTATGGGATGCAGCGAAAGCAGTCCTGAGAGGGAAGTTCATAGCCATAAATTCATATATTAAAGAGGAAGAAAAAGCTAAAATTGAAGACCTACCTTCACACTTGGAGGAATTGGAAAAACAACAACAATCTAAACCAAAAGAAAGGAGACAGAAGGAAATAACAAAGATTAGAGCAGAATTAAATGAAATATGGAATAAGAAAGCACTGGAAACAATAAAGAAAACCAAAAGTTGGTTCTTCGAGAATATCAACAAAATTGACAAACCCTTAGCCAGACTAACAAAGAAAAAGAGAGAACAGATGCAAATACATAAAATAAGGAATGAGCAAGGTGATATCACTAAGGACTCCACAGAAATAAAGAGTATCTTAAGAGGATATTTTGAAAAATTATATGCCAACAAGAATGACAATTTAGAGGAAATGGACAAGGTTCTAGAAACCCACAAACAGCCTACATTAATGAAAGAAGAAATAGATAAACTCAACAGTCCAATTACAAGTAAAGAGTTAGACTCTGTCATCAAAAACCTCCCAACTAAGAAAAGTCCAGGACCAGATGGCTTCAAAGCTGAATTCTACCTAACATTCTGGAAAGAGCTAACACCAATTCTACTTAATCTCTTACAAAAAATAGAAGTAGAAGGAATATTGCCTAACTCATTCTATGATGCCAACAATACCCTAATATCAAAACGAAATAAAGATACCACAAGAAAGGAAAATTACAGACCAATTTCTCTAATGAACCTAGATGCTAAAATCCTTAACCTAATACTTGCTAATCACATTCAACAACATATCAAAAGGATTATACACCATGACCAAGTGGGTTTCAGCCCGGGTATGCAAGGATGTTTCAATATAAGAAAATCAATCAATGTAATATGCCACATAAACAGATTGAAAGAAAAAAATCACATGATCAACTATATAGATACAGAAAAAGCATTTGACAAAATACAGCACAGTTCCTGATAAGAACACTGCAAAAGATAGGAATAGAAGTAAACTTTCTGAAAATGATAAAGGGTATATATGAAAAACCCAAAGCTAACATCATCTTCATTGGTGAAATCCTAAAAGCCTTCCCTCTGAGATCGGGAACAAGACAAGATGCCCACTATCACCACTCCTATTTAACATTGTCTTAGAAGTACTTGCACGAGCACTGAGACATAAAAGGGCATAAAAGGCATCCAGATTGGAAAAGAAGAAGTAAAAATTTCATTATTTGCAGATGACATGATCTTATACATAGAAAGCCCTGAGAAATCTACAACTTATAACTTATAAAGGAGTTCAGTAATGTTGCAGGCTATAAGATCATGCTCAAAAATCAGTAGCATTTCTGTACACCAATAATGAGCAAACTGAGGAGGAAATTAGGGGAAAAAATACCATTTACAATAGTAACTAAAAGAATCAAATATCTAGGAATAAATTTAACTAAAGATGTAAAGGACTTACATACAGAAAACTACACAACACTGTTAAAGGAAATCAAAGAAGACTTAAATAAATGGAAAAATAATCCCTGTTCATGGATAGGAAGACTAAACATCATCAAGATGTCTATCCTACCCAAACTAACCTACAGATTTAATGCAATCCCAATAAAAGTCAACACTGTATTTTTTAAGGAACTGGAAAAACTAACCACAAAATATATTTGGACAGGCAAGATGTGCCGAATTGCCAAAGACATATTGAAAAAGAAAAATGAAGTTGGATGCATCACACTACCTGACTTTAAAACATACTACAAAGCTACAGTGATGAAAACTGTGTGGTATTGGCACAAGGATAAACCTACTGACCAATGGAACCGAATTGGGAGTTCTGATATAGATCCTCACATATACAGTCATCTGATATTTGACAAGGCCATGAAGCCCACTCAGTTGGGAGAGAATGGCTTCTTTAACAAGTGCTGCTTGGAGAACTGGATATCCATATCCAAAAGAATGAGAGAAGAATACCATCTCACACCTTATACAAAAATCAACTCAAGATGGATCAAAGATCTAAATATATTAGCCAAAACCATAAGACCTTGGAAGATAATGTAGGAAAGCATCTACATGATCTTTTAATAGGAAATGGTTTCATGAACTTCACAGCCAAAGCATGAGCAGCAAGAGAAAAAATAGGTAAATGGGATCTCATCAAAATTAAAAACTTCTGCACCTCAAAGGATGTTATTAAGAAAATAAAAAGGCAGCCTACCCAATGGGAGAAAATATTCGGCAAACATATATCTGATGGAGCCTAATATCCTGCATAGATAAAGAAATCCTACATCTTGAAAATAAAAGGACAAACAAATCATTTAAAAAATGGGCAAGAACCTGAAAAGGCACTTCTCCAAGGGAAAAATACAAATGGCTAAAAAGCACATGAAAAAATGCTCAACATCGCTTGCTATCAGGGAAATGCAAATTAAAACTACAATGAGATACCATCTTACACCCATCAGAATGGTAGCTATTGAAAAAACACGAGACACTAAATATTGGAGGGTATGTTGAGGAATAGGAACCCTCATCCACTGCTGGTGGGACTGCAGTATGATCCAGCCACTGTGGAGGACAGTTTGGCAGTTTCTCAGAAAACTAACAAGAGATCTTCCATATGATCCAGCAATTCCACTGCTGGATATATACCCAGAAGAACTGAAAGCAAAGACACAAACAGATATATGCACACCAATGTTCATAGCGGCATTGTTCACCATTGCCAAAAGTTGGAATCAGCCCTGGTGCCCATCAACAGACGAATGGATAAGCAAAATGTGGTACATACATACAATGGAATATTACTCAGCTGTAAGAAGTAACAAAGTGCTAACACATGGAATAACGTGGATGAATCTTGAAGACCTTATGTTGAGTGAAGCAAGCCAGGCACCGAAGGATGAACAGTATATGACTTCACTGAGAGGAAAGTGAGCAGTCTCTGAGAATCATTGTCTGAATATTAGGTTAACAAGGAAGAGTAAGAGAAGAGCAGGCTTTGAGCCATCACCCATATGGACATAATCTATGGTAAAGGGATAGAGTGTGGTTGCAAGTTGTGGGATGGGACAGATGAGTGGTGGTGTTCCTGGGTTTGGTGGTGCAGCACTGGCTGGTGGGTGGATTAGGAAGGGCAGATTCAAATTCCCAGGGAATGTAACTGTTAATCTTGACATTCCATGGTTTGGGAGAAGGTGGTATCATGGTCCCTGTGGGGCTGGGGGGAAGGGAACAGTCAAGATCTAATGGGGTGGTTGGTGGTCATGGGGAAGGTTTTTCATTACCTTACAGTAATGGACACAGGACATGGTAAATATCATCAAAATTATTAAACTGTATCATCTAAATTGTAAACTATCCTGTAAATCATTGACAATGATTAGTTGCTATATTTTGTTATCTGTATAACAGTTATAACAATGCTAACACCCAAAAAAGGAAGGGGTAATAAGGGGTGGGGAAGAGGGTTGGTTTGGTATCTGGGAGTCTCCAGCACTCCGTGTGTGACTTTGCTGTGACCTAAAACTTCTTTGAAAATAAATTAAAAATTGGGAGACAATGGGGATTGAGAGGGGGAAGGTGTCACTGCACACCAGATATCCGACAACACAGTGATAAAAGGAAGGAAAGAAAAGAAAAGAGAAAGGAAAAAAAATGAATAAATATATATATATATATTTATATTTATAGGCATTTCCTTTGCTTTTTTGCCCATTTTTTTGAATGTCCCATTCCGCTAATTATATTTTGTTTTGTTTTGTTTTTTGTTTGATTATTTGTTTTTTTTTCTCCTCTTTTTTCCCCCCCTGAGTTTCCTTATGTTTGTCTCTTGCATATAAGCTTATCATCATTGTTTCTTTTTCCTAGTAAGTGTATTTGATTATTTTATGGACCACATGTTCATGGAGGGTTTGGATCAAAGAAGGGTTACAATGTGTACTGCAGGGGATTATTGGTGGGGTGTGTCTGGGAGGGGGTTTTCATGGGAATTGGTTCTTCCGAATATACATGAAAGGTATACAAAATCGTACAAAAGTTCAAAAGATGGGTCATGGTCACGACGGGTGGACAATCACACAATAAATGAGGGAATCTGAATTCCTAGCCTGGAGAGCTCTGCCACAGTCTCCAAGGGAGCAGCAATAGTCCTCTGAGTGCAGGGACAGTGTCTGTCAAAAGAGGATGAACCACTGATGTGTTCTTTTTATTGATGACTACCCTTGTGAGTCTTTGCTCTTGTAACTGAGACTTAGCCTGCAGTTGTGGGGTGCCTAAGGGTTGCCACCTAAGAGCCTCCTTGTTGCTCAAATGTGGCCTCTCTCTAAGCCAAACTCAGCATATTATTGCATTACCTTTCCCCCGACGTGGGACATGACTCCCGGGGATGAGCCTCCCTGACAATGAGGGATTAATACCAAGTGCCAACTGGCAACACAACTGGAAAAAGACCTTGAATAAAAGGGGGAGAAGGTAAAGACAAATGAATTCAAGTGGCTAAGAGACTTTAAAAAGAGTCGGGAGGTCATCCCAGAGGTAACTCTTATGCACACCTCAGTAGGAGCTCATAGAACATCTAAGTGCCTATCACCCCACACAGAGGGGCTCCTGAGAGCTCTGGAGACACCCAGGTCCTATATAAGGGGGGATAGCCCCAGAGACTGAAGCCTTATCAGTGGGCTCTATTTTGGAATCTGCTCCTGAGAATGACTGAATTGGACTCAAATAACTCCTCCCTGCACATGGTTCATCAGTCCCTTCTATTCAAATCTATATGTGATGCTGAAGTTTTTAGGTATACTTCCAGACACTGGAGCCTCTGGCCTTCCTATGTGCCAGGTGTGCGTGGAATCTCGGTGGAGCTGCAACTCCTACCCTACAGCTCAATGGACTCATCCAAGTCACCTGGTGAGGAGACAACGATGGGAAATGGCCATCCCAGGGAATGGAGAGGGCCTGCATCTGCAGGCAGGATCATCCCACCCACCATATCCATGGGATATAAGCCCTCTCTCACTTGGAGTTGGAGTGGACATCACCAACCCAGTCGCCTCTGGATTGGGGGAAGAACTATGGACTAGAGTGGACTTGATGGTATTCTGTTTTTCACATATGGTGATTCTAGCAATGGATGAAATTATAACAATGAGGTGGTACCAGTGGCCACTTAACACTTCTGGGGCAGGGAGGGGACGAGCAGTTGAAATACAGGAGCTTCTTTGGGATTTGGAGTTTGTCCTGAGTACCATTGTGGCAACGGATGTAGGCCATTTTAAATCAGCACACACCACTCAGAACTGTGTGGGAGAGAGTGTGGTCTATGATGTGAACTGTAGTCTATGGTTGGTGGCAAGGCCCCAGGATGTGTAAGTTCATTGAGGGTGATGGGCCACACTTGTGGGAGATGTTTGTATGGGATATGGTGGGAGGTGTGGGAGGTGGGCAACATGGGAATCCCAGTGCCTTCTGTGTAATATTTTGGTTAATCTAAGCACCTCTTAAAAAAAAAAATATATATATATATATATATAAAACATTTTTGTAAGCAAATGCACATATATGCATATATATTTATATATCATTTTACAAATATTGGTATGTATTGTGAAAATTTTGATTTTTACCCACAGTAAAAATAAATAAATAAATAAAGTAACAATTGATAATGCAGGAATTTCTTCTGCCATTGTGCTATTAATTCTTTGTAAATTTTATAACTTTTAAACCACCAATTATTCTATTATTGTCTACTTTCATATTTGTTTGATTTATTATATTCTAGCATGTTAAGTCTATTCTCATTTCTTTCTGAATATATTTTTCACATATTTTCATCATGGTTACAGACACGTTAATATTTAGCATCCTAAATATATAACAATCATATTTGATTTGATACCAACTTAAGTTCAATAGCTTACACATATATTGTTCCTATAACTGCATCCCCCAGTTTTTGTACATTTTACAAAATAGCTTGTACATTGTATGTCCACAATTATATATTTACCATTAATTATTATGCATGTGCTTTTTAGCCCCTTTGAAAAGTAAAAGGTGTAGTTACATATCAAAAAATATAATACAAAAGAAATGACATTTAAAATGAACAATATAGTTACCTCTTTTGGAGGTCTTTATTTCTTTATGCCACTTTGATTCACTTTCTAGTTTCTCTTCCTTTATGTCTGATGAACTCACTTTAGCATTTCTCTTTGGGCATGTCTAGTGGTGATGAAATCCCTCTGTTTTTATCATTGGATGTCTTATTTTCTCACTCATTTTTGAAAGAAAGTCTTTAGAGATATTAAATTATTGGTTGGAAATATTTTCTTCCACCACATTAACTATTTTAAAGGACTGCATTCTTGTTTCTGTGATTTTTTATTAGAAATTGGCACTTAACCTTATTGGGATTTCTTCTTTCTTTGCATATGTATATCCAGTTCTCCCAGCACCATTTGTTGAAATGACTGTTCTGGCCAAGCCAGTTGGGTTTGAGAGGCTTGTCAAAAATGACTTGACCATTGATATGAGGGTCTCTTTCTGAACCATCAATTTTGTTCCATTGGTCTGTGTGTCCTACCTTTATGCAAGTACCATGCTGTTTTTACCACAGTAGCTAGGTAATATGATTTAAAGTCTGGATATGAGAGTTCTCCAAATTCACTCTTCCTTTTAAAGATGTTTCTGGCTATTTAAGTCCCTTACCTGTCTAAATAAATTTGATAATTGTGTTTTTGACTTTTTTTTAAATGCTGATGGAAATTGTATCAGGATTGCATTCAATCTGTATATCAATTTTGGTAGAACTGGCATCTTAACAATATGTAATCTTCCAATTCATGAGCACAGAGTGTTCTTCCATTTATTTAGGTCTTTTAAAATTTCTTCTAGAAATGCATTGCATTTTTCTGAATAAAAGTGCTTTACATCATGGGTTAAGTTTATTCCTAAATATTTGATTATTTAGTCACTATAGTAAGCGGAATTGTTTCCTGACTTCTTCCTCAGATTGTGCATTACTAGTATATAGAAACATTAATGATTATTGCATACTAACCTTGTATCCTGCCACTCTGCTGAAATCATTTATTAGATCTAGAAACTTTGTTGTAGAGATTTGGGACTCTCTACATATAGGATCACATCATCTGTGAATAATGACAGTTTTACTTTTTCTAATTTGGATGTTTATGTTTCTTTTTCTTCCCTGATTGCTCTAGCTAGATTTTCTAGCACTATATTGAATAACAGTGGTACCCTGGACATCCTTGTCTTGTTTCCAATCTCAACAGGAAAACTTTCAGTCTTTCAACATTCAGTATAATGTTAGCTGTGGGTTTTTCATATGTGACCTTTAACATGTTGAGAAAGTTTCCCTCAATTCTTATCTTTTGTAGTATTTTCATCAAAAAATGATGCTGTATTTTGTCAAATGCCTTTCTTGCATCAATGAATTGGATCATGTGATTTTTCTTCTTTGATTTATTAATGTAGGGTATTGTGTTGATTGATTTTTTTGTGTTGAACCACCTTTGCATGCCTGGTATAAAACCCACTTGATTGTGAATCATTCTATTAATGTGGTGTTGGATTTGATTAGCAAGAATTTTCTTGAGGATTTCTGCATCCATATTCATTAGGAAAATGGATCTGTCATTTTCTTTTTTGTAATACCTTTATCTGTCTTTGGTATTAGGGTAATATTGGCTCTAGAGAATGAATTTGGAAGTGTTACTTCCCGTTCAATTTTTTGAAAGAGTTTGAGTAAGATTGGTATTAAATCTTGTTGGAATGTTTGGAAGAACTCAACTGTGAAACCATATGGTCCTGAGCTTTTCATTTTGGGAAGTTGTTCAATGACTTTTTCAATCTTTTACTTGTGTTGAGCACTTCTATTCCTTCAATGGTCAGTGCTGGTTGTTTCTTACATTCATAGGAAAATTTTCCATTTCATCTACATTGTTTTGTTTTTGGCATACAGTTGTTCACAGTATCTTTTTATGATTTCTTTACTTCTGTGGGATCAGTTGTAATGTCCCCATGTTCATTTCTGATAGTTTTTATTTGCATCTTCAGTTTTTTTTCTTTGTCAATCTAGCTAATTGTAAATTTTGTTAATCTTCTCAAAGAATAAAATTTTGGTTTTGTTAATTCTATTGTTTTTCTGTTCTCAATTTCATTTACTTCTGATCTGATTTTTGTTATTTCATTCTTTCTGCTTGGTTTGGGAATAGTTTGCTTTTTTTTTTTTTTAATAGTTTCTCCGACTGTGTAGTTCAGTCATTGATTTAATCTCTTTCTTCTTTTTAAATGTAACCTTTGAGGACTATAAATTTCCCTCAAGACACTGCCTTCACTGCATTCTATAGGCTCTGATATTTTGTGTTCTCATTTTCTTTGTCTCGAGATATTAATTTATCTCACAATTTCTTCTTTGTCCCAATGATTGTTTAAGAAAGTGTTGTTTAATATCCATATATTTGTGAATTTCCCCTCTTTTATGCATGTTGTTGTTTTCCAATTTTATTCTATTATGATCAGAGAAAGTGCTTTGTATAATTTCTATTTTGTTGAACTTATTGAGACTTGTTTTGTGATTCACCATATGGTTTAACTTAGAAAAAGTTCCATGAGCACTTGAGAAGAATGTGTAACCTGCTGTTTTGGTGTGCAATGTCCTGTATATGTCGATCAGATTTAGTCCATTTATCATATTATTCAAGATAGCTGTTTTTTTATTGATCCTCTGCCCAGATGTTCCATACAATGCTGAGAGTGTTGTAATGAAGTCCATATCTATTATTGTAGAGGCATCTTTTTCTCCCTTCAGGTTTGCCAGTGTTTGCCTGATGTAATTTATGATTGTTACTTCTCCTTGGTGAATTGCCCTTTTTATTAATATATAATGTACCTCCTTGTCTCTAGTACTTTTGTTTTTAGTATTTGTTTCATCTGATAGAAATATAGTTACTCCACTTTTTTTTTTTTTTTTTGGTTATTGCATGCATTGAATATAGTTTTTCATCCTTCACTTTCATTTTATTGGTATACTTGGGTTTAAGGTGAATTTCTTATAGACAGGATATGGATGGATCATAAATTCTCATTCATTCCACCAGTCTGTATTTTGATTGAGAATTTTAATCAATTAATATTCAATGTTATTATTGTAAAGGCAGTTCTTACTTCACCAATTTTGACCTTTGGGTTTTATCTGTCATACTCAGTTTTCCCTATTCTTTTTACACTTTTAGTTACTTTTACTTATATAATCTTCATTTATAGACTCTCTTCTAAGCTTTAATCTCTTGTTTTTTCTTTTCAAACAGTGGCACTCCTTTTAATACTTCCTGCAAAGCCAGTCTCTTGGTTACAAACTTCCTCAGTTCCTGTTTATATGTGAATATGCTAAACTCACCCTCATTTTTGAAAGACAATATTGTTGGATATAAGATTCTTGGCTGGCAACTTTTCTCTTGCAGTATTTTATCATGAGTCTGCTTGTCCCTAAACTCCCACTCCCCCGGGAGCTGACTGGGTACCTGATAACCCACTGGATAACTCTCTGGATCCCTTATCTTCAGGGCTGGCTGGTTACTTTACAGCACCCAGGCTGCCTCTCCCCCAACCCCCCATCCCTTTAGACAGTTAGGCATTTTTTTTTTAAGGAAGAAGCAGGGATTGAACCCAGGACGTTGTATATGAGAGGCAGGTATTCAGCCACTGATCTACACCCATTCCACTGTAGTATTTTTATAATACCATACCACTGCCTTCTTGCCTCCATGGTTTCTGATGAAACAGCACCGCTTACTATTATTATGTATTCCTTATGTGTGATACATTACTTTTCTTTTTCTGTTCTCAGAATTCTCTTTGTCTTTGGCATTTTACCTTTTGATTATTATGTTCTGGTGTAGTTCTCTTCAGATTTATTTGCATTGGAGTACATTGTGCTTCTTGGACATGCTTATCTATGTCCTTCAATAGGCTTAGGGAATTCTCTACAATTGTTTCATCAAATATTTCTTCTGCCCCTACTTCTTTCTCTTCTGCTCTGGGACATCAATGACAAATATGATTGCATGCATTTCACCATTATTTAGTTCCCTGAGACTCTGTTCACTTTTTTTCCATTCTTTTCTTCATCTGTTCTTTTGCATGTTTGCTTTCAGAGACCATGTCTTCAAACTCATCGTTACATTCTTTTGCACATTCAAATTTGCTGTTATATGCCTCCAGTGTATTTTTTATTTCATTTATTGTGCTTTTCTTAACAATAAGATTTGCTATTTTTCTATGTATGCTTTCAAATTCTTCTTTGTGCTCACAAAGTGTTTTCTTAACATTCTTCATCTCTTTAGCCATCTCATTGTATTTTAAGAAGATTTGTTTGAACACCCATTTTTACTTTTCTCAACTTCTTTATGATATCTGAATGCTAATCTTCCCTTTGACTGGGTCATCTCTTCCTGTTCCTTGGGATGAATTGTAATTTTTTGTTGGTGTGTTGGCATCTGGCTTATTAGATGTATTTTTTCTGGGTGCAATTTTTCTTTTTAGTTATGGCTTTCTTGCCCTTTTATCCCTTGCTGGTTTTATAGTTGGAGCTGAGGATGTAGTTGGTTGTACTGTTGTACAATTCCACAGTTGTAATCTGTGAAGACTGAAGCTCCCTACATTGCCCCAGGAACCAATGAATCTTCTCCCACCTTTCTCCCCTTCCAGGGGTACGGGTAGAGCTGCAGCCTTGTGTAGCAATCGAAGTCATGCATGCAAAAACAATCTGTAGTTCCCTGGAGAGATTGATGAAGCTTCATGCCACTTTCTCCCCTGCTTGTGGCAGGTACAGAGCTCCAGGTATGGGCAGGAAACTAAGCTGTATGTATGAATACTGACCACAGTTGCCCAGGTAGACTGACTTAGCCCTGGACCCCTCCTCCCTTACCAGGGATGGGGATAGACCCTGTGGAGTGTTGAAGAATCTAATCCATGTGGGCAAAAAATACCTGCAGTTGTCCTGATAAGCTAAAGTAGTATTGTCTCTTCTGCTTTTTAAGGGGTGGGGATGGAATCACAGGTACACAACAAACCAATCTGTTTAGGCCAAAAGTTTATGCTGTTGCCCACAGTGCTAAGGGAAGACAAGTATGTTTCTATCATATTAGGTGGTGGATGTGGATACACAGGCACCCAACAGTACAGTCTGTGTAGGTCAAATGTGCCTGCAGTTGCCTGGAGAGGCTGAGGAAACACCGGATCCCACATGACCTACTCGGGATTGGGTGTGGAGCCACAGGCTTTCAACATTCTGTCAATGCATGCTGAAAGTGCCTGCAGTTGCCCATAGAGGCTGTGGATGATCACCCCCTCTTGCCCTATTAGGGTGGGGATGGAGCTACTCATGTCCAACAGTCCAGTTCATGCAGGCTGAGGAAACACCAGCACCCTCTTAACCTATAGGAGAGTGGGGATGGAGTACCAGGTGCTCAAAACAAAGAGTTTGTGTGGGCCAAAAGCATTTGCAGCTTCCTAGAGAGGCTGAGGTAACATAGCTCCCCTCCTATCCTATTGGGGTGTGGGGATGGAGTCTAAGCTCTTCCAACTATCATGTCTGTGCAGTTTAAAAGCACCTGCAACTGCTCAGAGAGGCTGATGCAGATCCCCTCATCTAGCTTCCTCCCTGCAGGAGTTGTGGCTAGAGAATAGGCTAGGACTACAATTGGACCTGTGTGAAAAGAAGCTAGTCCCTACCATCACTGTGATTTTTAATCACTCCTGTTTCCCCTTATGCCAGCAGTAGAGCTAAAATGGTGGCTACTGGCCTCTTTATGACTTGGACAGATTCAAACTTTAGCTGTTCTTAGGATTATATTTTAGCCAGCTGAATGTACTAATCAGTAGCTGAAGTTGGTGCCCAACCATCTCTTCCTCCCCCATTTTTGGGAAATGGACCTCCAACTCCATCCACAGAATAAAACCTGAGATGGCTTGCAACACCAGTGGAGAATGGACACTGACTTCCACTGCATGGAAAGCTTTACTCAGGAACCTTCACTGCAGATGTGCAGTGTCCTCCTTCCATTATCTTCCAATATTTTGGTCTCCTGGGCCACCCAAACAGGTGCTTCGGATAGCTATGTTTGATTACTAACCGCCCTGTAGGATGAGCTGACTCTTGGAGACTTGATAGTAGCCTTGGATGGTACCATTGAACCAGAACCCCAACAAATTAAGCCTCTAGTTTAATTACTAGTTCTCTTAAATTAAATAATATAAAATAAAAAGGAGGAGTTGAGGAAGAACATTTTAAATGAAACTAGGCAGAAGTAATCAAATAAATAATATGCATCACTCTATAGTACAAAGTCTTTAAGATTTCAGTAGCATCATTATAGAGTGGTACAGTTAAAGTTTGTCTAAGCTTAGAATTTCCCAGAATCAGACTCTGAGTTAAGGGTATGAAGCAGATTGTTTGATAGTAGGCGATAAGCAATTCATAGAGGGTTGATAAATTGTGTGTTATTATGAAAATCATCACAGTTGGCAAACAGGCTAACCCATGGCTCACTGTGGTTAAAATGTATGAAGAAAACTCCTCAGAATCATCCCTGACAACTGCTGAGGATGCTGAAACACTTTGAAACTGATTGACTTTCGCCGTTGGTTGCTTGAGGGCTTCTGTCAGAAGTTTGCTTTCTGTGACACTTCTAGCCTTTTACATATTGATAGGTTGACCTTCATTGGGGCCTAAACACATGTAGTGGGGCTGAGAGCACAGGCAGAAGATTCCTATATAAAACAGTCATTCACCATCCCCACCTATGGGAACATAAGAATAGCGCAATATTTTATATCCTGATCCAAATAAATCCATTGTAAAAAGGGTATACATAATCATATTTTCTGATTGAGATATTGTGGAGATACTATCAATTTTCTTAGCATGATAAGTTATGTTCTATAAAACTGGGAGGTTGACAATAAATTAGAAATGATGCACAATAAAGGAGTGATAATATATGTAAGGTTTGCTTTAAATACTTCTAAAGAATTAAGAGCCTGTAGGTGTGTTGAGGGGGGCAGAGATAAAGCAACATTTGATGGGTTCATGATAATTTCTTATACATATCTCTGTACTTTTATGTTTATTAAGAAATTAAAAATTATGTCTAAATTCCTGAAAACAAAACGAAATACTAAAGAGAAAATCATCCCTCCTTTTGATCTCTTCTAAGAAAAAATATGAGCAGCTATTTAATAGAAATGGAGATCAACATGGCTGATTTAGTCAAGGATGGAAATTTAGCCCCATTCAAATAGGAAAAAAATAAAATATTTAGAAAATATAAAGTATTTGTAAGCATGTGCATAGGTAGAACTATTCAGGATTGCTGATGAGAACGCAAGCTGGTATGGTGACTTTGGAATAAAGTTGGGCACTAACTTATATATTGAAAATTCACTTTCCATTCAATCAATCACTTATGTTCTTGTGTCTGTATCCAAGGGTGATTTTCTCCAAATACACTAGGATTCGTATGAGGGGTTTTTCACAACACTCTTCCTTACAGATATATATGGAAAGACTAAAGACATATCCAAAGAAAAACAGATCAATAATTTGTAGTGCTTTAAAACAATGGAATATTTTACAACGGTCAAAATGAATTCACTGCAGCCATCAAAAAAATTAAGGTGAATCTCTGTAATACAATATCAAAAGAGTATATTCAGTATGGTTAATTTCTAAAATTTTATAAAGCATTAAAATTAAACAAAAGATGCTGTAAATCTATATTTAGATGAGATGTAGCTAAATTGAAAGGCAACAAGGTGATTCTATATACAGGGTAAAGTATGTCGGTTTCTTCTGGTGGGGAGAAGAAGGGAAAAGAGCTAGAAGAATGATATATTGTATTTGCAAATTACTATTAAGTTACTAGATTTCATGTTGGGTGAAAATTCAACATGTGCTTTTAACATAATTAAAAAACAACCAAGAAATATTTAAAATAAAGGGAATTAAGAGAGTTTCTCACCAGAAAATGTTACAGATTTGAAAGAGACATTTAATGAAGTCTCAAATAAATGCTCCTGAAATGATGATTCAAAATTGTTTTATTTATATTGTTCTCCAAATAATCAAATTATTTAGTATAGTGACAAGCAAAATCCAAAACTAGTCATCATGAGTGTAATTGGGACACTATGAACGTTTTTATCAATGCAAAAAGATCAAAAAGAGAGAGAACAATTTTAAATAAATAGAACAAATTTGCAGGTATTCCCCTGACAGTAATTAAGACAATATAAAATTATAGATTAATGGGCAGAAATCAAATTTCAGAAACAAACTTCCATTCTCTGGATTCCTTATAAAGCAGAGTCCTGGGTAATTCCTTCGGGTTTTATTTGGTTGTGAGTTCCCATTCCAGTGAAGCAGGTTTTTGTAAAGCAAAGAGTGAGGCAGAGAAGGATAGAGAATGCCATGAAGCTTTCTTACAAAATAAGACTCTGCTAAATGCAACTGATGAACAAAAATAAAATAAATAATAAATAAATGCAACTTATGACTAAACCTAACAGGAGCATCTTGTAAAATTCATAAAAGCTCACCAACTTTATTAAATTTATCCTGTCCCCCATTATCCAACATTTTTCCCTGTAGGATATCATCTCCCCACACTTTCAGGTTGCATATTCACTGACAATAAGTTCTCTGATACTTTAACCTTGTGGAAGGAGGCCAGATATAGGGGCCAGGCACAGAGAGTATCAGAATTGGTCAGCAGAGATTTTGACTGGAGGGCATGAGCTCAAAGGACCTAGAAACAAATGGAGTAAAAAGAATCATAGGTGGTGCACAAGAGGGGTATTATTTATATCCACTATGAAGGTATGTTCAAGCTTAATCCCAAGGCTTAATGATATGTGTCCATTTTAAAATAGGATATTTGAAGATGATTTTAGTTAAGCCAAGGTCAAACCAAAGCCAGGTATAACTTAATCCAATAAGAATGGGCTTTTATCAAAAGATGTAATTTGAAGACCTGAAGAGAGAGAGAGATGGAGAAACAGGCATGGCCATATGACAGGAGCAGAGATTGAATTATCAATTGCCCATAAGCCACTAACAAAACATTATAGACACAGGAGAAATCATGGTGTTTCTGACATCTTGAGTTTGGACTTCAAGACTCCAAAACAATGAGAAAATAAATTCCTGTTGCTTAAGACCACTAGTGCATGGAATTTGTTATAGCAACCCTGGAAAATTTTTTCTCAATTTCATTGAGCACTGATCCTCGTCAGCATGCTGGATCAATGAGGGGAAATGTGGGGAGATTCCTGAAAAAATAAAATAACAGGGGATGATAAATTGTTTTCCTTTGGTAAAAGGTAGGGTTGAGTCTAATG
Source organism: Tolypeutes matacus (assembly GCA_026826555.1). NCBI lineage: Eukaryota > Metazoa > Chordata > Mammalia > Cingulata > Chlamyphoridae > Tolypeutes > Tolypeutes matacus. The sequence continues at coordinate 961,114 of JAKSZT010000663.1, forward strand.
TAATTGAAGCTTTAGAAAAAAATTTTTTTCATGATTTTCAGACTTAATTCTCCCACTTAAATGGTACTGACTTAGGTGTAGGGTCCTACTCTTTTCTCATCAGCACCCTGATTTTCATACAATAGACCTGATGGGAAGATGAATTGACCTTTAGTGCAGCTCTTAAATCCTTACAATAAATTCTTGAAAGATAATTTTTGTCATATTCTCCCTATGACTGAATATGAGGGTCTTCAAATAGCTGCTTCAATGACCCTCTGTTTTTTTGTTTTTTTTTTTTTTTTTTTTTTTTTTTCAGAATGTCTTGAACTGGAATAACAGTTGGCTGATTTAAAGTAATAATTTCTTCTTTTCAATCTTAAATTATTAACAATGATTACTAGGAAATCCTTACAATTTTCATTGCCCTCATCCCATTAAATTGCTACACCTACCACATATCCCTAATTTTCACATTTCATCTAATTCTTATCCCATTTAACTACAAGGTTAGCCCCCTACATACCAGGTGAATCCACTCCATTCACCACCACCAATAGTGTCTCATCTTGAGGGTCTACTCTCAGGGCCACTCCTCCTAACAGATCCTCTTGTTTACAATCCCCAAAAAGTAAAGCTTGAGCAAAAGACTTAGGTACTACTACTTCATTAGCAAGAACTATATATGAGAGCAGGGATAAAGGAAAAGGGACAGGAAGAAAGGACTGTAAGTTCATTCCCAGCTGGCCACAACAAAGTGCCACTAATAGTTTCATTTCACATGATAGTTTTCTGAAAACCCATTTAACGTTCATGTACAGAGTCCTCCTGGTCATGATTAATTCCTCATTTCTATCTTGCATATGAAGTGATGGCAGGCATATCCAATGATGTTTCCTGTCTAAGTATGAAAACAGAATCCCAGGGCGGGAAATAAAATGAGTATAGTACATGTATGAGATTAAGGTCTATTGAATAGAGCTTGCATAAACAACTAGTTTCTTGAATACATAGGTAACTTTGAAAAATTAATAAAGTAAAGGCAGACAAACTCTAGGGGGAAAAGAGTAAAATATTTGAACAAGCATTTTTTTCAAGGAAGAAATGAAAATGTCATGTAAATAAATGAAAAATTGTTCAACACCAATAATCTTGGAAATAAAAAGTAAAACCACAAAGACATATTCTTAAACTCAGTCAATCATAAAATTAAAAAAAAAAAAGTTTCACAATGACATAAGTTAGCTAGGAACAAACAAAATCTCAGAATGGTTGCTGGACATGTAAATACGTGCAACCATTTTAGAGAACAACAGAACTATCTAGCAAAATCAGAACGACCTTGGTCAAAAGGAGAAAATGCTAAATAAAATAGTTGTATGGCTAAGAGTTTTCAAGTTGAGTTTGGTTGTCATTGCTAAGGTTATGCTTATGCAGATCTCAGCCAGAAGTCACAAACTGTCACAGTAAACATAACCTCAAACAAAAGTGCTCCTGATGGCCCTGGGGACTTCTACACCATAGGTAAGCCACACAGCCACATAAAATCAAAACTCCTTTGGTGGGCACTATCTGGGAATATTGGAAAAGTTAAATCCCCAATATAACATAATTATACTGATTTATAAATCCCTTAATCATGATTCTTCTACTTCTTTTATTTGAATCTATCATTTTCAAAATACCTGTAGAGTATATTTCTCAGAGACTTAAAACCTTTGGGATGTCCTTATGCTGGTTGAGTCCTGAAACCCAGCAGATATGTGGCCAATGGCTAGCCTCCAGTTCTCCAGGCCTGCCCTGGACAACTAACAACAGGATGATGGTGGACCAGTCCCATCCCCAAACAAAGGAATATTTTCAACTGCAAGCAAAACAATTCCATTCTTGTACCTCACAGCCTGAAGCAGTCGGAGTGGACCTCATTCTAAATCCCTCAAGATTGAGAAATGAACAAAAATAAGGGAGGGGGTGTCACCACTAACTAAAGCAGATTTTTTGTTATTGTAGTTATTATCTTGTGTTAACTGAGTAACTTGTAAAATTGATATAAAAACAACATTTTAAATAAAAACAATTAATGCATGACTAACCTGGACCATTAACTCAATTTCTAGCTATAAGGAGTAATAAATTTCATGCATTTGAGCCCTAGGATATATATATGAGAGTTGAGTTTGTCTCTCGATTTAGTCTGAAATGGGCAAAGAGGGAATTTAGCCTGTTTAGCATCTAATCCAGACCTTTAAGCAACTAGATTGGAATTTGAAAAAACTAACAAACAAATAAATCTTGTTTTTAAAAAAGGATTTGTTTGATTGTCATTGATGTGTATATTTCTCTCAGGAAGATCTGCAAATGAGGGGTTATGGAGAATCAAAGCTGGGAAGTTGTGATTCTGAGGTCCTAGATAAATATCCTCATCATTTACATACCTTACAATACCTTATAGGATATCTATCATTGAAAGTTAATAAAGAAAGTTAAATTTAAAGATGAAATTGATCTCAGAAATGAAATAGTCTAACAACTCTATCTTATTGTCTATAAATATAGTATCTGAGTTAAATGATTGGCTAATAGGTTTTTGTTTAGTTTCTTTAAATACCTGCATAATAAACTCTTAAGAAGCAAAGAGAGACTAAGAATAATATCACCCCCAAGCATTTATATTTTAGAGGTTCCTGCATGATCACTCCCAGTTTTCAATAGGCTTATTGGACTTAGAATTATGGATATTTTCATTTATATACTTCCTGAAATATTTTGAGGGTACTATGGTATCTTCTATTACTCAATATATGTTTAACAAAAGTTATAAAAATAAGTTGAAGGACACTTGAACTTTCAACTACCTTGAAACCTATATAATTCTACACCGATGGTGACACTAACGAAGGCAGCAAAGCATTAATTGCTGGTAACTTTGTGTCTCTGGTCCACGCATGGGAGGGAAGGATGTTAATTGGAAGAACAATGTTCAGAGATTTATTAAATCAGGCCCCTGGGATTGTGACAGAAAACTTTTAATGAGCTTTGGCAAAGCTGAGTAACCAGAGAGCCTTGTTAAATAACCTCCAAATTATCATGAGTTAAAACTTTATTTAGCTCCCTTGTAACCTGCTGTTAATTGGTTTGTTTATCTATTAAAGGAATTCAGGGAAATTCTCAAGGATCAGTAAGGGCACTTCTTTAGAAAACTCAAAGGATACAAACTTGTATGGTCACCATGGTGATGCCTGGCAGAGAAATGATTCTCAGAGCAGTAAAGTTAACTCCTTCTAAACTATACATAAAACAAGTTAACTGTATCCCACCTTTGCTTCATGAACAATGATTACTAGTTGTATGATAAGCTTATAACATTAAAACAGTAAACTGTATCCTACTGTCCTAAGATAAAGGCAAGTAGGCAAATTGGTTTAATGAAAATTAAGAAGCAGGAGATATTAGACTGATTCATGAGTATTGGATAAAAAAGCACAAATATCTATTTTAAAATGTAATCACACTATCATTAATCGCAAGGAATCAATTATATTTTTTAAACAAATATGGCAGATTATCACTTCCAGAAAAATACTGACAGCATTTATTTCATGTTTAAATTTTATAATGGGTCATAATGTGTCTATACAGAGAGATCTTTTGAATTTAAAGGCTATCAAGGACCCAAATAAATAATTATACTCAATTTAAGTTTATAGTTCCTTATTAATCTTCAATTAGACACAAAAGATATTTTCCAAAGTCATAATACTTTCATCAAAAGAATAAATGTTTAGTTTATACTAAAATATATAAAATAAACAGTCAAGTGTAGGAATAATACAATGAACATAATATCTATGTTTATCTTACTCAAACTTATACAATGTTTAACCTAATAATTTTTATAAAGAAATATAATATATATGCAAGCAAATTTCCTGATGCTTTTCATCAGGGAATTCCATACCTGTTACTCCCTCTTTCTACTGCTCTAGCAGTAACCAAAAAACATAGTAAATTTAGTGTTAGTCATTCTCTATGAGTGATGAATACTATGGGTTTTCTCACTGAAACCCCATTCCATCATCCTTCAAGTCAGAAAACTACAACCATGATTCTCCAGATTCCCTTTCTTCCTTACTCTTCTATATATTAGCTGTTTGGTCAGTTGGAGATGCCCTCCTGTGATTTGAAAGGGGAAAGTGGAGCAGGCATACATCAGTCCTGTCTACATTTGACCATAGATGGTATGAATCAAAATGAGGAAAGTGGGAGCAGCCCACTTTCTCTGCTGAATCTTTTTAGCATCCATTTTCTACCTTCCTGTAGAGAAAGCTTCCATGGTGGATCAGTTCTGAATCATAGTATGGTGGGGGAATGGGAGGAATTCCTAGATACCCAGCACCAAATTCCCTTAGTGAAAAATGCCCTGTTGCACTGAAGCATGATTGAAAAAAAAATGCATGATGTTATTTTTCATTAAAAATATATAACATCAGAAAACATTGGGAAACATGGCCAATGATATAGACAGATAAAGCTTAGCTCTTACTATAACAACTGAGATGGAGTCTGGGGCTGCCTTGGTGACCTGCTTTGTGGTACAGCAGACCAAGACACTGCTTCACAACTAACAGGAGAGTAGGGGAAAGAGAGGAGGAAGCCAAAACAGCAAACTGTGAGTTATTGATCCTCCCAGCCACGGGGAAGGGCTCCTCTCCCCCATCCCTGATATATCAGATGAGGCTAAAACTCCTAGGAAAAGGTATCTGACTAAGAGGAGAACAGACTTCTTTCTCCCTGCCAGCACCTCAAGATATATGGAGAGAGGGGAGGGGTGCTCTGGGTCACCTAGGAGTGTGCTAGAAAGAAAAGGAAGCCAGTGAAAAATCTTGAGTTTCTCCTGCCAGTGGCTGGAAGTGGTGCTTATACTCCACCCTCAGGACAAACAGCCTAAGTGGAGCTGCCAGCTTCCTCCTCCAAAAAGAGTGTGGCAGTAATGCCCTTGGGAGGAGGAGGGGTCTGAGAGGGTGGAGAGAGTTCTATTTTTGGGAATTTTAGCCAGCCTAGTCCCACTTGGAAGGGACACTGGTATGACAGGGATAAGGGAGGGGGATCTCCTCTGGCAGGCTGTTACACTTAGCAGCCTAGATAAAAAGAGAATTTACATCAGAAAAGAGGCAGCAATAACAGGGAGAGAATAGAGGCTGATAGGTTTCTGAAAAGCCTTGCTAACCTAAGAAGGCATATTAGCTCAGTGGAAGAGATCCAGCTTAGCATATACAAGGTCTCTTGTGTCAAAGTGAAACCTTACCACATTCAAAAAAAAAAAAAAAAACACATAGAGGAAAGAGAGAAGCTAATCAACTGAATAAATACACCAAGATAAATAGATGAATAGATACCAACAAAAAATTACAAGCCAAATTAGAAACAGGAAGACATGGACAATTCCAATGAACAGAGTAAAAAGCAAGAGGAGGTGCAAAACATGGAACAACTAATCAGAGCTGTCCAAACAAATATCACGAATCAACTTAATGAAGTGAAGGAAGAGCTTAAGAATATTACAAAGAACCTGGGAGAACATACTGAAGAAATTGTATACATATCTAAAAAGATAACAGATATGATGGTGATGAGTGGCACAATCCAAGAAATGAAAAATACAATGGAAGCACACAACAGCAGATTTGAACAGGCAGAGGATAGAATTAGTGACAGTATATCTGAATCAAACAGAGAAACCTGTACTTCAGGAAATACTTAAGGGAGTATTGCAGGTGGAAAGGAAAACAACAACAACAACAACATTAGAGAGATAGTTGGACAAGAGTGTAAGAACAACTAAAAAGACAAAATGAGGAATGAAAACAATATATGACATACATAAACCCCAAGAAAATATGGCTAATTTAACATTCCATGACAATAATAACATTGAATGTTAATGGACTAAACTCACCAGTCAAGAGACACAGCCTGGCAGAATTGATAAGGAAATATGACCCATCTATATACTCTCTACAAGAAACCCAACTTAGACCTAGGGATTCAAGAAGGCTGAAAGTAAGTGGTTGGAAAACAACTTTACAAGCAAACTATAACAAAATATTGGACAAAATAGACTTTAAATGCAAAACTATTGTAAGAGAAAAAGTCAGACAATATATATTTAAAAAAGGGGTAATCTTTGAAGAAGAAAGAACAATCATAAACATGTATGCATCTAACCAGGGTGCCTCAAAATACATGAGGCAAACACTGGAAAAACTAAGGGGAGAAATAGATGACTCTACAATTACAGTGGACTTTAATACACAATTATCACCATTATACATAACATCTTCACAGAGAATTAATGATGAAGCAAACACTTTGAATAATATATTAGAGGAGCTGGACCTAAAGGACATATATAGAACACTACACCCAAATACAGTGGGATATACATTCTTCTCAAGTGCACATGGATCATTCTCCAAGGTAGACCACATGCTAGGCCACAGAACAACTCAAATAAATTCAGAAAGATTGAAATTATGCAAAGTAATTTCTCTGACTACAATGGAATGAAGCTGGAAATCGGTAAGGGCCAGAGAGCCAGAATAGGCACAAAGATATGGACGTTAAAAAACATACTCACAGACAAACTGCGTCAAGGAGGAAATTCCAAAAGAAATCAGTAACTACCTTGAAACCAATGAAAATGACAATACAACAAATCAAAGCCTATGGGATGCAGGAAAAATGGTACTGAAAGGGAAATTCATAACCATAAATGCATTTATCAAAAAAGAAGAAAGAGCTAAAATTAAAGATCTGTGCACCTGGAGGAATTAGAAAAAGAACAACAAAGTCACACCAAAGTAAGTAGAAAGACAGGAACACATATATGCACACCAATGTTCATAGCAGAATTATTCACTATTGCTAAAAGCTTGAATCAACCCAAGTGCCCATCAACAGATGAATGGATAAACAAAATGTGGTGCATAAATACAATTGAATATTAATGAGCTGTACGAAGGAATAAGGTGTTAATACACAGATAAACTGGATGAATCTTGAGGACCTTATGTCGAGTGAAGCAAGCCAGGCATTGAAGGATGAACAGTACATGATCTCACTGATATGAATTAAGAAAATTGAGCAGACTCAGAGAGCTATTGCCTGGAAGATAGGTTTACAAGAAATAGAAAGGGAGAAGAAGGTTGTGTGCCAACATCCATATGGACATAATCTATGGTAAGGTGAAAGTGTGTAGTTGCATATGGAAGGGATATGACAGGAGCATGGTGATATTATTGGGTTGGGTGGTGCAGGTTTGACAGGTGGGTAGATTGGGAAGTGTGGGTTGGAAAGTCCATGGTACTGGGGAAAGGTTGTGAGAGGTAATGGGTATGAGGTTGAAAGTACGAAGTTGGGAATGTTCTTATGACAATATGAAAAGGATAGGTTACTGGTTTAGGGTGTTGGATGGGGACATTCGGGACATGTCACACCTGGAGCAGGCTTCTAAAGAGTGTATAAGGGATCATTCTGTCATAATGTGTTGTATCAATTGATGGAGACCCACATTATGATCAGGAAGGAGTTGGACTCCCATCCTTGGGAGGACCGATTTGTTCACAAATAGAAAGGTGGGAGTCTCTCGAGAACATGGGCGGTTCCTAATAGGGGAAGACAAATCAGTGTGTCAAGACCACAGTCTTATTGCATGTAACTATGAATCTTCTCATCCAAGGAGGGAAACCAGGGGGTCACTGTGGGCCCCAAGGGATTGGAGGGAGTAATAGAATAGAATGAACAGGGGGCTTTTCATGGGAAGTGAAAGTGTTCTAAATGATCTTACAATGATGGACACAGGACACAACAAATATCATAAAAAATTATAAAATTTATGGTCTAAAATGTGAACAATAATGTAAACCATTGACCATGTTTAATAGCTATGTTTCACTATTTGTATATCAAATATAACAAAGGTATTTTGCACACATAAAAATGTATTAATATGGGGGGGAGGGAGGAAAGGGAGAGGATGTTGGGTACATGAGAGTCCCTGTATTCTGTGTGTGACTTTGCTGTGACATAAAACTTCTTTGAAAACAAAATGAAAAATAGTGAGGTGCTGGGGAATGAGTGGAGGAAGGTGCCAGGGTACAGACTGGACACCAGATATTGCAGTGATGAAAAGCAGAAAGTCAAAAAAATTTTTTTCATATATTTTTCATTTTTTAAGCTATCCCAATATTTTAAATTTATTGTATTTTTAGTTTTTAAAAATTTTTAAATATTTTATTTCTTATATTTATACTTATCAGTATTGTTTCATTTTCCTATTAATTGTATTTGCCTATTGTAATGTTTTCATTTTTGAAGAGCCTTTGGATCACAGAAAGGTTATGACTGGGGTGGTGATGGATCATTGGTGTGGGGTGTCAGTGATGGGGGATGCATGGGACAAAGTTCACCTAAGCATACATATAAGGTATGTAAAAATGTTCAAATGTTCACAGGGCATTGTTAAAGTGGGTGAAGTGGGTGAAGACTCACAGAATAATCAAGAGAATATGGAATTCCCATCCTGGAGAGCTCTACCACATTCTTTAAGGGAGCAGCAACAGTTCCCCAAGTGAAAACTACAAAAGATAAAGATAGAAGGTATCTTTTTCAACATTACAAAGGGTATATATGACAAGCACACAGCAAACATCATATACAAGGGTGAAATCCTAAAGGCTTTTCCTATAAGATTGGGAACTAGACAAGGATGCCCACTATCACTGATCCTACTCAACATTATGCTAGAAGTACTTGCTCGAAGATTTAGGCAAGAAAAAGATATAAAAGTTGTCCAAATTGGAAAGGAAGAAGTAAAAACTTCAGTAATTGCAGATGACATGATCTGATACATAGAAAGCCCTGAGAAATCGACAACAAAGCTTCTAGAGCTGTAAATGAGTTCAGGAATGTTGCAGATTTTAAAATCAATGTGCAAAAATCAGTAGCATTTCTGTACAAAAATAATGAGCAATCTGAGGAGGAAATCAAGAAAAAAATACCATTTACAATAGCAACTAAAAGAATCAAATACCTAGGAATAAATTTAATTAAAGATGTAAATGACTTATATGCATAAAACTACACAACATTGTTAAAAGAACTCAAAGAAGACAAATAAATTGAAGACTATTCCCTGTTAATGGATAGAAAGATTAAACATCATTAAGATGTCTATCCTACCCAAACTTATTTGCAGATTTAACACAATCCCAATAAAAATCAATGCAGCATTTTTTGCTGAATGGAAAAACTAACTATGAAATTTATTTGGAAAGGCAAGAGACCTCGAATAGTCAAATATAAATTGAAAAAGAAAAAGAAAATTGAAGGAATCACACTACCTGACTTTAAAATAGAGTCAGGTAGAAAGTTACAGTGGTCACTGAAAGTTACAGTGGTCAGAAACTGCATGGTATTGACACAAGAATATACTTACTGACCAATGGAAATGAATCAATTGTTCTGATATAGATCCTCGCATATACAGTCATCTGATATTCAACAAGTCCACTAAGCCCACTCAACTAAGAGAGAATGGCCTCCTCAATAAATGGTGCTTGGAGAACAGATTATCCATATCAAAAAGATTGAGAGAGGAACACCATCTCACACCATATACAAAAATTAACTCATCATAGATAAATGATCTAAAGTAAAGAGCCAAGATCATAAAGACTTGGGAAGATAATGTAAGGAAACATTTACAGGACCTTGTAATAGGAAATGATTTCATGAACTTCACACCCAAACCACAAGCAGAAAAAGAAAAAAATAGGCAAATGGGACCTCTTCAAAATTAAAAGCTTTTGCACCTCAAAGGTGTTTGTCAAGAAAGTGAAAAGCAACCTACCCAATGAGAGATAATATTGGTAACAATATATCTGATAGGATTCTCTTATCTATCATATATAAAGAAATCCTACACCTCAAAAATAAGAAGACATAAAACCCATTTAAAAAATGGGCAAGTGATTTGAACAGATACTTCCACAAAGAAATGCAAATGGATAAAAAGCACATGAAAAGATGCTTAACATCACTAGCTGTTAGGGAAATGCAAATGAAAACTACAATGAAATAGCATTTTACACCCATTAGACTGGTGGCTAATAAAAAAAAAAACAGAGGTTTACAAGTGTTGGAGAGGATGCAGAGGAACAGGAACCCTCATTCTCTGCTGGTGGGAATGTAGAATGGTGCAGCTATTGTGGAGGAAAGTTTGATGGTTCCTCAGGAAACTAAATATAGATCTGCCAATGATCCAGCTATTCCACTGTCGGGTATATACCCAGAAGGATTGAAAACAAGGATATGAACAGATATATGCACACCAATGTTCAGAGTGGCATTTTTTCACTATTGCCAAAAGTTGGAATGACCCAAATGCCCATCAACTGATGAATGGATAAACAAAATGTGGCATATACATACAATGGAATATTACTCAGCTGTAAGAAGGAATACAGTACTAACACATGGGATAACATGGATTCACCTTGAAGTCCTTATGTTGAGAGAAGCATGCCAGTCATTGAAGGACAAATATTACATGATCTCACTGATATAAATTAAACACACTGTGCTGATTCACAGAGCTAAAATCTCAAATATAGGTTTACAGGAAATAGAAAGGAAGAAGGAGATTGTGAGCCAATGCCCATAAAGGTGAAATCTATGAGAAGGTGGAAATGTGTAGTTTTGCAGTGAAAGGACATGACAGGGGTATAGTGATAATATTGGGTTGGGAGGTACAGGTTTGACAGTAGGTAGTGTGGAGAGGGTGGGTTGGATGGTCCATGGAACTGGGGGGAGGTTTGAGGGAGGGAGCAGGTGAACACTGGGAATTGGCAGTACATGGTTGAAATTACAATGTTGGGAAAGCTCATTTGGCAATATGACAAGGAAGTGTTAATGATTTAAGGTGTTGGTTGGGGGGCATTTGGGCCAGGGCACACCTAGGGCAGACTCTAGGGACTGTGTGAGTGATCATTTTCACATAGTGTGTTGCATCAGTGAGTAGAGACCTGCAAAATGAGCAGGAAGGTGTTGGACTCCCATCCTAGGGAGGCCCAATATGTTTTCAAACAGAGGTACAGGAGTCACTTGAGAGCATTGGTGGTGCCTAATAGGGGAGGACAGACCGGTGTGTCAAGCCCTCAGTGAAGATGCAAATAATTATGAATCTTGTTCTTCAAAGAGTGAAGCCTGATGGTTGCCATGGACCTGAAGGGGAGAGGAAGGAAGGAATAAAATAGATGGAACAGGGGACATTTTGTGATTGATGGGAGTGTTCTGGATGTTCTTCCAACAATGGTTACAGGCCAGATTAAATTTTATCAGATTTTATAAAAGTATATGGTCCAAAATGTCAACCAAAATGTGAACTATTGATGACGGCTACTAGCTATGTTTCAATATTTGTGCATCAATTGTAACAAATGTCCCATCCACACATGAAATGTTATTAATAGGGGAATGTGGCAAAGGGGAATCCCCTGTATTCTGTACATGACTTTACTGTGACCTAAAACATCTTTGAAGAAAAATGAAAAAAAAGTAAGTTCCACTATGGAAATAAATGGAAGAAAATGTCACTGTACATACAGGACAGTCTTGCAGTAATGAAAGGCAAAATGTCAAAAAAAAAAAAAAGTTTTATTCTTTAAATATATTTTCATTATTTTTTAATAGCTTAATTTTTAAAAATATTTTATTTTTACTTTTTACTAAATTTTTCTGTATTGTAATTCTTATCTATAAAACTATCATTATTTCATTTTCTTATTAATTGTATGTGGCTATTTTATTGGCTTCACTTTTAAAGAGGTTTTAGATCATAGAAGGGTTACAACTGAGGCAGGGGAGGATCATTGGTGTGGGATTGTCAGCGAGGGAGATACATGGGAGGAAGTTCATCTTGGTATACATATAAGGCATTTTTACATGTGTTTAAATGTTTATGGGGCATTGTCATCGTGGGTGGAGATTCACACAATCACCAAAAGAATATCAAATTCCCATCTGGGGAGCTCTGCCACATTCTCTAATGGAACAACAAGAATGCCCCATATACAGGGATAACGACTTGTGAAGGAGGATGGTCCTTTGAAGGACCCTTAATATTTATGACTATGCTTATGAGCCTTTGTTCTTGAAATGGAAAATTAGCCTAGTAACATAGGATGCCTAAGAGTTACCTATGGGGAACTTCGTTGTTGCTCAAGTGAGGCCTCTCTCTAAGCCAAACTCAGCATATAAAAGTAATAACTCCTCCCCAGCATGGGCCATGACCCTCACAGATGATCCTCCTTGTCAGCAAGGGATTGCTACCAAGAACCAACAAGCAATGCATCTGGAAAAAAAAGACCTTGATCAAAAGCGACAAAAAGGTAAAGACAAATGGGTTTGTATGGCTAAGAGACTTCATAGTGAGTTGGGAGACCATCCCAGAGGAGTGCTTATGTGCATCTCAATAGGATCTCAGTGACAGTCAAAACAGATACTACCCCAAACAGCAAAGCTCCTCTGGGATATGGAGACATCCAGACACTATAGTCAGGCCAGATAGCTCAGGAATTTGGCCCCTTGCCTGTGGGCTCTAATCTGGTATTTATGCTCCCCAGTGTGACTGAGTTAGATTTAGCAGTGGCTTCCCTATGCATGACTCTTCTGTCCTTATATGTGAACCTATTATTACTACTGGAGTTGGTAGGTGTACATCCAAGAGACTTAAATCTTTTGGCTGTCCATGTGCCAGGTGAGCACTCACTCTCAATGGAGTTGCAACACCTACTGTCCAGTTCAATGGACACAATCAGGACAATTAACAGAGAGGAGATGATGGACAAACAACATATCAAGGAATTGAGAGTGCCCACAACCTCAAGCAAGAGAGTCCCATCCATCGGATGTATGGGATCGAAGCCCCCCTACATTAACTGTGGAATGGGCATCACCATCCTAGAGTCCTCGGGATTAGGAAACAAAATTTGGACTAAAATAAAATTACTAGTATTCTACTACAGACTTATTGTGATTCTAGCAATGGATGAAATACCACTGTTGTGGAGTCAGTGACTCGATGTTCTGGGGTTAGGAGAGGGAAAAACAGGTGTAATGGGGGGACGTTTTTGGGGCTTGGGAATCATGCTGAATGACCTTACTATGACAGATATAGTCCATTATATATCCGGTCAGAACCTACAGAGTCGAATAGGAGAAAGTGTAAACTAAAACGTATACTATAATCCATGCTTAGCGGCAATGCTCCAAAATGTGTTTTTTCAATTGCAATGAATGTACCACACGGATGAAATATGTTGCTAATGTGGGAAAATGTGAGAGGTATGGGGAGCAGAGCATATGGAAATCCCCTATATATTCTCTGTAACATTTATATGATTGAAGTATTTTAAAAAATAATAAATGTGGGGAAAAAAGGCAGCAAAAAAATGAAAAAATATATATAACCCCACAAAGATTACTTGATATTAAAGAAATATTTTAAAAAACATCAAATATATCATAAATATTATTATGAAGCCTGCAATTTTACATATATTTAATGTGACTATATGTAGATAGATGCAGTTGTACATAATCCATTTGAATTGATGAATTGTATTCTATTTTAAATTTCTATGATAACGTGTTTAACAATTTCTCTTTCAATAGGCATTTGAATTATTTCCATAAGCAATACAAGCAATATATTGCAAGAACCTTCTTATGCTTAAGTAAATTATATATCACTAGCTGTTACTCAATTGAAGCATGTCTAAAATATGTTTTAATTTTTGTTTCATTTTCTATTAACTGTACTTATAAACTTCTAAAAGTTTTCTAAGTATAGGAATGATATTGATTTGACATTGTATGGTTGAATGTAGGTAACTGGATGAGTTTGTTATGCTTTCATGTATTTCCTATAGATTGTATTGCGTTCTCTATTTATGATATGAGGATTTTTATTTTATTACAATCATTGTATACATATTTAATTTTACTGTCTCACAATATTATTTAATACCAAAACGCAATGTTAAATAAAAGATTAAAATCAAAAAAATGATTAATTAGGGCCCTAATTGTAATGAAATAAACTTCCAAATTTCAAATGATGTTGTAGCTTGAATATATATTCTTTTTATTATGTTAAGAGAGTTAACCTCTATTTGTACTTGACTTATTATTTTTAATTTTTTTGTAATTCTTAAAGAATCTTTATGTAACATAAGTGTTACATGAAAAATATACTCCACCCTTTACTTTCCTCCTCCCACACTTTCCCACATTAACATCTTTCATTTGTGTAGTACATTTGTTATAATTGATAATCACATAATGAATTATTGCTACTAACCATGAACTATAGTTTACATTATAGTGTACACTTTGCCCTGAACAAATTTATAGGTTTAAACAAATGTATAATGGCCTGTATCTGTCATTGCAATGGCATGAGGGACAATTCCATTGTCCCAAAAATGTCCTCATGTTACACCTATTCTTCCCTCTCCCTCCCTTCACTACCTCCGGAGGCCAGTGTCTTTATGTCAGTGATACAAGTTTTTCCATTGCTAGAGTAATAAGTCTATAATAGAATAATAATAATTCTACTTTAGTCCAATGTTCATTCCTCAATCTTGAGGATTTGGGGATGATGATGTCTGCTCTGTTTGTGATTGAGAGGGGACTTAAATCCCATGAGGCAGATGGATGGAACTGTCTTCCTTGCAGTTGTAGATAATCTCATTTTTGGGGGGGATGGGTGTTGTCCACCATCATCCTTTTGTTAACAGTCATGAGTGAGGCTAACAAACTGGAGAGTAGGTGCTGTAACTCTGCTGAGATTTTGGGCTCAACTGGCATATGAACAGCCAGAAAATTTAAGTCTCTGGAACATATACTTAACAAGTATAGTGCTAATTATAGGTTCAAATAAAAGGGGCAAAAGAGCCATGTGTGAGGCAATTATAAATAAGTCTAACTCTGTTACATTTGGGGCATATATTCCAAAGTAAGGTTCACTGACAAGTTGTTGTTGAATTCCTGAGATTGTCTTCCCTGCCTATAGTGTCTAGATGTCTCTAGAGCCCTCAGGAACCCTGATGTTTGGGGAACTATTTACTGTGTCAGTCAATGAGATCCTGCTAAGATGTGCATAAGCATAACATCTGGAATGACCCCCCAACTCACTTTGAAATCTCTTGGCCATAAAAAATCATTTTTTATTTAATATTTCCTCCTTTGGTCAAGGTCTTTTTCCAGATTCATCATTAGCACCAAGGGATTATCATCATTATTTTTGAAGTCATGAAATGAGTTAATTTTGGTGAACACATTTTTCTCGTTTATATGATTTCAATTAGATAATCCCTTATAAAATGATGGATTATATTGAATGGGATTCTGATTTATGTCAATTCAACAGAGAAAAAATAAACTAAAAAGCTGATAAAAATAAAACTCAGACTTAACCACAAAACATTATTTCAAGATGGAACATTTATATCTACCACCAAAAGCTAGAAATATACATTTTCTCAAAAATAGGGAACTATATTCACACATACACACACACACACACATACACATGCACAAAATTGGGGTAGACAAAATTTTCATCATTACTACATTCCAAAATTAAATAGTGGAGTTATTTTTTTCTTTTCATTTTTGTTAAGAACAAGTTATAAACTCACATTAGTCTTATGTGTGCTGGAGTGGAATAGTTTGATTATCTGTGTAATTCCTTTAAAAGTGATTGGCTCATTTTTGTTTTCCATTCCATCTTGAGTAAATTTTTTATTTTTTAATTTTAGAAAAATATTATCATTTGCTTTCACTTTAAGTTCCTTGGCAAAAAATTTTCAGCAAATACTCAAGATTTTTTTTAAAGAAATACACTCTCTGAACTTTTATAACCATTTACTTTTGATTTTGTGTGTCTGTGTGTGTGCTGTTATACTCTATATTAACTCTAATTGCTTCATCATTTTTGTTAGAGACATCTTTGCATTGTTAACATTTAACAACAGCCATATTTTAAGTGTTATACCATCTATTCTTTTCTATTTTGTTAATTTTTATTATTTCTATTGTTTTAATTTTAAAATATTCATCTTTAAAAGCTTAGTAAGTTGTCATTTCCTTCTCCAAATATGAAATATTTAGCATTATTTTGTAATGTTTCCAAGTCCTTAAGTTTTTTTTTGAATTTTGAATTTTAAGTTTTCATATTTTTATCAGAAAATGTCTGCATGATATCAATGACTTGAAATTTGCTGGTTTTTATTGGAGATTTATTATTTTCAAAATTTGCATTTTATCTATAATGTAAAAATGATTTAAATTCACTAAATTTATTTTATATATTTGTGTGTGTATTTGCTGTTAGCTACTTTCATTTTCTCATACATTTAATAATAAGTTCAGCTTAATCTGTGTGTTCTTAAAGTTAAACCACTCTTGTGGGTATGTACCCTTTGCAAGTAGAAACTTTTGGTGAATAGGATCTTAAGATAAGAATAAATGTCCCACCTCATTCAGTTTGAGTCTTAATCCTCTTACGGGAGATGTTCATACGTGAATAAAATTCAGACAAAGAGAGAGAAAACCATGGATGCAAAAAGCTGAAACCTGGAAGAGAAGGGACAGATCAGAAGATGCTATCATGTGCCTTGCCATGTGACAAAGAACTACAGCATATCTGGCAGCTGGACTTTGGGGAGAAAGCATTGCCTAATGATGTATAGTTTAAGACATTTTTTTCAGCCTTGAAACTGTAAGCTTGTAAGCTAATAAATTCCCACTGTTAAATGTCAACCTACATTATGGTATCTGCTTTAAGAAACTTTAGCAAGCTAGGAAATCTGTCAAATTGTTATATTGTCATTAAGAATTTATTTCCAATTTAATTATTTAGTCAAGGAAAATAAATAAAAGCTCTCTAAATTATCTCTATTTGCAGACAATACGATTTTTCATATAGAAAGTCCAAATGAATTCACAAGAAAATCATTAGAGCTAATAAAGGAATTCAGCAAAGAAGTAAGTAAATGACAAGATATATCAAGTCATGGATTGGAAAAGGTTAACTTTGTTACTATGTCAATATTATTCAAATCTATCTGCAAATTCAATGCAATCATCAAAATTTCTGTAACCTGTTTGTTTTTTTTTTCCAAAAATTCAGGAACCACTCCTTAGATTCACATGTGACAGGAGAAGACAATGAATAGCCTGAATCTATTTTTTCTGCTGATATTTTATAGTTGTACTAACAATTACTCTCTATATAAACCAATTTAATCACAAAAGCACAAAAAGGTATCTTATCAATTTATTTATAATTACATGATCATTTCTAGGAAATATTAGATTAGAGTTAGATACAGAATATAGGTATTATATTTTTCAGTCATTAACTAATACAATTTAAGACATTGTACATAAATACTCATATTCACATTTTTTTTCATTTGCATTTCCCCATGCCTGTACTTTGTGTTTATATTTGTCTTTAGTGAAGTTAGAGTCTTCTCATTTTCTGTTATATTAAATCTGTGGATGTGAAAATCTTTCAATATATTAATAACAGAAATGTGATTTTTCTTTCTTTTTCCTAGTCTTTTAATCTAATTTAATATTCATGATTGTTACATAAAGGCAATCATCATTGAATCAATAAATAATATTACAAACCAAATCCACTCTAATAAGGAGTTTCTATATCTAAAGACATTCTCAGAAAGGCAAAAGTCAGTGCTGATCAGTCAATACAGACTCAAGATGGAAAAAAAATAGCTCTATTTCTATTCAAAGTTTAACCCATTTAGTTCCACATGTAAGGTACAAGGAAATGTATGAAAGATCAAACATTTATTAACAAGTAAAAAACAAAATTACTGCTATATAGATTGGCAAGTGAAAAAAAAGTGACTCACACGTTATATAGTTTTCCTTTCCAGGAAGAAAACTCCAAGGTAGAATTAAATTTTTAGCTTCAGACCTTACAGGAAAACCTATGAAGGCAAGGCAAATAATTATAAAATAACTGAAATTATAGAGTTAGTTGTCATATAAAAAAAATGAAGCCCCTTCATTGAGAAAAAGTAACTAATCTATCTTAAAAATGTGTTTGTGCTAATACTTGGTAAATGGCCACAAAAATTGAGGAAATAAAGTTTAAGACTTATGAAGCGCTAAGTAGATGACACTCTGTAAGGTACACATCACTAATATAAAATAAAATCTTAATTCCCACTTAATGTGCTCACTCTTTGTTTTGGTTTTTCAGTTTGGAAAGGAGCAAATTTACTATGAGACTTCTGTGAATTTTATATGTCAGGTAGTAAGAACAGATGAGTTTTCTACTTATGATCATCATCAAGAAACTAAAAGGAACATATCAGTTGTGTTTTTCTTGATGAGCTTTTATGACTAGTTTACTACTGTCCAAGGAAAGTAGCCATGGGGTCATCTGGCCTCTGGCATTTCATTCTATAGGCTTCCATTTCTTCTTCAGTGGGTCCCCAGGTTTCATATATGCTATTATAATTCTGCTTCCTCTCATCAGTCTGCATGAACACTGTGACATGAAAAAGGCAGGCATCTCTGCATTTGGTGCATTTTTCAATTTTTTTCTTTACCGTCACTTTCTGAACTTCTCATTCTATGCTGCTGCTGCTTTTAGTAGTAGTAGTTAGAAGTTCTCCTCTTCCTCCTTCCCAGTTCCTCCAGTACAATAGGAATATTTGAATCCCTATTGGCCTTCTTTCCAGAAAGACCCCCATAAATCCATGTTATTGTTGATCTTCACATCCTCCTCATACTTAGAGCAGGCAACAGTCTGCTCCTATCCTTTGTCTCAAGTACTCCACAGAGTATTCTGTTTGAGCTAAAAGTAATTCCATTGGAGGGGAATCCAGGTGTTCTTGGCTTCTGTAATTTTCCAGGATACTTTCTTTCTGCTGTTCTTGAAATCATTTTCCACTTTGAATGACTTATACAACAGCTCCAGTTTTGTACGATCTAATTGCAGATGTACTTCAGATCCCGTCATAGTCTTCCCAAGCAAACAACTGAGTGTGAACCATAGAAGTGGTGTCTTTAGTGAATCAAGGAAAGTTATCTCCCACATAACTAACTTCTGAATTCTTCCTCATTTAGCATAGGACTTCTCTCTCATCACTCTAGTTTTGGGTCAAACTAAACAGAATTGGATTTAAATTCCACAAATATTTTGCAATATTTTCTAGAATCCTGAGATTCCAGACAGTAATACATCTCTTAGATCAAAAGCCATGTCAATATACTTGGCATACTCATCTTCATCCTCATATTCATTATTCTGGTCTTTTTCCAACTGAGATTTGGGGTCCCTCTTCTCCCCAGTGTTGTTGTGCATAATTACACTGTTCTACTAATTTGCCTGGTGCTAATTGTTCTTGGGAATTTGCACATTCAGTGTTCCTTTTACCAGATCAACTTTAGCATATTGTCTACAATTTTCATGTGTTCTTATGGATTGTAGCCATTCCACATATCTCTCTTCCCATCCTAGTCAAACATCACTTGAGGCTGGACATGTTCATTTGGAACTACATTAATACCTCTAAATTTTACTCTAACAAACCTAGGTCTTTCTAAGCATTCTTTCTTTTTGTGTGTCATGGCCTCACAATTTTCACAAGCTCCTTTGCAGTACCTGTAGTTATGGAATTCTCTTTTACAACCTTGTTTTCCCATTCTCCAGATGAGATGCACTGCTTTTGTTCTCTGGTTTTGATTTCTAATGCTTTAATGTAGGCTTTTTGATGGATCAATATATCTTGGCACTGAAGAAATTTATTGGGGAATATGAGGGTTGATATTGTTTCCTTCTTCATAGACTTCTGCAGGAGAATTACCCAGTATTTGTTGTTATTCTAGTTTTTTCTTCTTTCTCCATTCCTCCATTCTCATCTTTTATGGTTTCTTCAAACTCATTTTTTTTTTTTGGATCTGAGAGGGGTACAGGATTAACTGCTTCCACAGCTACAGCCAATATGGTTACTTGGCCTTCTTTAATTAGTCCCTCAGTGGCAGCTTCATGTGTTTTTTCTTACCCCCATTCTAGATGGTCACAAACATGGACAATTAATTTCTGGTTGATAATTATTTTCTTGCAGGAATTGAAGGGGAAATTATATTACATAGCTGTTATTTCATATTATTTAATTTGTCTCTTTCTTCTGAGCTTATCAACTGTTATTGTTTTATTTCTTTCTCTGAAAGTGGATTTATTTTTTCATTTTACTTAAGCTCAAGATATATTTTATTTAAATCATATATTTGTGTTTTTACATTATAAAACATGCAGGAATTAAGTGTCAGAAAATGTATACATTTCACAATAGTTATTAAGTAAACATACTTTATGCCTACTATAATGTTGGGTTCCAGCAGGCAAACCTAACAAAAAATATTTTCTCTTATGTGGTTTAATTACATAAACCCAGCTACACAAGTGATTCTTAATTTTTGTGTTTAATATGAGCAGTTGTTCAAATTGTGCCTTCTAAAGAGACTGCTGTCCCATTATGAGAAATTCCATAAACAAATATTGCCAATAAAAATTTTGGTAAAAAATATAAAACAGAAGTTATAGTAAAATATTCCAAGATGACATCTTTAATTCATAAATCCAACACTGTTATATTTCCATTTAGTACATATTCTCTGATATAGGATGAAATGTAAAAATTAATCAGTGTTGTAACATCTTCAAAATATACATGTCTTTCATTGTATCAATTATCTGCTATTCAATGAAATATTTCTGGGTAAAATATTTCCTATAACATTGGGTTTCCTCAAGGGACATTTCTGCTATTCAACTAGTATCACAAGATGGTAAAGTTTTCTTAGCCTTCAGCATGTTGATAGAGATTTTTACTACGTGTGATTTCATTGATATTTCATGAAGTTAGTATTGTCTTGAATTATTTCCTCTTGATCATTATATTCATAGGACTTCTTCATAGAATGTGGTCCCTAATGATATGTGAAGGATGATTCCTGATGGAAGGTTTTTTCCACATTCATTACATCCATAGATATTTTCTCCTTTCTGAGTCCCATGATGTTCCAAGTTTTTTCTTTAATAATTATTTTTATTTTTAAAGAAGTTTCAGATTACATAAGAGTTACATAAAAAATATAGGGTATCCCTTATACCCCACCGCTCTCCCCCACACACACTTTCCCACATTAACATCTTTCATTAGTATGGTACAATTGTTACAATTAATGAACAGATATTGTGGCATTTCTACTAACCATGGACTACACTTTACACTTTAATTTACATTTTGCCCTGCACTATTTTATAGCTTTTTTAATATAGTATTTTATTTTTTAAGGATACTTTGATTACATAAATGTTATATAAAAAATATAGGGGATTCCCATACACCCTGCTCCCTATCCCTCCCACATTTTCCAACATTAACAATATCCTTCATTAGTGTAGTACATTTGTTAAAATTGATTAAAACATTTTGTAGCATTGCCACTAAGCATGGTTTACAGTTTACATTGTAGTTTACACTCCCACACAATTTTGTAAGTTATGACAAGTTATATAATGGCCTGTATCTGTCACTGCAATGTCATTCAGAACAATTCCCAAGTCCAGAAAATGCTCCAAATTACACTTATTTTCCCTCTCCCTCCCCTCTGGATCTCCAGTGGCCACTGACTCCACATCAATGAGAAGTCTTCCATTGCTAGGAGCACAATAAATCTATAGTAGGATAACAGTAAGTCTACACTAGTCCATTGCTCATTCCACAATCCTGAGGATTCTCAGATTGTGATGACCACTCTGCCTTTAATTGAGAGGGGGCTTAGATTCCATGGATGGAACTATCTTTCTTGAAGTTGCAGACTCTCTCAGTTCCTTGGGATGGTCGTTGTCCATCATCAACTCTTTGTTAGTTGTCCTGGGTGAGTCCAATGAATTGGAAATTAGGTGTTCTAACTCTGTTGAGATTCAGGGCCCAGCTGGCACAATGACACCCCAAAGATTTAATTCTCTTGGGCATACAACTATGAACTCTAGTACTAGGTATAGGTTCAAATATAAGGGGCAGAAGAGTCATGTGTAGGGAAAACACAACTGAGTCCAACTCTGTTTCACTGGGGAGCATAAATTCCAAAGTAGGGTTTACTGGCAGGGCACCAAACTCTTGAGCTGTCTGCCCTGCGTAGAGTGTCTGGATGTCTCTAGAAACCTCAAGAGCCCATTCTTTGAGGCAAAATTTACTTTGGCAGTTCCCTAAGTTTTGACACTACTGATGATTTTCCACATTCATTATATTAGCAGGATTTTTCTCCTTTTTCAGTTTTCTGATGATTAATAAAGTTCTGCATCTGAAATTATGTTTTCTCACATTCATTTTATTCTTAGGGGTTCTCTCCAGCAGTAGTCACTGGTATACTGTGAGAGCTGCTGTATTAGTAAGCTAAAGGGGTGCTGATGCACCTTTATAAAGACCAATTGGTTGGTCTTTATAAAGAGTATTTATTTGGGGTAGAAATCCAAGTTACCAGGCAATAAAGTGTAAGTTTCTCCCCTCACCAAAGTCCATTGCCACGTGTTAGAGCAAGACAGCTGCCAACGTTTGCCAGGGTTCAGGCTTCTTGGGTTCCTCTCTTCCCAGGGCTGTGTTTCTCTCTGGGCTTAGCTCCTCTGTTTCCTCCACAAGGACAGCTGTAGACTATGGGGCTCTCTAGGCTTTGCTTCTCTCCACAAGGCTATGTTGTGAACTCTCAGGCAAATGGCTGGTCTCTATCCTGGGGCCTTCTCTCCTTCCTCATCAGAACTCCACCATCAAAACTGCTTCTCAAAACTATTCCCTCTGTCCTTTGCCATGCCTTTTATATTTGATTCCCCCACCCACCAAAAGGTGGGGCTCAACACCCTACTGACTGGCCCAGTAAATGCCCTAATCATAAGTTAATCATGCCTAGATTAACAGACCAGTTCACAAGCATGATCCAATATCTATTTTTGGAATTCATAATTACATCAAACTGCCAAACTGCTACAGCTGCCTATGACTAACAGTCATTACAACCATAGGATTTCTTCCCTGTGTGTGAGCTCTAACCTATATTTGTAGGTGTGGGGGCCCAGAGATCAGGCTGAAACACAGCCCAAAGCACATGCACACTGGTTTACCTGGACACTTACTAGTTAAAAAGTAACACACCTCCCTGAATGAAAGAAAGTACTAATGGTCCTACAAAGTTTAATCTCCTCAAGTCTGTATACCTTTTGTAGAAACTCTTTCTCTTACCCTATGGAATATCTTTGTCCTGAGATCCCTTATATTCCCCCTCATTTTTTGCTTCTTTGTGGAGTGCTAACTTCTTTTTTGAACTGTTCACCATGGAATTCTCTTCTGCTTGTAAGTCACAATAAAGCTCATGTCTGTTTGTCTAGTGTGTTCTTTGATCTTATGACTGTCCCAATTTATACCCTCCAAACTTGGGTTGAAACAGAAGGTTCACCCATATTCTGTACATTCATAACGTTTCTTTCCTCTGTGTATCCTCTGATGTAGCATGAGAGAGAATTTAAGGCTGAATTTTTCTCACATGCAATATATTCATAGTTATTTTGCCCTATATCTGTTTTCTAGTGGAAGGTTTGGCTGCTTACAAAATGTACATCCATATTCATAATTTTCAAATGCTTTCTTTCTATTTGCTAATGCTGAAATAAATTTTGCTCCTTGAAGACTACATCCCATATTCATTACATTCAAACATTCTCTTTCTCTTTATGAGGGTTTTTTTAAAGTCTTTTTTTTAATTTTTAAATTTTTTAAAAGATATTAAGATTACATAAATGTTACACAAAAAATATAGGGATTCCTATATGTCCCACCTCCCAAAACCTCCCACGTAAACATCCTTCATTTGTGTGGCACATTCATTGCAATTGATGAATGCATCGTGGGGCTTTGCCATTAAGAATGGACCATAGTTCACATTGCAGTCTACACTCTCTCCCACACAGTACTGCATGTTATGTGATGATATAAAATAGCCTGTATGTGTTATTGCAACATCACTCAGGAAAATTCCCAAATCCCAATATGCCCCCATATTTTGACTGTTTTTCCTTCTTCCTGCCCTCACAGCCTCCAGTG
The DNA here is from genome assembly GCA_026826555.1 of Tolypeutes matacus. Taxonomy (NCBI): domain Eukaryota; kingdom Metazoa; phylum Chordata; class Mammalia; order Cingulata; family Chlamyphoridae; genus Tolypeutes; species Tolypeutes matacus. The sequence goes on from JAKSZT010000663.1 coordinate 985,359, forward strand.
ACCACTGGCTCCACAACAATGTTGTAATTTCTTTCATTGCTAGAATAAAATATGTCTGTAGTAGAACATCAGTAACTCCACTCTAGTCCATAGCTCTGCACCCAAGCCTAAGTATTCTGGGATGGTGATGTCAAATCCATCTCCAATTGGGAAGGGGCTTATATTCCATGGGAAAGAGGGATGGGACTATCCTGCCTGCAGCTGCAGACTCTCTCTATTCCCTGGGATGGCAGTTGTCCATTGTCATCTCCCTGCCATTTGTCCTAGGTGAGTTCAATGAGCTGTAGATTAGTGTTGCAACTGTGCTCTTGTTCTGGGTCCAGCTGGCACATGGACAGAGCAAAATCTCAAGTCTCTGGACATACACCTACAAACTCCAGCACCAAGTATACGTTTAAATAGAAGGTACAGATGAGCCACGTGCAGGGAAGACATAATTGAATCCAACTCTGCCACTCTCAGGAGTACAAACTCCAAAGTAGGGCCCACTGGCAAGGCACCAAACTCTGGAGCTATCCACCATGACTATAGGATCTGGGTGTCTCCAGAGCCCTCAGGAGCCCACTATTTGGGGTAGTATCCACCTTCAAATTATGAGATCTTGCTGAGATGTGTGTAAGCATTACCTCTAGGATGACCACCTGACTCACTTTGAAGTCTCTTAGCCATATAAACTAATTTGTCTTGAACTTTCCCCCATTTGATTTGAGGTCTTTTTAAAGTTGCATTGCTAGATACAGTTTGGTAGCAATTCCTCTGTGCCAGGGAAGCTCATCCCTGGGAATCATGTACCACACTGTGGGAAAGGTAATGCATTCATATGCTAAGTTTGGCTTAGAGAGGGGCCAAATCTGAGCAACAAAGAGACTCTCAGGAGGCAACTCTGAGGCACTCCACATCAATAGGCTAAGTTTCAATATCAAGAGTAAAGGCTCATAAGTCTAGTCATCAATATCAAGGACCCATCGGTGGATAATTCTCCTTCACAAGTCAATGTCCCTGCACTTGGCAGATTGTTGCTGCTCCCTTAGAGAATGTGGCAGAGCTATCCAGGATGGGAATTCAGTATCTCTTGGTTATTCTGTGAGTCTCCACCCACTATGACAATGCCCTATGAACATTTGAACATTTTTATATACCTTATATGTATGCTCAGGTGAACTTCCTCCCTTGCATCTCCCATCCCTGAACACCCCACAACAATCCTCCCCTACCCCAGTTGTAACCCTTCTGTGATCCAAAGCTTCTTCAAAGAAGAAGCCATTTCAATAGCCAAATACAATTAATAGGAAAATGAATAACAAAAAGATTAAATGTAAGAGATAAAATACCTAAAAGTTTTTAAAAAAACTATAAATAAAATTAAATTAAAAGATTGGGATATTAAAAAAATGAAAAATATAAAGATTTTTTTTTCACATTTTGCCTTCCTGCCACACTGATGAAAGATGTTTATGTGGGATATTGTGGGAGGTGTGGGATATGGGGAACATGGAAATCCCTGTAATTTTTCTGTAACATTTATGTAATGTAAGCATCTTTTAAAATTAAAAAAAAAAATGATGTATGGGCAAACTCACTGAAATTAATAAATAGATAATGGATTTAAATATAGTAGAATATGAAAAGTTTATTAATATAATTTCAGTTTCCCAGTTGGAATTACTCTTTAGGAAATAACCATTTTTGGATATTTGGAATAGAATATTATTATTAAAGAAGAATATATATGACTACCTTAAAATACTAATCAAACACTCCTCTTTTTTCTAACCATATATCTGTGTAAGGCTGTATATTCTTCATGTTCTTCAAGGAAACTAACATATTGCATTGGAATAAATGAAAATACAGAGAGGAGAATTCAGATATCTCTCAGTAAGCCAGGATAAAAGAGATTTTCAAAATGATTAAACCATTTCTCTCTTCTCAATATTTTATTATGGTTTTGGGAAATAAATTGTTTTTAAAATGTTAGGAAAGGACACTTGGCAGCAGATTTAATCATTGTGAAAAAATTAAGATCTTACATTAAAATATAAGGATTATTTTTAATAATTGTATAAGTATTTAAACATACCTTATTTAATTCTTAATTCTACTTTCCCTTGGATATAAGCCACAAAATTATGAGTTATTAAGGATTTTCAGTAGTTCTTTAGAATGTAAAGGGACCCAGGAATTTTAAAAAAACATGAAAAGAGTGATTTATGTAATTTCTATTGTGTTCTTCAGTATTTCAAAAAATCTCAGTATACTTTTGCATGTATTTTGCCTACCATTACCCTATTTGGAGTGCTTTATTTCCATGAAAATAATGGTATGGTTCTATCAGATGCCTAGATATCATGTTCCTTCATACTCCTCTCCAGAAAACAAATCTTTCCAGCTCTCTATGGCTTTGATCCATTTTGAATTGCTCTTGCTGAGAATATGGAGTGATTATAAATGTAGGTGAAGATCTGCTGTGGTTTAGCAATAGCCTTGCTGAAGGTTTCCAGCTCTGGTGAAGCAAATCATGTCCTATAGAAAATCAAGGGTCCTTTCACTGATTTAACTTCTCCAATCACCAAAATTTCACCACCAACTTTCATAATTGCATTGATTTCTTGTAGGGGTATGTGGAGACTTCTGTTTTCCAAGACTTTCCTTAAAGCTCCTTAACCTCTCTCATATGCTGACACTCTCCTGATTCACAGAATAACCATTTTCAGAATAAAGGCAAATGGGCAACCTTCCTCCGACTTGCCTGTGGGGTTAACTCACAATCTAAGAGCACCTAACTTTACTGGTAATTCCTGTGTGTAAGGATCTCTTCAAAGCACTTTTGGTAATGGTACCACTTTCTATTACAACCTCTTATACTTGCTTTCATTGCAAAATCCATTCTAAAGTGTGATGTTTTCTTTAATTTAATAACTCCTGTACAATTTTTGCTTATTTTTGGTAGTGTTGATGATTTTATATAGTATAGGATTTTCCTTCCCCTATAATGTTAATCCAAAAGCATAAAATTCAGTTGTATTAGGGTGGTGTGATTTATTGATATATTTAAATGTAAATAATTTTATTTATATTCTGAAATAAAATTGAAAAGATATTGAATCACACTCAAAAAAACGAAGTTTTAGGTCACAGCAATGTCATACACAGAACACAGGAGACTCTCATGTACCCAACATCCTCCCCCTTTCCTCCACTCCATATTAATTCCTTTTAATATGTGAATGGTAGCATTGCTATAACTGATATACAAATAGTGAAACATAGTTAATACATTGTGAATGGTTTACACTATGGCTTACATTTAACACCATACAATTTTATAAAGTTGATAATATTTACCATGTCCTGTGTCCATCACTGTAAAGTAAAGCAAAACATTTCCACTTACCACTAAATAACCTTTGTTCGAACTATTCTATTCCTCTCTCCCCAACCCTCTGAGACCCACAGCAACCCACTGGCTTGACTTGTTGGATGACAAGATTCATAGCTACATGCAACAAGTGTGAGGTCTTGACACACTGGTTTGCCCTCCCCTATTAGGAATCACCTTTGCTCTCAAGAGACTCCCACATATCTATTTCTGAACAAATAGGTACTCCTGAGGATGGGAGACCAAGTCCTTCCTGCTCATTGTGTGGGTCTCCACCCACTGATACAAACATTATGACAGAATGAAAACTCACACACTCCCTAGAAGCCTGCCTCAGCTGTGCCCTGTCCAGAACGTCCCCCAACAAATATTCTAATGAGTTACCCTTCCTTGTCATTTTGCGTTAAGAGCATTCCCACTTCTGTACTTTCAACCTCATACCAGCAAATCCCCAGTTTTCAACTGTTTCCTCTCCCAATCCTTTCCCCAGTACCCTGGACATTCTAATCCATCTTCCCAATCTTCTAACCTGCCAACACTGCACCACCCAACCCAATAATATCACTACCCTCCTGTCCTAGCCCTTCAATACACAACTACACTCTATCACCTTACCATAGATTATGCCCATATGGGCGATAGCTCATAACCTTCTCTTTATATTTCTTGTAAACCTATCTTCCAGACAGTAGCTCTCTGAGACTGCTCAATTTCCTTAATTCATATCAGTGAGGTCATGTAGTGTTCATCATTCAATGCCTGGCTTGCTTCGGTCAACATAATGTCTTCAAAATTTATCCATGTTATCCCTTGTGTTAGCATTTTACTCCTTCTTACAACTGAGTAATATTCCATTGTACATATGTACAACATTTTGTTTACCCATTCATCTGTTGATGGGCACCTGGGTTGATTCCAACTTTTGGCAATAGTGAACAATGCCGCTATGAACATTGGTGTGCACATATCTGTTTGTGTCAGTGCTTTCAGTTCTTAGGGGTAGATACCCAGCAGAGGAATCGCTGGATCATATGGAGGTTCTATAGTTAGTTTTTTCAGGAACCACCAAACTGTCCTCCACAGTGGCTGAAACATTCTACATTTCCACCAGCAGTGGATGAGGGTTCCCATTCGTCTACCTCCTCTCCAACAATTATAGTCTGCTGTTTTTTAATAGCCACCATTCTAAATGGTGTAAGATGGTATCTCATTGTAGTTTTGATATGCATTTCCCTAACAGCCAGCGAAGTTGTGCATCTTTTCATATGCTTTTTAGCCATTTGTATTTTTTCTTTGGAGAAGTGTCTTTTCAGGTCGCTAGACCATTTTTTAAATGGGTTGATTGTCTTTTTATTTTCAAGATTTAGGATTTCTTTATACATACAGGATATTAGGCCCTTATCAGATATATGGTAGCCAAATATTTTCTCCCATTGGGTAGGGTGCCTTTTTACTTTTGTGATAATGTTCTTTGAGGTGGAAAAGTTTTCATTTTGAGGAGACCCCATTTGTCTATTTTTTTTTTCTCTTGCTGCTTGTGCTTTGGATGTGAAGTTCATGAAATCATTTCCTATTACAAGGTCCTGTAGAGGCTTTGCTACATTATCTTCCAAGGTCTTTATGGTCTTGGCTTTTATATTTAGATCTTTCATCCATCTTGATTTGACTTTTGTATAAGGTGTGAGATGATATTCCTTTCTCATTCTTTTGGATATGAATATCAAGTTCTCAAATAACCATTTGTTGGAAAGGCCACTCTCTCCCAACTGAGTAGGCTTGGTGGCCTTGTTGATATCAGATAAGTGTATATACGAGGATTTATATTAGAACTCTCAATTCGGTTCCATTGTTCACTGTGTCTATCCTTGTGCCAATACCATGCAGTTTTGACCACTGTAGGGTGGAGTGTATTTTAAAGTCAGGTAGTGTGATACCTCCAATTTCATTTTTCTTTTGCCATATGTCTTTGGTGATTTGGGCCTCTGACCTTTTCAAATAAAATTTTTAGTTAGTTTTTCCAATTCATTAAAAAATACTGTGTTGATTTTTATTGGGATTGCATTAAATCTGTCAATTATTATGCATAGGATAGTCATCTTAATGATGTTTAGTCATCTTATCCATGAACAGGGAATATTCTTCCATTTATTTAAGTCTTCTTTGATCTTTTTAACCATGTTGTGTAGTTTTCTGTATATAAGTCCTTTATATATTTAGTTAAATTTATTCCTAGGTATTTGATTGTTTTAGTTACTACTGTAAATTGTATTTTTTCTTGATTTCCTCCTCAGATTGCTCATTATTCATGTACAGAAATGCTACTGATTTTTGAGCATTTATCTTATTGCCTGAGACTTTACTGAACTCATTCATAAGTACTAGAAGTTTTGTTGTAGATTACTCCAGGCTTTCTATGTATAGGATCATGTTTCTGCATATACTGAAATTTTTACTTCTTCCTTTCCAATTTGGATGCCTTTTATATATTTTTCTTGCCTCAGTGCTTGAGTAAGTACTTATAAGACAATGTTAAATAGGAGCAGTGATAGTGGGCATCCTTGTCTATTTTCCAATATAAGAGGGAAAGATTTTAGGACTTCAACATTGAAGATGATGATAGTTGTGGGTTTTTCATATATAGCCTTTATCATGTTCAGAAAGGTTCCTTCTATTCCTATCTTTTGCAGTGTTTTTACCAGGATAGAGTGCTGTATTTTGTCAAAAGGTTTTTCTGGGGAAGCGGCTGTGGCTCAATCAGTAGGGCTCCCGTTTACCATATGGGAGGCCCCGGGATCGGTTCCTGGGGCCTCCTGGTGAAGGCAAGCCCGCCCACACGGCGTGGTTAGCTGACCCAGTGAGCACAAGCAGCAAGGGGGGGGGGATAAATGAATAAATAAATAAAATCTTAAAAAATTTAAAAAAAAGGTTTTTCTGCATCAATAGAGATGATCATGGGATTTTTTCTTTCAATCTGTTTATGTGGTGTATTATTTTGATTGACTTTCTTATGTTGAACCATCCTTGCATACCCAGCATGAAACCCACTTGGTTATGGAGTATAATTCGTTTGACATGTTGTTGAATGCGATTAGCAAGTATTTTCTTGGGGATTTTAGCATCTAGGTTCATTAGAGTGTTTGGTCTGTAATCTTCCTTTCTTGTGGCATCTTTGTTTGGCTTTATTATTAGGGTAATGTTGGCATCATAGAATGAGTTAGGCAATGTTCCTCTACTTCTATTTTTATGGAAGAGCTTAAGCAGAATTGTTGTTAGCTCTTTCTGGAATGTTTGGTAGAATTCACCTGTGAAGTCATCTGGTCCTGGGCTCTTCTTAGTTGGGAGGTTTTTGATGACCGAGTCTATCTCTTTACTTGTATTGTTCTGTTGAGTTCATCAATTTCTTCTTTAGTATGTAGACTACTTGTGAGTTTCTAGGAATTTGTCCATCTCCTCTAAATTATCATTCTTTCTGGTATATAATTTTTCAAAATATCCTCTTATGAATTCTTTATTTCTGTGGGTTCAGTGGTGATATCTCCTTCTACATTTCTTATTTTCTGTATTTGCACCTGCACTCTCTTTTTCTTTGTTAATTTGACTAAGGGTTTGTCAATTTTATTGATCTTCTCAAAGAATCAGCTTTGGGTTTTATTTTTTCTAGTGCTTTCTTATTTTCTAGTTCATTTACTTCTGCTCTGATCTTTGTTATTTCCTTCTTTCTACTTCCTTTGAGGTTAGTTTGTTGTTGTTTCTCCAATTCCTCCAGGTGTTCAGTGAGGTCTTCCATTGTAGCCCTTTCTTTTCTTTTTTTTTTTTTTTTTTTTTGATATACGCATTTATGGCAATGAATTTCCCTCTCAATACAGCTTTGGCTGCACACCACAGGTTGTGATATCTTGCATTGTCATTTTCACTCATTTCAAGGTACTTACTGATTTCTTTTGAGATTTCCTCCCTTACCCACTGTTTGTCTAAGAGTGTGTTCTTTAACTTCCATATCTTTGTGCCCAATCTGGTTCTCCTGCCCTTAGTGATTTCCAGTTTCATTCCATTGTGGTCAGAGAAATTACTTTGTATAATCTCAATCCTTCTGAATTGAGGGTTGTTCTGTGGCTGAGCATGTAGTCTATCTTGGAGTATGATACATGTGCTCTCGAGAAGAATGTATATCCCGCTGTTTCTGGGTTAGCGTTCAGTATATGTTTATTAGAACCAGATCCTCTAATGTATTATTCAGAGTCTTTGTTTCTTTATTGATTCTCTGCCAAGATGTTCGGTCTAATGATGACAATGGTGTATTAAAGTACCCCACTATAATTGTAGAGGCATCTATATCTCCACTTATTTTTTCCAGTGTTCGCCTCCTATATTTTGAGATGCCCTTATTAGGTGCATAAATATTTGTGATTGTTCTTTCTTCTTGAAAGTTTACCTCTTTTACTAATATATAATGTCCATTTTATTCTCTTCCAATACTTTTGCTTTTATTTTTTTAATTTTGTACAACATTAGAATAGCTACTCCTGCTCTTTTTTTGGTTATTGTTTGCTTGCAAAATTGTTTTCCAACCATTCACTTTCAGGCTCCTTGAATCCCTGGGTCTAAGGTGGGTTTCTTGTAGACAACATAAAGATGGGTCATATTTCCTTATCCATGCTGTCAATCTGTGTCTCTTGATGGTGAGTTTAATCCATTAATATTCAGTGTTATTACTCTCAAGGACTTTCTTAAATCAGCCATATTTTCTTTGGATTTATGTATGTCACATTTTGTTTTTATTTCTCTTTTTGTCTTTTTAATTGTTCTTACACTCTCCTCCAACTCTCTCTCTCTCTCATTTTTTCCTTTCAACCTGCAGAAATTCTTTTAGTATTTCTTGAAGGGCAGGTTTCTTATTGGCATTCTTTCTTAATTTCTGTTTATCTGTGAATATTTTCAACTCTGCATCATTTTTGAATGCCAGTTTTGCTTGATAGAGAATTTCTGACTGGAAGATTTTTTTTTTTCTTTTAGTACCTTGACTATGTCCTACCACTGCCTTCATTCCTCCATGGTTTCAGATGAGAAATCAGCACTTAATCTTATTGAGCTTCCCTAGTATGTGATGGTTCTCTTTTCTCTTGCTGCATTGAGTATTTTCTCTTTTTCTTGAGCATTGGATGTTTTGAAATGTATATGTTTTGGAGTAGGCCAGTTAGGATTTATACTGTTTGGGGTGTTCTGTGCTTCCTGGACATGTCTGTCCATCTCCTTCGATAGGGTTGGAAAGTTTTCAGCCATTATTTCCTTCAACATTCCTTCTGTTCCTTTTCACTTCTCTTCTCTTTCTGGGATGCCTATAATGCATATGTTTGAGTGTTTTGTGTTGTCATATAAAGCCCTAAGTCCCTGCTGGATTTTTTCTATCTTTTTATCTATCTGTTATACTATCTGTTTCATTTCAGAAGTACTGTTTTTGATATCACTAATTCTTTGTTATGCCTGTTCTAATCAGCTGTTATGTGATTCTAGTAATTTTTTCACTCTTGGATTGTCCCAGTCATCACCATCATATCTGCTATCTCTTTATGTATGTTTACAATTTCTTTAGTATGTTTGCCCAGTGTCTTCTCAATATCCTTAAATTCTTCCTTCAATTCATTAAGTTGGTCCATGATATTTGTTTGGACAGCTTTCATTAGTTGTTTGATGTTCTGCATCTCTTCCTGGTTTTTAGTTTCTTCATTGGACTGGTTCATGACATCCTATTTCTTAATATGGTTTGTAATTTTTTGTTGCCCTCTGGTCCTCTTTTTATTTTGATTCATTTATTCAGCTGATTAGCTTCTCCCTCTGCTCTAGAGTTTATTTAGCTGCTGTTATTGTGTGTGTGTTAAGTTTTCTCTTTGACACTTTGTTCTTCTTGTTCTATTTTCTTGCTGTTTTCTATGTTCCCTTGAAGGAGAAAGATTAGGGCCAGGAAAGTGAAAGAGGTAAGGAAAGAAAAG